>OZ026525.1:31027830-31627830 GCA_964019695.1 Loripinus fragilis | reverse complement strand
TCCCCCGTTCTTATAGTCCTGCATTATGACTGAACGTTTGATTTTGTCTGGTTTTGAGTCCCATATAAAATTAAAAATTTCGATCTTTATTTTTTTTCAAGATATCTAGTGGTGGATTATTTAAGACGGTTAATGGATAAATAAGTTTTGGTAAAGCAAAGGCTTTCACTACAGTGATTTTTCCCATTAAAGATAGCTTTCTATGGTTCCAACGTTTAAGGCAGTTTACAAAATCATTAAGCTTTGGTATTAGATTATTTTCAATTAATTTTTGGAAACGATGTTTTCTCAAAACATCTGTTTCCAATGGTATCATATACACAAAATACACACAAAATCCCCATACCATCGAACCCCCGTTCAACATTGCTACCCAGTCCGCTACCTAGACCGTTACAGCCTGTGTAAGTCGCTGGGAACCAAATGGCCTTAATGCAAACAACCCTTGTCCTGCTGCTAGACAAAAACAATATTGGTATTTTATTAGTTTGTTGCGGTTTTCAGCTCTGAAATGTAAACCCAATGGTCAGAAAAACGTTGTTGTGCTTGAAAACTTGATTATTGAAAGCTTACATATGATTGAAACAGAATTATTAGTTTATTTGTACATCAAACGGAGAAGGTCTCAACGGGGTACCTTAAAAATCAGTGTTTCGTTTGTAAAAATTATGCTTTAATCAGTTTAATTTAAGAGAAATAAGTGATAAAAAAATTTATTTTGTAATGCTGAATGTGCTTACTGGTAAAAATGAGTTTTATGAAGACGCTAATTGGTAAACATTTGGGACAAATTCGCAAATCAGTAAACCCCATTGGATGCCTCAAACGAGCGTCAGAAAAACAATGCCTTAGCATGAGAAAACCTGCTCTTGCACGACGAAGAACCGTTTGCAATATCTATGATGCAGCCAGATATTGCAGTTAAAAGCACAATATCTTGCAATCGTGTTTTATCATTATACTTTTCTTTGCTTTTAAACATTACGAGACGGACAATAAACGCAGCCCTGTCCTTTTGTCATAAACGTGAAGAAGACACGTTTTCTTGTGGATTGCTAATGTTTTCCCGCCCTTTATGAACCTGACCGCCACTAAAATAGTTCTAAAAATATAGTGCGCTAGATATAAGTTTTTATGGACAGAATGATAGCAGTGGCGTTTGAAATTAAGTCAATTGCATGAAAAGACACTGTCGATAGACAGAAACGAATAATAATAATAAAATAAATACACCTTAACTTTCGTTTCGTTTCGCGCAACAATATCATCATCGAGTAAATTTACACAAGTATTAGCTTTTCAAAAAAGCTGGCGGTTGTTTAGCCGTATTATTGTATGTGTTCTTGCACACTGCATGCTTCCATTTTGAGCTTCTCGAGCATATCCATGTAGATTTGTTCTAAGATCTGATTATTAACGTTTGAACTGTAATTTTTTTACCATTAAACACATTCTTCCAGCGAGTATGTTGCTTGATCTTAAGCACCTAGCTTATGCATGGTATGTTATGGTAATGTATCTAGCATGGACGTTATTTGACAGCATTGGACAGCCCGTTTTTCTAAAACTGATGCCAGAAATCAAGGCATAGTCTTACATACATAATGAAAGACTGAAACCATCAATAGTTGACTAAAAGTCGCGATAATCACTGTGTCTCAACTCGGACCAGGGTCCGAGGTCTCAACATTTGTTTTCCACTAACATATTGCAGAATCATATACCTCATCATGTTTTGAGGTGTCACTAGATGCTCCAGGAATGGTAAATGAACAATTGCATGAAAAAAAACCTGTCCTTCGGGATTGGCTTTACTGTTGACTTGAAAATTTGGATATCGCAAGTGGATCTATCATACACATGCGCGGATCCAGAGGGGTATGGGGGGCCCGGACCACCTGGAAAATCACAAATTCTATAGGTTTCAATTGAAATTAGCATTTGGGCCCCACACCCCCTGGAAAAATTTGGACCCACCACCCCTGAAAAATGATAGACCCCCACTGGAACCTTAAAAAATTATAGTTTTCCTTAAAATAAATTATTGGACCCCTCTGTAAAATTGTAAAAGGCTGATGCCTAAGAAAACGTTATCAGAGTGTTTTTTCTCTGTCAGTTGAGCCTGGAGCCCCCTACCCCCCCCCCCCCCCCCCCAATGACAAAAATTCCTGGATCCGCGCAAGATATTACCGTAAAGTCAACAGTGTTGGATGCACAGGCTCATCTTTGCCTACTAGCGTCTAATGCTCTTCACGTCGTTAAGAAAAAAAGTGAATTTCCGGTGCGATTTTTCGGTTTTGTGACGGTGTATCGAGGCCTTTTATGCACCCACTGGAAATTAAAACAAAAAGGAGTTCTGGCTGCCGCCCGCCATTTGATAAAATTGTGGGGCATTGATAGTTTGAATTTGTAAAGTAAATTTCCGAGATCCAAAACAATTTATATTACATGTTTGCGAACGTGTACGCGATCGCAATGAGCGAAAGTGATGAGTTTACAGAAATTGTCTTTTCATGCCAGATAGCTCATGGGCGGATCCAGAGGGGGACAGACCCCACCCCTGAAAAATAGGGTTTCTTAGCATACTGGTCCGGTTCCCTTTAAAATCACAAAGCTACCAAGCCAGCATTCGATGTTGGGCCATCAGCGGCACGCCTGCGAAACGCCATTTAAATGTGTTTCGCTGGCGGGCCAATGATGACCCGCATATAGTGGTGTTTGGATCCTCTCTCCCATCATCAATTAAAAAAAGTTGTCAAAGTTGGACCCCTTTCTGGATCCGCGCATGCAGCTGAGCAATTATGTCCGCTTTTATGTGCCAATGCACCACGTGCTACCCAGCTCTTAAAACAGCACGTGGCATGAAAGCGGCGGATTTGATCTTCTGGGGCCCGTTTCACTAACGTTCTTAGCGCTAAGAAATTCGTAAGTTCATTCTTAAGAACAGTTTGCGTTTCACAAACGCCATCGACTTACGAATTTCTTAAGGATTTCGCTAAGATTTTCTTAAATATTGTCGTAACTTTACGACAGGGGGGAGGCGATCTTATCTTTCAGAAAATTTCGTAAATATGGCCGCCTTCATCTGTCCCAACCAGCATACGGAACAAAATTCGCTTATTATTCTGTCAAAACGTATTATTTATCGACAAAATTATCGGAGGGAATTTATTTTAGATGAGTACCTGTCGCCGGAAATGATTTAGACTGTGTAAAGAGTCCGAGTTCTACGAAATCGATCCTACTTTCGGTTTGAATCGACACGTTTTGAACTATTCATTTATTGTTTGTTTTATATATCAAGAGGAGTATGTCACGGACTTAACAATAATTTCATTCGACCTGTCTGCTGACACAAGAGAAAGTGAGGAATTGGAGCCTGCCGACACCTGTCTTTGTACAGTCTACACAGATAAATTGGCATTGCTCGATGTGTTTACACAAGAGATCTTCAGAGTGAGTACATGGCTTCTCAGCTGAAACTACCCTATCATAGAAATTAGCCTAAGTAAGGATAAGGTTAGATCTACATGTACTGCTGAGGAGTGCAGTGGCCTATTGATGGTAGTGTTCGACTTGAGCTCAAGTCCAGGGGTCGCTGGTTTGAGCCCCTCAAGAAGTACTGCACACAAGGCACTGTGTTGTGTCCTTGAGCAAGAGATTGTATCATCTGCATAATTGTGCTGGTTCAACTCGAGAAACGTCCAGATAGGGTGGTAAGAATGTTGACTGGGACGTAAAGCATCACCACAGACAGACGAAACGTTTTCATTTTATCTGTCTGAGGGCTTACCCTGGCTCAGAATTTGTTGTAGCCAACACTTTAGCCAAATGGAAAAAGGTTGGAGCCAAAAGAAATTGTCTTTAGCCAAGGTTTTAGCCAGAAAGTAGTTTCAATACGTTGTTCTATATTTAACCGATGACTTTTGCCATCTGCTAATAACCTTTGCAAACAGTTTGGACCCAGGTCAGGCCCGACAAATTGTCGGGCCTGATCTCGATCCTAATTGTTTGATACCCTTTTGTTGTTTTTACTTTTTTAGTCAATATATTATATTCGTAGCCACTCTACCTTTTTAATAGCAAATGGCTATAATGGCTAATGGCAGGGTGAGCCCTGGTTCGAAGTATGTTGACTGGGACATAAAGTATCACCAAAGACAGACAAAACATTTTCATTTTTTCTATCTGACAGAAGAATGTGTTCGAGCTCATATGCAGTATTTATATATTGACTGGGCTGTAAAGCCTGAATTGCAGACAAACATTAATACCTCTGTCAATCAAATAATGCACCAGTCATTTACACCACTGCCCCCCCCCCCCCCCCCCCTACACATATGACCCCGGGAATCCCCTACTGGAAATATGGTCATAAAAAGCTCTGCACTATGTATGGGGACCGCTCAAGGGTCATTGCCCCCACTCTACAATGATAAATTCCTTGGGGTATATTAACTATATTTGCATCATTGCAGAAGATCATGTTTCTGACTACTGTGGTCCTGTGGGGGAATTGCCCCCACTCTACAATGATAAATTCCTTGGGGTATATTAACTATATTTGCATCATTGCAGAAGATCATGTTTCTGACTACTGTGGTCCTGTGGGGGAATTCAAGATGTGCATCATCCCAATTATCATCTGACCATCCCTGTAGGGGGGAGGGGGGTTAAAAAAATTACTGTGGGGGGAAAGCTGTGATAATGAGGTCACAGTGAGGTGCAGCATGTCTGTCTGACATTTAGACAAACTGTATATGTATTTTTGAATCCCTAGTTAGATGGCAACATTTGTGTTCTAAATATGATATCTCTTAATAACTGAACGCAAGCGTAACTATTAATAACTGTATATTTTGCTTGCTAGATAATATTCTCTATAAATTTGCTTTTTTGGCAGCAGGAAAAGTAATTGGGTAAAAGCTCGAAAATTCTAATGCCAATTTTTCGTAAATACTCGCCTAATTATTCGAAATCAATTTGGGGCACATTGGATCCAGATAAGAGCTTATAGGACCTATTTATGAAATATTTTTATAACTGTCCTTAAAAAAATATGTGTTTGGGTGCATAAAAGAAATGTCTCATTGAGAGGTTTCTTTTACGCACCCAAGACATATGTTTGATAAATGATAACAATCATTTTTGGGGGTTATATATTTTTATGTATAACTCTATAATTTGAATTTTCAATACTTAAAAATAAAACAACTTTGAATTTACGATATTCGACTGACTGTACTTTTCAATTTCATTTCTGTATTCCAAAATAAGCATTGTACTCAAATTGTGCCAGAATTAACCCTTATCCTGCTGATAATTCAAACACTATGAGCCCTGATCAGCTAGTTCGATCGAAAGGGAGCAGTTTGATCTGTGTCCATATTGTTTGCAATATAGGCCACCAAAAACATAGATAGCAGAAGAGAGCAGATGACAGATATTGTCGTGAACAGCAAGAAAAGGGTAAAAAGAGTGCCTCTACCTTCAGATAAGTATGTGTGATTGAAAAATACTTATCTTTTATCTAAAAAAATATGTTGTGGGTACTCAAAAGAACCGTCTCAATGAGACATTTAAAATGATAATTAAAGAAACAGACAGTTCTGCACTCAAATATTTTGCTTATATAGTACTGGTTAAACGCAGATGAAACATCCCAACATGACCAAACGTTTGCTGACTGGGATGTAAAGTATCATTTAACTCATAAGAAAAATAGAAAACATGCTCTCTTTTTCAAACAGTTTTTCAACCTAGATGTCTTAAAATTACAAATCTCATCAAGCTCTGAATTGCCTGCAACAAACTTAAAAAATTATATCCATCCTTTTTGAGAAAAGTGACTTTAAGTCAGATAATATGTTAGACATATATTGTAATCGGGTCCATTTGTCATTCAGACTTGCTCATAACACAAACTCTTTCATTTTTTGATTGAGGGTGATGTGGCACAATGATTACCTATGATGTGTAGATAACAATGAAGGTTTATGATCGCCAATATGACTGGAGTAAAAGGTCAAGGTAAAATATATTTAAAATATGTCCTTCCACTCCTAAAAGGAACACTTCTTCCATCATTTCGACCAAGGGTGTTCAAATTTGGCACAATGATTGCCTACTGAGTTTAGATTTTAACAGGGGTTCTAGATTACCAATATGACATTGGACTCAAAAGGACAATTAAGGTCAGATAGACTTAGTATTTGGCTTAAGGCTTATAGTATGAACTTGTCTTCACTTTTTGACTGGCAGTGTTCATATTTGGCACAAAATCTGACAATTCAAAGTTAACAGTTCATACTTCACCTTCATGGTTCATACTTCACACTTCATACATTATTAAATGTATGGAATACAACAGAAACTCTTCATAGTTCAGACTCTATAATATGCAGACTCTAGTTTCAGTTCTTTGGTGCATTCTTTGCTTCCAAAGGATACCCTTTTAAGTACATATTCACACTCCTTACTTAACACTCAACACTTCATAATTCCCTCTTCACAGTTCATACTTCAAGTCACAATTTAAAGTTTACACTACATAGGTTTTAGATCTTTAAACACCTTACTGTGACATATAACTGATAAAAATGGTGTGTGTTGTTGCATGTTACATTTTTGTTAATCAATATAAATCGCATCAATCTTGCAATATTGGGTTAATGTATTATTGTATAGTAAACAAGAGCATTTCGATGACAAGGTTTAAACATTAAAAAAGAAGATCTGAAAGTGTGATATTAGAAGTGTGAATTACTAAGCATGATGTATGAAATTTGAAGTTGGAACTATGAAGTGTGAAGTTAATTGTGAATTATGAACAGTAAAGCGTGCAATGGAACTATGAGGTATGAAATGTGAAGTCTGAACTGTGAAGTTTGAACTGTGAAGTGTGAACCATGAACATATAGACTATGATGTAAGAACTTTCAAATGTCACTTTATGTTACCATAGTTCAGACTTTCTTACTCAAAGCTTCACAGTAAACTCCTCTTAGTTCATACTTCATACATCATACTTCACAGTTCAAGCTCCTTCTCACTTCATTTGTACTTCAAACTAGACAGTTCAGAATTCAAACTTTACACTTCATAGTTCACATTTCACCCTGCTGTTCATAGTTCATACTTTACACTTCATATTTCATGCTTCATACTTCATTGTTCAGACTTCAATCTTCATACTTAACACTTTATACTCCAAAAGTCATACTTTACACTTATAGTTATGTGCAATGGGGGACAGCGCAAAAAAACATTTTTGAAGTTCACAGTTCATACTTTACCGTTCATACTTCACACTTCATAGTTCACACTTCATACTGCACACTTAGTAGTTCGCATTTCATAAGTCAGATCTAAGGCTGCATATTTCACACCATACTTTGCACAGTTTGAATTGAATTATGAACATTAAAGTATGAAGTGGAAATGTAAAGAATGAAATGTGAAATCTTAACTGTTAAGTTTCAACTCTGAAGGGTGAAGTCAGAGTTTTGAAGTGTGAACCATAAACTGGGAAGATTAAAATGTGAAGTATGAAATGTGAAGTATGAACTTTTAAATGACACTTTCCCGTTTTCCATTGTTCTGACTTTATACTCCAAACGTCACAGTACACTATTCTTTGTTCATAGATCACATTTCTAAGTTGACGCTTTTTACTTAACAGTTCACACTTCATAGTTCAGACTTCATAATTCAGTTTTCACACTTAATTCATAGTTCAAACTTCACACTTTATAGTTCACATTTCAAAGTTCAGACTTCACGCTTCATACTTGGCACTTCATACTCAAATTTATAGTCATGTGTGGGAGACAATGTAAAGTAACCTTTGAAGTTCACAGTTCACACTTCACAGTTAGCACTCCACACTTCATATTTAACACTTCATAGTTTAGACTTCATACTTCACACACTACACACTTCATACATCACATTTCATAGTTCAGACTTAAGGCTGCATAATTCTCACTTCATACTTTGCACTTTATACTTTACAATTCATACTTCCCAATTCATAGTTATGTGAGTTAGACAACTTAAAAAGACATTTTTAAGTTCACAGTTCATACCTCACGGTTCATACGTCCCACTTCATGGTTCTGACTTCATTCTACACACTTAATTGTTCCCACTTCATTTGGCACACTTAAAGCTACGCACTTCCCACTTCATACTTCGCACGGTTTGAATTGTGAAGTATGAATATTGAAGTATGAAGTTGAACTGTGAAGTATGAAATGTGAAGTTTGAACTCTGAAATTTGAACTCTGAACTGTAAAGTGTGAACCATGAATTGTGAAGTATGGTTATTGAAGCATGAAGTCGAACTGTGAAGTTTGAAATGTGAAGTTTGAACTTAGAAATATCACTTTTCGCTGTCCATACTTCAGACATTATACTCCAAACGTCACAGTACACTCCTCCGAGTCCATAGTTCACAATTCACAGTCGACGCTTCTTACTTCACAGTTCACACATCATAGTTTCATACGTCAGTTTTCACACTCCATAGTTCAAGATTCACACTTAAAAAATCAGACGTCATAGACATAGTACATATTTCACACTTCATACTTAACACTTCCTAATTCAAACTTCATACTTCACACTAAATGCTTCATAGTTCAGACTTCGTTGCACAACTGTAGTGACATTTAAAAGTTCACAGTTCATGCTCTACTGTTCATATTTCAATTATCATACTTCATTCTTCATTTTACACAGTCCATACTTCATAGTTCATACTTCACATTTTATACTTCATAGTTCAGACTTCATGCTTCACACTTCATAGTGAATACATCCTAATTCAGACTTCATACTTCAGACTACATGCTTCATAGTTCAGATTCGTTACATATTTACACTTCATATTTCGCACTCCACACTTTACAATTCGTACTTCACCGTTCATTGTTATGTGTGGAAGACACATTTAAATGCCATTTCAAAGTTC
Source organism: Loripinus fragilis (assembly GCA_964019695.1). Lineage (NCBI taxonomy): Eukaryota > Metazoa > Mollusca > Bivalvia > Lucinida > Lucinidae > Loripinus > Loripinus fragilis. The sequence goes on along the minus strand of OZ026525.1, from coordinate 31,618,856 downwards.
ACTGTTTATACTTCACATTACATAGTTCATACTTCAGACTTCACAGTTCATACTTCAGATTTTATATTTCTCACTTCATATTCACACGTCAGAGTTTATAATTCATAGCCCACACTTTTTACTTCACATTTAACACTTCATAGTTTATACTTTACACTTTATAGGTCAAAGTTCATACTTAACAATTCATACTTCACACTTTTTAATTATGTGTAGGAGACAACGTCAAGTGACATTTCAAAGTTCACAGTCCATACTTCACACTTTATAATTCACACACCATACTTCACATGTCACACTTTATACTTCACAGTGTATAGTTCTTACTTCACACATATAAGTTCACACTTCACAGTTCAGACTTCATACATCACAGCTTCCAATATTTAAACATGTGACAGTGAGGCATTACTGATGAAAATGGTGGGTGTTGTGGTTAACTACCCTCAACTACCCATATCCTCCATCTCCTCCTATCTCCTCCTCTACTTCCCATCTCCTCCTCCTAAACACTCTCCTCCTCCTATCCTCTCACCTCCTCCTATCTCCTCCTCAACTACCCATTTTCTCCTATCTCCCATTCCTTCCTCCTAAACACTCTCCTCCTATCTTCTCACCTCCTCCTCCTCCTATCTCCTCCTCAACTACCCATCTCCTCCATCTTCTACTCCTATCTCCTCCTCTACTACCCACCCCTTCCTCCTAAACACTCTCCTCCTCCTCCTATCTCCTCCTCAACTACCCATCTCCTCCATCTCCTCCTATCTCCTACTCTACTACCCATCTCCTCCTAAACACTCTCCTCCTCCTCCTATCTTCTCACCTCCTCCTCCTCCTCCTCCTCCTCCTCCCATCTCCTCCTCTACTACCCATCCCCTCCATCTCCTCCTCCTAAACACTCTCCTCCTATCTCCACCTCCTCCTCCTATCTCCTCCATCTCCTCCCCCTAAACACTCTCCTCCTCCCATCTCCTCCTCTACTAGCCATCCCCTCGATCTCCTCCTCCTAAACACTCTCCTCCTATCTTCACACCTCCTCCTCCTCCTGCCATCTCCTCTACTACCAATCCCCTCCATCTCCTCCTCCTTAACACTCTCCTCCTCCTATCTCCTCCTTTACTACCCATCCCCTCCATCTCCTCCTCCTAAACACTCTCCTCCTCCTATCTTCTCACCTCCTCCTCTTAACTCCTCCTCAAATACCCATCTCCTCCTCCTAAACACTCTCCTCCTATCTTCTCACCTCCTCCTCCTCTCATCTCCTCCTCTACTACCCATCCCCTCCATCTCCTCCCCCTTAACACTCTCCTCCTCCTATCTCCTCCTCCTCCCATCTCCTCCTCTACTACCCATCTCCTCCTCCTAAACACTCTCCTCCTCTACTACCCATCCCCTCCATCTCCTCTTCCTATCTTCTCACCCCTCCTCCCATCTCCTCCTCTACTACCCATCTCCCCCTCAAATTATCGTTGAGAATAAAATTGATCTTGGATAGTGGCACATATAAATAAGTATTTTCCTTTTTCAGTCAGCTTTATTCACACCATTGTATACTCATTGTAGAATGTTACATTGTCTTAGTAATGTGTGATTGGATCTGCACCGTTTCTCAATGTGCTAGTCTTAAATGGGTTAATAAAGTGTGTTTGATATCATTTTTATGTTAAACGCTGTCTATCACTTTGAAACTTAGAAGTTCATTTTTTTTTCTTTCAGATAAAAACCAGAGATGTTTACTATACAGAAACAGACAAGGTGGAGTTACTACAACTACAAGTCCCAGAGGCCCAAGTTTTGTGAAGGATTCGAAGTAGCACCATTTGAAAAAGTGAAACGTTTGAATAAGGCACAATTGGATAAAAAGCTTTCCAAGAAGTTAACACTTCATGAAGTGTCAGAGTGTAGCATGGGTTTTACTAGACGAAGCTCAATAAAAAAAAAGCAGGGTTTAATTAATAGTTGTGTGTGGGTTTTTTTTTTCAGTTTATACATGACCACTACAGTGTACTCTCGTTAATTCGAATCCTTAAACATTAAACTACCTTTTAAAGTCCAATATGTAATATATACAGCTGCATTTAACAGATTTTGTTCACTATTACATGTATCTTTTGTATTTGCTATCTAAAGATATGCTGACTTGAATGTACTTAGGGCAGACTCAGTGAGACTGCTACGTTTGTGTGCAAATGTTCTTCATACAGCACATCGCATTGACATGGTTCTTGTATGTCTCCATTAGACATACAGCATATCTTTGGATATATAAAAGTGAAAGTAATCGTGTTTAGCCTATGCACTGGTTATCCTTTTATAGATCAGCTATATTTATTCAAACTTCAAATAAAACAACGAAAAGTTTGGCCCTACGGACTTTGATTTAACGGCAGGCCTTTAGTTAAGAGTGCTTAACAAAATAATAACTTTCACATTTCTTAACCAAAACATATGTTGTGGATGATCAGAAGAACCGTCTCAATGAGACGCGTCTCAATGAGACAATTGTTTTGAGTACCCAAAACATATGATAAAACTGATGTGTAAGAACATATTTACAATTTTTACGCTTAACGTTTTTGTTTATAAACCTGTTTAACTGTATATAAACTTGTGCAGTACAACAAACTTTTCAGACTATGCATGATCGACTATTGCTAAGAAACCTAAGAATGTTGGAAAAACGACCCTACATGTAGCTAAGCATCTAAAAGCTTTTGCCATGGTAAATCATTTCATTTGTAAAATGCTGTATTTTGAGCTCACCTGCACACAGGGAGTTTACATTTTAACTTCTCTCTAGACAAGCAATGGCATGTGAATGGTCAATATGGACTTTTGTGATCCTTTGATGTCCGTTGTCATTATGCAAACATAGTTCCCCAAGAGAACCACAGTGATCTATAACTTTAATCCCCTCCACTCTACACCAGCAATACCAAGTGAATGGTAGACAAATCACAGTAAATGGTAGTCTTTAACAATCATCATCCCTTTATTTTAGCTCACCTGTGCCATGGGCTCAGTATGAGCTTTTGTGATCCTCTAATGTCTGTCGTCATTGTCCGCACGCCATTCTTCAGTCAACATAGTTCCCGAAGAGTACCGCAGGGATTAAGTTTACATTGACCTAGTTTACCTCTGGTCAAGTTTGACCCTATGAAAATATTGTTCTTGGAAATCAGATGGTCAGTTGAAGTAAACGTTCATATGGGGCAACTTTTTGATATTATGACTATACGGTGCAGCTCACAAGATCAAATTGGCAGTCATGAGGGTCTCAATGGGGTACATCAGAAATCAATAATCAGTAAAATATAGGCCCAAAAGTTGGTAATCAGTAAAAGTTAGGCCTCAAAATCCCCTTGTAATGGTGACATTAAATGGCTCAATGCGAGCTATTGTGATTGGTTTCGTCCGTCGTCCGTAAACTTTTTTCTTTCCTGAACCACTGGTACAAATTAGAATGATTTCACAGGAATGTTCCCCATAATGCTATCAACCAAAACTGCATAAATGGTCATTCAGGCCGCTAGAGCTCTAGATAAGAAATCTTTTAAACGACATCTGAACCACTCGTCAAAATTCAAAATAATTTCACAGAATTGTTCCGCGTGATACCCTCCACCAAAATTGCACAAATGGTTCGCCTTGCTGAAGAAAAGAGCCACCAGAACTCTAGATAAGAACTATCTTCAAATGACATCTCTTGAACCACTGGTTTAATTTCAAAAAAATTTCACAGAGTTGTTCCTCATGATGCTTTCTATCGAAATTGCACAAAATTTTTAATGGTTCTGCTCTGCCAAACAAAGGGACCGCCAGTACTTAAGATAGGAAATATCTTTAAACGACTTCTCCTGAACCACTGGTCCAAATTCAAAAAAAATCACAGAATTATTCCTGATGATGCTCTCTACCAGAGATACACAAATGCTTTCGCTACACAGAACAAAATGGATGCCATATCTCTAGATAATATATCTTTAAATGACATCTCTTGAACCACTGGTCCTAATTCAAAATAGTTTTACAGAAATATTCCTCATAATGCCCTAGTCCAAAACTGCACAAATGGTTTTGTTCTGCTGAAGAAAAGGGCCACCAGAGCTTTAGATAAGAAATCTCTTCAAACGACATCACCTCCCGATTTTTTTGGTTTGATTCTTTACGTCCCAATCATTAATTTTTCAGTTATGGCGGGACAGGTCTCCCTGTGTTTAACCAGTACTAAGCAAGGATAAATGTGTCTTGCTCAAGAACACAACGCAGTGATGAGGCACTGGAAGGGGGGGGGGGTCCCAGTATCCCATATCCCTTTTATTTTTTTGAAAAATATTCCATATCCCTAAAATAAATATGGCAAATATCCCCAAAATTCAGAAAGCATTGAACCCCATATCCCTAAAACTGATCCAAGTATCCCGTATCCCTTTAAGTATTTACAAAAATATCCCGTATCCCTTTAAATTTTTTGCCAATGTCCCTGTATCCCTAAAAACCCTTCCAGGGCTTCAGTGATGCCGGTGAGGCTCGAACCCATTGCTTGACCCGTGACAGTCTAAAAAAACAAACATGCACATTCAGCATTTCAACTGTTACAGTGATGTCCGGTGATCGCATGACCCATGACAGCCTTCAGACCTCATGCCCAGTCATCGCATAACCCGTGATAGTCATCAAAACTCAGACAGCCAAGCCATGACCCGTAACAGTCATCTCCAGTCATCGAACCGTGACAGTATTTTGAACTAATGTCGAGTCATCGCATGACCTGTGACAGTCATGTACAGTAATCGCATGAAACTATTCAGAACTCATGTTCAGTCATCACATGGCCTTGACAGCCATGCCCAGTATTCGCATGAACCATCACACACTTCCCAACTCGTATCCAGTAATCGCATGACCCGTGACAGTAGTCATGAAAATTCATCGTTTGACCGTGACAGTTATTGCATGACACACGATAGTCTGCAAAACACATACACAGTCAAAACATGAACAGTGAGTCGTGCCGAATCATCGCATCAGAACGCATGTCAATATATGGAATGACGAATGCATTGCAAGACAAATAACTCTTCGGAACTCATGCCCATTCACCGCATGACCCGAACCAGTAATTGCATGTTCCGTGATAGTCTTCCGAACTCATGCCTACGCATAAGCTGCAACAGTCATGAGGGTCTGGATGGGGTATAATGATTAGTGAATAATGGCCCTTTTTTTATAATGAATAGTGAATAATGTGCCCCAAAAAAATGAATAGTGAATATTGAGGGCCTAAAAAATAATGAATAATCCTATTTTTTTAATGAATTGAAGAAAAATATAATGAATAGTGAATAATCAGATTTCTTTGTCACCTTTTTTACTGTTAATGAATAATTGGTCTTATTTTAATGAATAACCCAAAATTTTAATGAGATGAATAATGGGCTTAATTTTTAATGAATAGTGAATACCAGACCCCCCCCCATCCAGACCCTCAGTCATGTCCAGTCATCGCATGGCCCGTGAAAGTCATAAAATGTAGCACAGGTTAACAGCTAGATATGCTTTGCCTTTTTTCAACGACCAACAGTCTTGGTCAGTGGTCAGAAGTGCTGTTTGTTTGTTTATTCGTTTGATTTGATTCTTTACGTCCCATCAACAATTTTTCAGTCGTAAAAGGACGGTCTTCCTGGGTTGAATCAGTACTAAGCCAGGATTAATGTTCTTGCTTAAGGACACAACACAGTGACTCCGGTGAGGCTCGAACCCGCGGCCCCTCGGTCTCGAGTCAAGCACACTGCGCTCCCTGTCAGAAGTTTTAAAAGCGGCGAATCGATACCGTTCCGTAGGCTTATTTTGCCTTCAAGAGTTTTCAAGAGCTGAATTTTTACAAGTGTTTACTAGATCAGTCACACTTATTTTTATTAATCAGAGTGATAAGAATCAATTTTAAATGTAAGAAGTAACATTCATGAATTATTTTTTCTATGTAATACGAGAATGATTAGCGCACCACCCTCTTTTTAAAGTATTTGAGACCTTTTTTATAGTTGTCGCCAATTTTCTCTGATCTGTTTTGATGCTTTCAATTACGTCCGCGCTCACGCCCGCGCGCTCGTTGCTATGGATTTTCTTACCTCCGACGGAAGAGTAGCTTAAGAATTCTTAGCTAAGAAAATGCTATGAAACGCACCGCGCTTAAGAAAATGTTAGTGAAACGCACTTTAAGAAAAAGATACGACAATCCTTAAGAAGTTCTTAAGCCTAAGATTTTCTTAGCGTTAAGATTGTTAGTGAAACGCTGCCCAGGTCTGCGGCTGATATTATTAGCAGACAGGTTTGACCCAGACCAGGCCCGACAAAATGCTTAATGTTTGTATTCATAACAAAGGCGCTGATAAGAATGTGCGGTACCCAGGCTGATCTGCGACTTTGTTGGTCTCATACAACAAAGTCGGGGTAAAACAGCTACAGACGTGTGGTAAGGATGTTTGCAAATTCTGATATGTATGTCACCGCGGATGATCTCAAGGTCTTTTGCTGTTTTCATTAAGATGGATGTTATAAAGACCTTCCAATTTTCTGCAAAAAAACTAAATGGAAGAAAAATCCATCCATATTGGAAGACTTTTCCTTCCAAAAAAGACACACGGTCTGACTGTTCATGAAAACTAATATATTGAAAGTCGGGATACATACATCAATAGATGTGTGGTGGTTAAAATAAAGCGAATTCTTCCTGTTTTCAAATTCACAGCCACCTAGTGGGGCTATTATCCTAAATTAATGAACGTACCTTCATCTACATTCCTTCTATGCTCGCAGTTAAGCCTGAAGGCGCTGACGATTTTCCGCAGATGCACAGGCTCGTCTAAGCCTTCGCTGCTCGCATATGCGATAGGTACCATAATCTCATGAATTGGCTTATTTCATGGAAATGCCATTCATCAAGACCTAGAATCATGATACAATCAAATTATACTCGGTTTGTGCGTCTGTGCGTACACTCTCTCGGTAATCATGAACTCTCAGGACCTTCCGTATGTAGTTTCATGAGGACAGCAAGACACGCCACGATCGGCTAAACAATTTGTTAAAATGTTCCATTTGTTTGAACCTAGGAAAAGCCGTTATTACTACATTTATTGAATTATTTACGCTCAGAAAACCGAAATTGATATTCAACTATATAAAACAAAACGTACGTAAATATCTATAATTTGATTTGGTCTGAGCATGCTGAGTCTTCATCCACTTCAAACTTTATGTTAGTGAGCAGCGGGACCCTGATGAGATTGCGCAAACGCACATGCTCTTCTGGGCCTTGTCATAAGTACCAGCAGGCTATTTACGAAATATTCTGGTACCAGTTTATATGAGGCACCGCGCAAGTTGATTTCGTGTCGGGCCCGAGCTGCAGAAGTATAAAAATGCTTTCCGGGTCGCACGCGGCTTGGGTGTCCGATTATAAACGATATATGACACAGAAGTAAAATCTAACTATCCATTATTCTAAGGACACTTTTTGTAATGACCGTACAGAATATATCTCCGACGCATCGGCGACATAGGTCGTGTAAATTAGCATTCGCTCGATTTTCAGAAAACAAATTTTAATGTTATTAACATGCGACGTCAATGCTGGATTTACGTTAGCGACCGAAGTCGTTAGATTGACAGACGAAAAGGTCTGTTTGGTGTAAGCACGCGAAAGTTAACAGGAATATATCGTTGACAGCCACGCTGATTAAAAACAAGCACCAATGAAGGAAAAAACCGTTGTGTACGAACTAATAGAATTGCATATAAAAATGACTAGTGTACGAACTAATACATGTCATTTAACGAACTATTCGAGTGTACGAACTAATACAAGATTTACCGTATTATAAAATCCAACTAACTAGGATTTCTTGGGATAATATATTAAGATAGATTCCCAGCAAGGATGAAATAGAAAATGACTTGGTGACTAGCCTTGACAGGGACTCTTATGTTTGTTCTTTGATGTGCTGATGGTACTTTAACAAGCAGAAATAGGGTCTCTTATTCCATTCGTTCTGATTTGTTCTATGTATTTTATAGAGGGTCTTACACAAGTTATCATTTCATAACAAGGTGGTCGAGTGGGGCATTTTATTTTCTGCTTCTGAGAGATGGTTCCTTTATTGTTGGCAGGATTAAATTTACCTGTCAAACTTTGTTGAGGGATGGGGGCCAGGAAGTATATTCTTTTCTTTGCGTTCCTCTGTGGGAGGAGTCTGACTAGACTGAATAATGTTGACCAAATACTTAAAGCTTAAGTCAATCAGTTTAGACAGCCTTAGGTTAGTTTAAAAAAATGATTTGAAATGGGCACAAATGGAAGATTCTCTCATCATATGAACTATTGCGAAATTAACACCTCCAAAGCTGGTTTATTTTAAAGAAAATTTACTTTGTTATTAACATAACTTCTTTGTATCAAAATTATGCAACCTGTGGCCATAACATTATTTTTTCATTTGATGTTACTGTTATTCAGTGGAATATATCATGTCAAAAAGGGAGAGCAGAGGCTCAGTGATAGAGTGCTTGACTCGAGACTGAGGGTTCAAGATTCACCGGCGTCACTGCGTCGTGGTCCTTGAGCAAGACGCATTTATCCTAGCTTAGTGCTGGTTCAACCAAGGAAGACCCGTCCCTGTTTAACTGAAATATTGTTGATGGGACGTAAAGAATCAAATCAAACAAACAAATCATGTCAAAAAATAATGTCATAGCCAGAAGTTAAATAACTCTTTGGTGACAAGAAACACAATTGGAATAAAAGTAAGTAAGGGTGCAAAGATCAGGAATCAATACAATCAAGTACCACACCTGACCCAGGATACCAATGGGAGAGTGACAACTCACAGTAAGACACCACAAACGAGAGCCAAGAGGTCAGTCCTTTCCCAGCAGGTGACCGCAAAGCACATATAAACAGATGCGCACAAAGACATAGCAAACACAAGACAAAACAAAAAACAAAAGATCCACAAAAGAAGTACCGCCTTGGAACGGTCAGTAAAATATTTTACTGGAGGGCTTAAACCGGTTTAACGGCGCCAACCTCACCCTTAATTCAGATGTGGATCAAGACACATAGATATTTGGTTTGCATGAAAGACCCCTAACTTATCAATGCATCATCTCCTAAAACATATAAATCAAGATATAACAAGGAGATAAAGCAAAGATAAGGACTCAACAGTAAATAAATCTGAATACTGGAGCAAAATAAATCCAACAGGTAAACCCAAGTGGGCCCGACAAACAGCCAAAGTATCAGGCCCCTATCATCTCATCAATAGATAAGTCTTTAAGTCGGAACCATCATAGAGTCTCTTTGACTCTATACACTCTTAAACACACTCTTTGAAGTAAAGCAATAACCTTTTTTTTTTAAATTTCTCATGAAATGATCACTTCTGTAAGAGCCACTATGTATGACATGATGTTATCTACTGAATAACAGTAATGTCATATGATAGTTAATTTTATGTATAGATTGTATGAATGTTTCTAGTCATTTCATATAGGTCTGAAATAATGTATAGTCAATGTGTCTTTGCATATAGTTCTGAAGTAGATAATTGCACCCATCAAGCGTCACATCATTGTGTCCTAAGATAACCATTGGTAGCACATGGATTAGAATTTTTCTCAGCAAAGTGTATGTTCATTATAGATAAGTATATTTTGCATATGCCAAGTAAAGGAAATGTGTGAAAATGCTTTATTCACATTTGCACAAACTTGATATTAAACTCTATGCAATAATCTTTTGTGCAAGATCTACTTTGTATAACATGATGTTATCTACTGAATAACAGTACTGCCATACGATAGTTGAGTTTATGTATAGATTGTATACATGTTACTAGTCATTGTATGTAGGTCTGAGGTAACGCATGTATTGTCATTGTGTCATTGCATATAGTTTTGAAGTCCAGAATAATTTCACCCACCGAGAGTCACAGCCTTGTTTCCTAAAATAAACATTGGTAGCACAATAAGTTAATTTTTTTACAAACAAAGTGCATGTTTGTTAAAGATATGTATATGCAGTGGCTCAGTGGTAGAGTGCTTGACTCGAGATGAAGGGGCCCAGACTCGAGCCTCAACAGCGTCACTGCACTGTGTCCTTGCGCAAGACACATTTGTCCTAGCTTAGTACTGGTTTCAACCCTTACTAACCCTTTATAACTGAAAGATTGTTGATGGGACGTAAAGAATCAAATCAAACAAAAAAAAAAAAAAACAGTATATTTTGCAGAAGCATGTGAAAATGCTTTATTTGCTTTTTGACAAACTCCATATTATGTTTGATCTGTAAGACGTCTAAATAGTCGCTGAAACCAGATATTATATTGTTTAAAAATTTTGTCAACTAATTGCTTGCAAATTTACAATTTGCTGTTGCTTGTACCTTTGCTATTTGAGCATACTCTGTGCCATTATGAACAAAACTCAACCTGGTGGTTGTAAGAATATTACACATTACAAATGCGGATTTGGTATAATTCAAGGAATTAGGTGACATGAGATTTCCTGTGACCGGCAAAGGTTCGGGTCAAGTCTGATCAGAGCCTTTGTGCTAGTAGCCAATACCACAACTGGCCCTGACAGCAAACTCCATTTAACTCTCCTTTTAACTGCTATTCCTTGTAGCAAACTTGCATATTTAGAATAGGAGCTTAAAATTGGATCAAGTGTGATGTTTTTCAATTATCATCGATTATTACCAAAAACACAATCAAACGAAGTTTTTGATTGATCATCGATTATAATTGGTGATTATAATTGATCATCGATGCAACGCTTAAGTTTACACTTGTCAAAATGCCACATTTTTGGAAATCACATGTCATGGCTCTTTTTTTGCTCTTTTTTATTTTTAATTGTTTTTTTTTTTTTACTTTTTATTGTCAATGTTCTTAATGAAACCTAAGTTTACCATCTATAAATCTTCTTTTTATATCTATACTATATGCCAGATATACACAGTTAATATTGTCAAAGAGCTACATGCATCAGGGGGGTGCTATTTTGGCCCACATATGGGCTAAAAATGCTTTTCACCATTTTGTTCTTATTGGTTTATTTGAACAATATACCAAGTTTAAAAGTAAAACTTTTAAATTGACGTTTATCTTTGCTATGGTTACCAAAACGGACATCAAAATGGGCTAAAAATGGAAAAGCGAACATTTTGGAACAAATTTGAGACATTTGACAGAGAAATTAACGTAAACTCAAACAAGATATTTTACCAGGTGATAAAAATTATCAGAACACATAACATATATAAAGCTTTTTAGGTATGTAGCTATGCTGATATCTAATAATCCCTGACGAAGTTGGAGGGATATAGTTTTGGCGTCGTCCGTCCGTCGCATTTTTGTCCATCCACATCTCAGAACTACTGATCAGATTTGATACAAATTTGGTACTCAATAAGTATCAAGTACTCTGATATCCTATAAGTTTCGTCAAAATCGACCCTTAAAACTTTAGTTATTGCCCTTGTTGGAATTTTTAGGCAATTATAATGCAAGTCTATTTTAGCAAAATGTTAACGGGTTGCTCCACTGAACAAAATGTTATCAAGAGCTAGGCAAAAGGAAATGGCTATAAACCACCTTTCCTTAACCATTGTTTCCTGTTTGCAATAATTCATCACATTACCCTCAAAATAGGGCAACAATGAACCGAATGGAAAATCTAAAAAGAAATCTAAACTTCTTAACCAGTAATCCAAACTCTTAAAATAATTTCAGTGATGTATTCGGCATAATGCCCTCTGCTAAATATGGGCAAAAGGTTTGGTACCAGTAAAATGCATTTAAGCCCCCTGGTGGCTTAGGCTGCTGTCCGTTCTAAGGCGGTGGTTCTGTTGTTGACTTTTTTGTTTATTGTTACTCCCATTGTGGGAGTCTGTAATTGTTCTATGTTTTGTTGTACGTTACTTTATGTCCATTCTAGTATTATAATCATCTTGATGGGGAAGAGAGGGAGAGCTGGTTGCTTTGCTTAATTTGTCTTCCTGGTGTCTTGTGGTGGTTGAGCAGCTCTTCCTCCCGGTACCACGGGGTTGTCTGCGGTTTGTGATTGTGTTATTTCCTGATCATACTCACTTACTATTTTTGATCCCACATAACAAAAAGGCCACCAGAGCTTAAAAGTGAAATAGGGTTTAAAGACATACCAGCCCATGTTTGAAATGATAAGATTAATATTTTGTCGCATGCCCCTTCAAAATTCTGTTATGCTAAAACTAAAAACTAAAAATAGAAATCATATTAGACTTTTCCTTCATCATTGGTCAGAAAAATATACATTATACAAATTCAAATATTCCTAAAATATCATCTACAAAAATTCACACTGCTTAGCCTACAAGAACTAAAATCACAAGACATCGTTTCCATCAGTACTCTCAGTGCTTTGATTGTTTGTCATTAGAAAAAATAATTCCTAACGTCTTAGCTGAATTAGAAGTCCACAGGAATCTCAAATTTTTCAAGTGTTGAATGTTTGTATATTTCAATGAGCTTGCTCTCAAAATTGTAGTTTTGTTTACATTTAGTTTAAGACCTGATATTAATTTAAAGTCGTCAAGTATGCATAAAAGCTTTTGGAACGATTTTAATGACCCATCCATTGCAAATGTGCCATCATCTGCAAACATGGTGCTTTTGAATTATTTTCCATTTATTTTTATACCTGTTATTTCACTATCATTTAAAAGTGTTGCGGATAAAATTTCAATGCATAAAATAAAAAGATAAGGGGATAATGGACATCCCTGCCTAACACCTCGACTTATAGAAAAGAAATTGGACATAAAACCTGCATTTTGCACACAGCTATTTGCTCCCTGGTAAAAACATTTAACCCATTTTATTATGTCTGTCCCAAAATTAAAAGACTCTAAACACTTTATTATATATTTGTGGCTGATACTGTCAAATGCTTTCTCAAAGTCTGCAAAAAATAAAAGTCCAGGCATGTTTTCTTTCTCTAACATTTCAATTGTTTCTTGTATGAGGCGGATATTCTTGCCAATATATCGTCCCTTAATAAAGCCTGTTTGAGAACAATCAATAATTTTAGGTAAAAATTTCTTAATTCTATTTGCTATAGCTTTTGTTACTATTTTATAATCTGTGTTCAGTAATGTTAATGGTCGCCAATTATTCAAACTACACAAATCATAATCTTTTTTGGGCAATAGTGATATAATGCCTTGTTTTTGTAAGTTTGTTAAACTCCCATTTTTAAAGGAGTTATTTAAAGATTTAACATAATGAGATTTGAGGTCATTCCAAAATATCTTGAAAAACTCAGCCGTTATACCATCAGAGCCCGGGCTTTTGTTATTATTCATATCTCTTAGTGCACATGCACATTCATATTCTGTTATATTACCTTCAATACTTATTTTTTTTCTTCTTCATTTAATTTTACTTTTATGTTCTTGCTCATTGTTTCCATTTTCTCAATATCAACATTTTTCTCAGTATACATATTTTCATAAAACGATTTTAATTCTTCTAAGATATCTTTTTGCTTTGTAAATTCCTTGTCATTTTTGGCTAATTTATGCAATGTTTTTGCATCCGATCTTTTTTTCTCTAAATTCGCAAAATATTTTGTGTTCTTTTCCCCTCCTTCTATATAGTCTGCTTTCGATCTAATGATATAGCCTTTAATTTCTAATTCATATAAATTTTGGAGTTCTTGATCCTTTTCTTTTAATCGCTTCAGGTCATCTTCTTCATTATCGTTGCCTTTCATTAAATTGTTTTTAATTTCATTAATTTCTGCATTTAGTTGAATTTCTTTTTTATTTTGTTCTTTGATTCTTAAATGATGCATATTTAATTGTTTCATTTCGAATACCACCCTTAATAATTTCCCATAGTGTATCGGGGTTTGCATTTTTATTTATATCTACAGTTTCTTTGATAGCATTACGTATTTTATCTTGATATTCTGGCTGAATAACTAAACTGTTATTAACTTTGAAATATCCTTTTACCACGCTCAATTTTATTCAAATCTAGTTCTAGAGATATCATTGAGTGGTCGGACATGAATCCTGGTTGAATTCTACGTTTGCTTATTTGATTTAAAAATGAATTTGATACAAGAAAATAATCTAGTCTTGAAAAAATTACAGGTTTGCTGGAGGAGTGCCATGTATATTGGCGTAAACTTGGATTAAAAACGCGCCATATATCAGGAAGATCGAAATTATCTATACTTGCAATAATCTTATCTCTACATTTTTGGTGTGTACCTTTAATACCCCCAAATTAATCTAGATTTGAATTTAAAACAGTATTAAAGTCTCCACCAATGATATATTCTTCTTCATCGTTTTCTCCAAGAAAATCATACAAGGTTTCAAAAAAAGAAGCATCATCATTATTTGGGCCATATACATTTATCAAAACAACATCATGATCGTCTATGTTTAACTTAAGAGCTTGAATTTTTCCAGGGTTGATTTCTTTATGGTAAATTCATTTAAATTGCAATGACTTTTTCACCAGAACGCATACTCCACCACTGTTGCTACTTCTTCCGCTAAAGAAAATATGATGTTTACATTCACGCTTCCATAATGATTCCAAATCTGGTTTTGAATGAGTCTCTTGTAACAAACATTTTTTGAATTGTTTTTTCTCTAAGAAGTTAAAAATTTGTTTGCGTTTTGTTTTTTGACCAAGACCTCTGACATTAAAGGAACAAATGGAGTGATCCATTATAACCAACCTGTATTAATGCGTCACAGATACATATAAGAGAAGTAAAATAAAAAAATGTTTTTAGCAGTTGAGCATTTTGCTCCATCAACTCCATCATCTTTGTGTTTGGAGTGACGAACCCACCGAACAAAAGGAAACAAATCTTATTGCTACTGGATGCGTCGCTGCATACGCCCCGTAAATGACATATCAAAAGCATTAATGTAAACTTAAAAAGCATCCATGTCAATGTACATCGTTTTACCCCCACCCCACAGAGACGCCCTTTGCAAAACAGAGCAGACCCAGATCAGGCAGCTCTAGTCACCCGATCAGGGTCAACTCCGTTTGTCCATGGAAAACATGACCATACCAGTGGATTTGATAAGTATTCTCTTTGTTCCATGTACAAACGCGAAAATTTATTTTATTAATTTTACAGTGGGTGGAGCCCCAGCATGAATACCCATGAAGGGAAGAGATAACGGGGCGGATGCATCGACGCAACCAATATAAGTCTATAGTGCATAGCGTGACCCGCTGCTGATGTGCAAACTTATTCATTCTTATGTTTATATAAGTATAGCGCTTTGTTATCAAGAATTATATTTACAAGACTCCTGTAATAATTTGGCCATGCCACATTCTGTATAGTGAAAATTATCATCAGTTACCTAAGCATTCATTGCTAAAACTGAGTAAGATCTCATGACTGCATGTAAAATATTTTACTGACCGTTCCAAGGCGGTACTTCTTTTGTGGATCTTTAATGGGTTTTTTTCTGTCTTGTGTTTGCTATGCCTTTGTGCGTGTCTGTTTATATGTGCTTTGTGGTCACCTGCTTGGAAAGGGCTGACCTCTTGGCTCTCGTTTGTGGTGTCTTACTGTGTGTTTGTCACTTTCCCATTGGTATCCTAGGTCACGTGTGGTACTTGATTGTATCGATTCCTGATCTTTGCTCCCTTACTTACTTAAACCTTTTATTTTTCCATCAAATTTTAAAGTATATTTTACATTACCTGAGTGTCACAATGTCTTATTCAGTCTCACTTAACTCTTGACTGATAATGTCGTGTTAAAAATAGTTTCTTAAGCAGCACTTAACACGTGTTCCTTGGATATGATCATATTACATGAGATCGTTGTCATCCATTATTACTGATTTTACCCATTTTCAGGGAAATGTTTCTTCAATATTAAATCTCTCCTTATAAAGTGATATTAGTTTAGCAAATGATCAAAGGTACTAACAGTTTCATAAAATATAAAAGGTATGCTGAAAATAAACTAAAATATATTTAAAAGCTGAAACAAATAATGTGTCATCATCTGCATATGCATATGAATGTCATTATACAATTTACTTGTTAGAGATTATCTTTAAAAAATAACTGATTACAGACACGTATAAAGCACAACCTCTATTGTAATATATATACAGTTTATCCTACCAACTCTTAGGTGATTGATTTTGTCTGGAATGTAAGCAAAGAAAAATAGTATAATTTTATCACCATCTCTCTAAATATTTGTAAATTGTATTTTTTTCTTTGGGAAACTAGCCTAGGTATTATACAAGGAGCTAACCTATATTATGTTACTGACTGTGTTTGCATAATGTGTACAATAGTAAACTGGGCACATAAAATATTTTCAAATGACTGACGAGACTTCATTCAATAAAACTTAGTTGTGTTGTTTTTCTCCTGCGATAAATATTACAAAATTCTACATCCTTAATATTTAAGCTTTTCAGGGTCCAATCAAATACTGTCTTTGATAATATTTAGAATAAACATAGAACCTTATGATATTTTATATGGTTATATATGTTACTTTCATAAATTTGACAGAAATGGAATGTATTCTACTACTGCTAAAGATCTATCTATTTCTTTGTTTATGTGTTTTAGAATCTTTCACTTTGGACAAACAAAAATGATATTTGGTGGAGATGAAAACTCAAAATCTTTATTGCAAATGTAAATATTTATAGATATAGTAACTTAATAAAAAATACTCAATATTTTAGAACAAACTGCTGTCTTGTTATAAATTTAAAACAAAACAGGTTTGAAATTATATAAAATACGATATGACATATATTATAAGGTATTTAGCAAAATAGGAAGTCTTTAAGTTTGTAATGTACGTTACATATTGTCATACAAGCATTAAATATGTAACTTTACACCAGAAACGCAGTTAAGTATAGCTTTTTGCTATCGTGTATCGATAGAATGCCCAATTATGGTTTAAAAAGCCAGCAGATGGTATTGCATGCTAACTTGCAAAGTGAAATAGTTCTAGCCATATACACCATTTTTTAGGGGTAATCATATTCAACAGCTTATAATTCCTACAGTAATTATGATATAAGCAAGATGTTTGCAGTTTTGAAACAGTCAGATAATTTTCTTTTCCATACATGGTATGTAAAGCGTTTATACCCGTTATAGAACTTATAAAATTAAACTTTGACCAAAATAAATTGATCTTGTAAGGTGTAATTGAAGATATAACGTAAATTACAGTTATAACATAAAAGTTGTGCTTCTGGATGAAAACAATTTATTTTCATAATTGTTTAGGTCTTAACGAGATTTTAGCAGTAAATAACGACCGTATGCACCATCTGGATACAACCTGGATACCATTTCTTATTCAAATATCGCCACTTCGTTTTTTATAGTAAAAATGGGGTAGGTGTACAAGACGACTCTTCCTGGAAAACTGCTACCACAATTTGACTGTACGACGTGCCTAGAAATGTTCTAGAAGGGTAGTTCTAACTATTTCTGAAGTCAAACCTTTTCTAGCTGGACAATTGTGCCAAGCCAATTTTCAAAAACCTAGCTCCTTGACTAGTTCTTGCACAAATGAAATGGCGCTTAATCAGTTTCAAATATTTTAAGCGCTAAAAGCAGACATCAAAGAAACATATTGAATAGGGTACACCATGACAATTCCGCCTTGTAAATGTTTCTCATCTGTTCAAGTGATATATAAATTGTATACTGTATCTGATTGTCAACATAAACAACTAATGAAGTGCAATGGTCATGAATAACTACAGATTTCTGGACCATTCAATCTTTCAGCATTATCATTACGTCGTTCGCTGTTAAAGCTGCATAGTCTGTAACTTTGAACATTTTTCGAAAATTTTCATTTTATTTTTAAATCATTTGTAAAAGCAGAATTAAGTTAAGTTTTCACAATAAATCTGTTAACTATAGCTGAAAACTGCATGGAAAAGTGAATTATCTTATAAAAACAGGTGTTTTGTTCTCTTGAAGGTAATTATTTGCGTCCCTCCAATAATTATAGACAGTCAAGTTTTAACATAAATGCTGTTGTATTGATACTGATTATTTATAAAGATTTACGAAATTGGTTGAATGTATACCTGAATTTTAGTTTTATACTGTGTTCTTGAAAAATAGAAACATTATTTCAAAACTTAAAAGATCAAAAGTTACAGACTATGCAGCTTTAACTTTTACAAACACTTTAAACCCAGATCAAGCCCAACAAAGCGTCTTAAATGGATCCGAACCGATTGACACTCTGATTTTATTCGTGAAAGAATATTTAAAAAAAATATTTAAAAAAAAAATATCTGCTGACGACAAAAATCATTAAAATTATCCAGCATGCAAAAAGTTCAATAAGAGCACAGACCTTGTGTTTTTGAAAATTTGCCTGACTATCGGAATCTTTGTTTTTGTTTGTTTGATTTGATTCTTTACGTCCCATCAACAATCTTTCAGTTATATAGGGACGGGTCTTCCTGGGTTGAACCAGTACTAAGCTAGGATATATGTGTCTTGCTCAAGGACCACAACGCAGTGACGCCGGTGAGGCTCGAACCCGCGGCCCTTCGGTCTCGAGTCAAGCACTCTACCACTGAGCCACTGCACTCCCACTATCGGAATCAAAGGGGTTGGGGGCTTGCCTCTCATAGTGACCATGGCCGGTCACATGGAGGGACGATGTTCACCTCACAATGAAATCCATCTGATGGGGAACATGAACCGTCCTCACATGGAGGTACGATCGGCCTCACTAGGGAGAGAATCAGCACCATAAAGACTAAGATCTGTCTCACAAATGCATGTTCGTCTTTACAGAGGGTGGCAAGTTGGCAACTACTTAGGTCACAATTCACAATGGAACGTGATCAATCAAACTGATTGGGATCACTACTTAGTGCAACGCGACTCACCTAGAAGGAAGGCGGAACAATCCGCCTAAACTGGGACCCCGTCAACAACCACCGCATGCGACCCTATACCTGCTCCATGATGGATCATAACCAGCCTCACAGGGAACAACGGCCTGCTCCACTTGCGATGATCAGGCCTCGAGGTTATAAAACTTGAGTACAGTCTCAAACTCAAAATAAAGCGCAATGATTGGCTGCTTGCGGACTCGTGTCCGCAAGCAGCCAATCATTGCGCCTTATTTTGAGTTTGAGAATGAACTCAAGTTTGATAACCTCGAGGCCAGGTTTGTAGGGGGCCATGCTTGAACAGTTTTACAGAGCCTGACATGATCAGCTATCTAGGGAGCACGACTCGCTCTTGCAACAAGGGTAGGGAAGGGGCACAATCCACTTCATAACCGGCTTCAAGTGAACAGATACAACATATCTCAAGGGAGCGCAGTGGCTCAGTGGTAGAGTGCTTGACTCGAGACCGAAGGGCCGCGGGTTCGAGCCTCACCGGCGTCACTGCGTTGTGGTCCTTGAGCAAGACACACTTATCCTAGCTTAGTACTGGTTCAACCCAGGAGGACCCGTCCCGCATAACTGAAAGATTGTTGAGTGGACGTAAAGAATCAAATCAAACAAAAAAACAAAAACAACACATCTCATAGAACGAACTGTTTGACTCACGGATGGACTACAATACATCTCGCGGGGAGACATTGTTCCACCTCACAGGAGGACTATGAAATAGTCCATAGAGAATGGTCACAACCCATATTTATGGGGATGCAACACGCCTTAGGTTAAGTATTACTTGACTTTTCGCTTACTGTAAAGGCGGCGCCTCATGAATGCGTAATTAGGACTAGTCAACCTTAGGCATGGGTAAAAGCTGAAAATGAGGCGTGGTTTTATTCAAAAGTAACTGTATCATCTTGTGCCACAACCTCAGTCATTATTTAGTCCTTAAAACGCCAGCAAAATAACTGCATCTGAAAATGTCTATTTAACATAAGCAGGGAGGCAAACATTGTGGACCCAGATCAGACTGCTCCCACAGGAGCAGTCTGATCTGGGTTCACACTGTTTATCTATGAGGCTTCAAATAGTTTAGTGGACGACAAAAACATACATATTTTTTTGATTATGCGCTTTAAGGGTTAATAAATGTGAGTTCAGTGTGATTTTCATGAAATATACGCACGTTTGCGCGGCTCAAAAAGCTTATTAACTCTATACCAAATTATAAGAAAAAACTGATTTCCCTTCCTTAGCAGATGAGATAGCCGAACCACACCCAGATATGAATATTTAAGTTGCCGCCTATACAGTAAGCGAAAAGTCAAGTAATAATAACCGGTCACATACATGTGAATCAAGACCGGTCTCAAACGGGGTATGGCAAGCTTCACTAAGGACACAATTGTCCCCCACAAAGGCCACAACCCACCTCACATGGGACTTGGACCAAATCATGTAATACCGAACAGAGTGTTCATGACCTGCTTTACAAGGAGCATACCCCATCTAAGAGGGGTTCACAAACAACCCTGCACAGAGCAAATATTTGTCTTACATAATGACCACGACCTGATTAATGGGGCACTTTAAATGTGAAAAAAAAAACATAAAAACAAATCTTCTTCTCAGATAAAACCATGGGGTTCAAAGCTTATATGTTTACTATGCAGCAATGTCTAGTGGTTCCTTTCATTGATCCTGCAAACACAGCCCCTGGGGCCCCTGAGGTCCAAATTGACCATGCCGTGGTGGTCTGTAGCTCCCATAGACTTATCATGCAAAAAAAACCTTTAAAAATCTTCTTCCTAAAATCATAAGGCCCTCAACTTTTGTACTGGTTAGTGTGATCCTGCGTAAACCCTGCGAACCATGCCACTGAAGTCCAAAGTGGCTACTCTATGGGGGCCATTTGCTCCCATAGATTCACAATAAAAAGTCTTAAAAAAAAACTTCATGGTCATAACTGAAAGAAACCAATATTTGAAGAAAGAATGAAACATGGATCCCAGGTACATATAGACAAAGATCTAATTTAGTTAAGTCAGCATAGGTCCAGATAAGGATAGTTTGTGCACCTAAAATAACATTTATTTCCTTACCCTTCAATTGAAACATGTGTTTCGGTGCTCAAAAGAACCGTCTCATCGAGACGGTTCTTTTGAGTATCCACAACATATGTTTTGGTTGAGAAATAAGAAAAACAGTTGTGCAGTACGCACTCTTATCTTTAGGTCTGCTCTAAGTGCTGAAAGATGGTAATCTTTTTGAAAAGCTTATACTTGGTTCTTCCTAAAACAAACAAAATATGTGCGGTTACAGGTAAATAAAATGCTTTGAAGCGTGTCTGTATTTACAGTGTTCTAGAAAAGGGGGTTCAGGCATTTATTTACATTTTATAGCTTTGACAAACACAGATGTTCCAGCCCGACCGATTCATTGTACGCATTCTGCATCATTTTTTTGAAATAGAAAGAGTCCAAATGTCATTAATCAGAGGTCGTGGTACATCTATACCAAGTAAAATTGTTTTTGTAACGTATGTGACAACACAAAAACAACACTTTTGAATTGCCAGCAGTCCTCCATTAAGCACATTAGATTATAAAACTATAGTAAAACCTGTCTGAAGCGGCCACTCAAAAATTGACAAAACACAGATCTTAATGACAAATGGTAGCTTATTGAAGGTCTAAAGTATTACAGAATGCCCCTCTTGGAGCATTCTGCAATACTTTTGACCTGCATTAAGCGATAATCGGTCTTGAAGACCAATTATGGTGTTCTTTTTGAGTGGCTGCTTAAGACTGGTTTTACTGTATGTCCTTAAAATCATCTTTTGGCTCAGTAGTATGACATAGCGTAATTACAGGGCTACAATCATACTACTGTATCTAGTTAAATGGCGATATGACACCACAAATATCATATGTGTCCCACGGATCATTTGTGCCTAATTCTTTTGAAATCTGACCAGAAGTTTTTGACAAGATTTTAGAGTGTTTCCATTTACTTGACAAGGCGACCAGATTTCTGCATAAAGTTGAAATCTTTGAACAAGTTTGAAAGGCGATCGATCAACCCAATGATATTGATGAGATTCCACCCAGTGGTTTAGGAGGAAGCCATTATTGACGGACGACGGAAGGACGGATGGGTAGCTGGCAGGACGGACATCCTATGACGACAACGTGAGTTTAAAAGGGATCCACCATTCAAAGATATATGAAACTGTTGAAAAGCTGAATCAAGCTCTACTTTAGCTATATACAAGCCTCACCCTGAGAAAATATTATTTTTGCTTTTGCCAAAAGGCGCAGATAAGCTCTGTAAGTACATAGCTGGATCAGGGCATATGTTTCTTTGCTATACTGATTGAAAATTTTCCTGCACTAATTGAAAAATCTCCAAAGATTCTTAATCAAAAACTTGAAATTGTGTTTATGAAACGTTATGCCCCCAACCATTAGCTTGTCCACCATCCTGTTCGCCAGGTAATCTTTTCACCATTCTCCTTCACCTGACCAAATCTGAGGCTACTAGCTGTAATAGTTTCCAAGAAGTTTTTGGAAGTTTTTGATGTCCAAATTTGCAAAGGGCATTAAGTTAAAAAATGCAAAAAACTAAAAAAGAAATATATTTTTTTATTAATTTTCACCAGTTAATCTACTCATTACCCTCTATCAGCTGTCTAGATTTGGAGCTCCTAGCTGTAACGGTTTTTGAGATATAAAGTTTTCTATGTCAAAAATTTGCAAAGGGCAATAACTTAAAAAAAGATTATTCCTTTTAATTTTCACCAAGTAGTCTACTGATTATTCTCTACAAACTGACCAAGTTTGAAGCTCCTAGCTGTAACGATTTTTGAGGTATCAAGTTTTCTATTTCCAAATTTGCAAAGGGCAAAAACTCAAAAAAAATGAAATGATTTTTTTAGATTATCACCAGGTAAATTACACATTATTTTCTATAAGCTGACCAAGTTTGAAGCTCCTAGCTTTTAAAGTTTATGAAATATCCTGATAACAAAATTTCATAATGACCCTTTAAAAGTTTAATCTGTTTGAACCACGTTATAAAATATGAAGAATTGAAATCGATTGCAAAATGCAGCAGATTTGGGGTGTTTTTTATCGATGTGAAGATTGCGCATGTATGCAACATATAATTTCACTACGTGCATAAATTTCACAAAATGTGAAATATTGGTATGAAATATGTGACGTATTGTTCCCAATTCTTAACGCACAGTGTGAAATTTGCGAAATGTAAAATTTGCGGTTCAATATAGCGTGTATACTGCAAAGTCTGAAATTCATATGCTATGAAAGTAATGTGTAGCCAATTGGCACTATAACAAAGAATCCAGCACAAACTAAACGGTGACATACATTGACAAAGAAATAACGGTTATTATCCCTATTATACTTTGTTTCTTTGATGACGTTAAATCAGGTTTATTCAGCCATTATCCATTAACGCGACGCAATACATGTTCAGACTCTTGAAAATGCATTCTCTAACAACGATTGGTGGACTCTTAGACATTTCATTGCTAGAAATTGCTTAAACAAAGAAAAAAAAACACTACCATTTGGACAACATGTATAGCATAACGTAAAAACACCATACCATACGTCACAACTAGAAACTACAAAGTTTACATGACAGCAGTCTGAATGACATCCATATCCACCGCCGCAGAATTCCACGAAATTCAAAGCTAAATATTTGACCTTGACCAGTGACTTAGTCGGATATACTTTAATATAGTGGACCTATGTGGAATCCTGCCTTATAAGAGAATGGATCCATACAAATGTGGTATCAAAATAAACTTTGACATCTTAACTACACAGAAAGACCAATAATAATAGCTATATCCTCGTATAAAGTGATTATCGAGGCCTTTAAACTTCATAAGGGTCAACGCAATTTTCGCTTCATCGCGCATCAGTGTACATGATCATTTCCAACACTCGTGCAAGCCTCTGGGATTATGCACTTTGGAAATTAGATCTTGGAACGATTGGGCAATGATTATAAAAGATACCCATTCCGTGTTTTCTGCAATAAAAAGGTTCTCACAGCATAAAATGCACAAATCCTTCACTCCGGTGAATCTTGTTGACAAGTCGGCCATTTTGGTAGAAAAGTAGATAAAAAGCGCCTGGATAACACTTGCTATTGTCGCGAACTCCCCAGTATCTCTCACGAGATTAAAGGGTGCCGAGTCATAGAGGGGCATCGATAACAGAAATGCCTTTCATTCCGTATAAGTTACATTGACGGAAAAAACGCATTTTGATATAAAACATTGTATTCTTAAGAATTGTGGAATCTTTTCTAAATAGAGATGCAACCAGATTTTTGGCAAAGACTGAATAATTGTTTTCTCAAGAAATGTGGATGCATTTCTATCTAGAGATGTGACCAGATTTTTGGCCCAGACTGCATGATTGTTTTCTTAAGAAATGTGGAATCGTTTCTACATAGGGATGTAACCAGATTTTGGCCAAGACTGAATAATTGTTTTCTCAAGAAATGTGGAAGCATATCTATATAGGAATGATTCCACATTTCCTAAGAAAACAATTATTCAGTCTGGACCAAAAATCTGGTTGAATCTCTATATAGAGATGATTCCACATTTCTTAAGAAAACAATGTTTTCATATAAAATGCGTTTTATTCCGTCAATGTAACCAATACGGAATAAACAGCATTTCTGTTATAGATGCCTGTCTATGGATACATCTTCAAGAAGACGAATAATTGTTGGGGAGTTTTACAGCATAACTCCCCAAGACATGATCGATGTATGAAAGACGCTTGCATTTTCATTGAGAAATTGAAATGGCCGATATCAACCGTGAAAAAACTGACCCTTGCCTGATTTAACTGATCATTACAAACGATATTTGGACCCAGGCGTATTGATTGTAGTATAAAAATGGAGATGAGATACAGTTGTATATGATTCGACCACACAAGTGTGGACACATCCTCTTATATGGCAGGATTCCACATAGGTCCACTATATTAAAGTATTTCCACTTAGTCTAGGTAGCTAGGTCATGCGCTCTGCACACCGTCTCACTGAGAGAAACATTTTGAATGAAGTTTAATGAAAATCGTTCAAAGGGTTTAGGAGTTATGGAGTAGATACGAAATTCAAGAGTAAATCCATTGACCTTAAACTGAGACTTTGACCTTGAGTCTGCATAGGTTCTGCTCTTTGTCTCACTGAGATTAACAATTGGGTTAAAGTTTAATGAAGATCGTTCGAAGAGCCCAAGAGATATGGAGTGGAAACCAAATTCAAGGGTAAAACCCATGACCTTGTATTTTGACCTTGACCTTAATCTATGTAAATGAGTCATGAGTTCTGCACATCAACTCTCTGAGAGGAGCATTTGAGTGATGTTAAATGAAAATCTAACAAATGGTTGAGAAGAGATGGAGCGTACATGAAATTCAAGTGTAAATCCCATGACCTTGACATTTGACCTTGACCTTGAGTCTGAGTAGCTGGGTTATGTGATCTGCACACAGTCTCACTAAAAGGAACATTTGAGTGAAGTTTAATGAAAATTTTTCAACGGGTTTAGGAGATATAGAGCGGACATGAATTGAAGACTATTTCACATGACCTTGACCTGTGACCTTGGTCTAAAGTCTGCAAAGCCGAGTCAAAGGTTCGGCATATTGTCTCACTGAGAGGAATATTTGGGTAAAGTTTAATGAAAATCGGTCAAAAAGGTTTAGGAGATATGGAGCGGACATGAATTGAAGGGTCAATCCCTGACCTTGACCTGTAACGTTGTCCTTGAGTCTAGGTAGCTGGGTTATTTGCTCTGCACATTGTGTTAATAAGAGGAACTTTTGGGTTAAGTTTAATGAAAATCAGTCAAAGGGTTTAGGAGATATAGAGCGGACAAGAATTGAAGAGTCAATCACATGACCTTGAAGTGTGACCTTGACCTGGGTCTTGGTAGCTGCGTTATAGGTTCTGCACATTGTCTCACTAAGAGGAACATTTGGCTGAATTTTAATGAAAATCGCCTGAAGGGTTCATGAGATATGGAGTGGACACAGAATAGAATTCAAGGGTATATCCCTTGACCATGACCTGTGACCTTGACCTTGAGTGTAGGCAGCTGGATTATATACTCTGCACATCGTCACACTGAGAGAATCATTTGGGTGAAGTTTAATGAAAATCACCTGAAGGGTTTAGGAGATATGGAGTGAACACGAAATTCAAAAGTAAATATTTGACCGTGACCTGTGACCCTGACGTTTAGTCTAGGTAGCTCGGCCATGTGCTATGCACACCGTCTCACTGAGAGAAACATTTGAATGAAGTTTAATTAAAAAAAATCGTTCAAAGGGTTCAGGAGATATGGAGCGGACACGAATTTTCAGAAAGTATTACGGACGGATTGACGGACGGACGTTCTTACATTTGGATTCTTGGTCGGTATAAATACCAGATATTTTTTACGGAATAAACCTCATTTTCAGTTAATTAGCTCCCTTTATATGCAAATGAGCTATTTTTCGGTATTTTAAAGTACCCAACAAGGGTCCATTTGTGAGTACGGATGGACGGACTGACGGACAGAGAGACGAAAGGCATTCCTATAACCCCCTTCCGCTTCGCAAAAGTGACAAAAACGGTATTTTTGACATTGTGACGTCATGTTTTCTTTTCGATAAATATATTTTTCTCCGAAAATATTTTCTGATGTCTTGTAGTTAAAATAATCAGACGCGTTAAGATCTATGATTTGTAATTTACGAGTTTGAAGCTAACTAACAGTTTCAGGTTTCTTTAGTTGTTACGTATAACTGTTAAATTACAGCCAATAGATTTTGTTAATGTTCAAGCCATAGTTTAGTTCTTCATTGACGGTTCCTAACTTAGCCAATGTTCCATCAAAGAGAAACAATCAAATCAAATTAACCAACTGTGATGAAACAACAAACAGTGTTATTACGAGCAGCTGGATAGAGAACGTTTACTTTTTTACTAATTTCGGATGGGTTTTACCCTATTATTTACATTTTCAAAGCATTTCGTTAATGAATCTAGATTTTTGCAACCTTTCATTGTCCCATGAAGCACACAAATTTTATTGACAGCTACCAAGTTCACTTTGCCGTGCAGTATGCTTCACAAATCGAATTCATGCACCAGAAATGACACTGATTGTGTGATTGACAGCGAGCCTCATCTGAGTCGCATATGCAATACATGCTTTTTGTTTACTCCATTGGTTGTCCGTGTCCACACTGGCTGTTCCGTTTTTCGTTTTAAATTCGAACAGACCCGTTAATAGGAAAGTATATTAAATACAACACTTTTTTGTTTCCTAAATATGAATATATTCTTTAGATTAAATATTTCTAATAAATTATGAATATAAGCACAAAATTATATTCGATCTGTTCATGGAATTTTGACTACTTTGGGTCTCTTGCAAAGTTTACGAGAAGCCCTTCAAGCATCAGACCAAAGTTTTCATGATTCCATGGACATTCCAAAAATCAAATTTATTTTTTAATAATATGCGCAAATAAATATGGCGTTTAAAATGTCATTTCTGTACATGTACTTATGCCCAAATTATTCTTCTTTTCAGTGATTAAAATGTCATTTCTGTACATGTACTTATGCCCAAATTATTATTCTTTTCAGTGATTAGATGGTTTTGTCTGGCGAAAATGCGAAGAAAAAAAAATTATGTGAAAATGTGTATGGTGCGTCTCTTTCTCAAAGTGTAATAGTTATTCAATGGAGTACCTAAAAGAGTGGATTTTTAAAGTACCATAGTAAACGCAGTCCTCACATAACTTCACAAGTCATGCTGTCGTGCCAACCAAGAGTGACAGTGACGTCGTGTTTGCTTACAATTGTTAAGTAAAACATTAACTTGTACACTCCACTTGAACTAATGCGAATCGATAGATCGCTTGTGTATTAATCCTATCCTGCGGATAGGATTAATCCACAAGTGATCTATCGATTCTAAGTCCCTGATAACTTTGTAAGCAAAACATGATATCACTATTACTCCTGGCTGTCAGGACAGTAGTTTATAAATTGTTGACAAAAAGTATAGATTCAGATCAAATAGCTTCTGGTGAACCAGCTGGTCAGGCTCCACACTTTTTTTTCAATTCATGCTTATAATAAAATCGCAACACTGGATTGAGTGGGCAACATAATTAAGCCGTGACATGTGATTTCCAACAATGTGGTATTTTGACAAGTGTAGACTCAGACGAGCCAGTATAGCCTCCTTTAAAGCTAAGAAACTCCAAATGCCACTCGATCAGTAGCTTAACAGTCATAGAAAATTCAAGCGACTAGCAAAGGCTCTGATCAGACTGCGCGTAAGCGCAGGCTGGTCTGAGCCTTTGCTGGTAGCACATGCCACATTGTTGGAAATCACATGTCACGGCTCAATTATGGTAAAACCTGTAAGGACATTGTATATCATTAAAGTAGAATGTAAATAAACCTTTAAATATTAACATTGACGGCAACAAAATTAGAGATGTTAAAAACAAACTAGTTTTAAAATTTAGTAACAAGGAAAATTCGTTAATCAAAAACTGCTGAAAATTTAGCAAATCCAAACACTAAACAGAATGACTGGTGGAAAACTTTAAAACACTTTATCAAACCTGGTCAGGCTAATGTCATTCCTTCATTGAATAAGAATGGACAGATCTACACTGAGGAAAAGCACAACGCAAACATCTTGAGGAATTCTTTACTGAACAAGCTGAGCTCTGTTTGATGAAAGCCAAGCAACCCTGCCTCGATCATTGAAAAATACAACAAGCAAACTTGGACTCTATCACTGTTACACCTGAAGAGGTTAGAGAAACTTTAAAATCACTTCTTATTGGCAAATAAAAGATGATGAACCTGATCTAATCACAATAGTCTTCTCAAAGAACTTGCTCAGCCAATTGCTCATCCTCTCTCTGATCTTTTTTTAATTCTCTCTAAATTCTGGAAGTGTGCCAAGTATTTGGAAACAGTCGCTAATGCCACACCAATCATTAAGAAAAAAATACCCATCTGATGTGTCCAACTACAGGTCAATCTCTCTTCTAAGTGTTGGAAAAAAATGCGCATAAATACCTCTTGAACTTCTTTGTCCCAGGTGATTCTACTGTCGTAAAACACAGCAAAACAAAGACCAAACAAACCACCACTCGGGCAACAATAAACAATGAATGAACAACAAGAGAACCACCGCCTTAAAACGCTTAACTGACGTCATTATTAATTAATTTTACTGCCAAATATTTGTTCTAGATTCTGCTGTTGTCAAACCAGAAATAAAAGTTAAGCTCGCATGGGCGGATCCAGAGGGGACAGGGGGTCCGGACCCCCCCCCCCCCATGAAAAATCACAAATATATAGGGTTTCTTAGCAATACTGGTCGGATACCCCGTAAAATCACAAAACTACAGAGCTAGTATTCAATGTTGGGCCATCAGCGGCCCACAAGCGAAACGCCATTTAAATGGCGTTTCGCTGGCGGGCCGATGATGGCCCTCTCATAGTGGTATTTGGATCCTCTCATCAACTAAAAAATGCTTCTGATAAAACTTTCTGGATCCGCGCATGCATTTTATTCTTTGTGGTACGAAGATCTCAAAGTCAAAGTCAAAATAATTTATTTCTCTGGTACACAATGCACGGCCTCCAATCTCTGCCTCCTTCTCCAAAAAGAGCAGAACGTAAAGGGAGGCGAAGGCCCTTCCGGGAAGCAGGCAGTGGGCATAATCAATGGAACATGGTAAGTTGTGTTGACACATTTTCAATCATAAGTAAATTTTCAGCGCAAAACTCGAAAATCTAAGAATGCTATGCTTCGGGCAATTGTTCAAGCTATCCGTAGAGCATGCTGTTTGCACATTTGAACTTAGTTTGTAAGCGTGAGAGCTTTTCTCCCGTTGCACAGTTGTCCAAGAAACGGTGGTTCCCGCATGGTTTTGCCTTCTAACCAAACGTATAGTAGCGTTTGGACCCTTATTCATACTACCGAGGCCCCTCCACACCCATGTTGTCCCAAATGCAATTTTTCGAGATATTTCAATGATAATTGAGTGATTTAGAGCCAAATTTCTTTAGGAGCAGGAGGCGAAGGGCAGGAGAAGGAGGCTGGGAGAGGAGGAGCAGGCGGCGATGATATCAAAATTTGCATTGATTTTGCTTATTTTTAATATTATACTTATCCAATCTATATCAAACTTGCATGTACATGTATGAATATTTCAAACCATTTAAATAAATCGAAATTTACTTCGCTTTAAATGCCACCACCAACGTAATGTGTGGTTCACTTTTTTTCTCATTGGAATCATGTAATGCTCACAGATTAGTGATACTTGTGTATTTCTCCCTAAGTTCTTGGGAAAAGGATTATCAAAAATCTCAGACTGGGTCGAACCTCTGTTTTATACCCACCCCCTCTCAAGCTTTGATTAAGAGCAACAATTACTGATGGTGCGAAAGACTTAGACGCAGAAAAAAGAGGAATTCAAACCAAACCTAACCATCATATAACTGATATAACAACTCGTGTATAAGAGCAGTCTCAAAAGATGTTAACTTAATTATTGCAAATCTGATATTGTCCGTACACGCATTATAAAGGAAACAAAAGCGTTTCGCTTATTCTCCCATTGTGTTGTTTGTTTAACCCAGAACGTCATGAGCTTGCTAGAGGTATATACAAAATGTATATTATAAGAGAGGTATATATAGCAATGTTTGTGATCAGAATAATTCAGTTAACAATAGCGTTTAATCATTCGTATCATACATGCAAGTTTGATATAGATTGGATAAGTATATTATTAAAAATAAGCAAAATCAATGCAAATTTTGATATCATCGCCGCCTGCTCCTCCTCTCCCAGCCTCCTTCTCCTGCCCTTCGCCTCCTGCTCCTAAAGAAATTTGGCTCTAAATCACTCAATTATCATTGAAATATCTCGAAAAATTGCATTTGGGACATTATGGGTGTGGAGGGGCCTCGGTAGTATGAATAAGGGTCCAAACGCTACTATACGTTTGGTTAGAAGGCAAAACCATGCGGGAACCACCGTTTCTTGGACAACTGTGCAACGGGAGAAAAGCTCTCACGCTTACAAACTAAGTTCAAATGTGCAAACAGCATGCTCTACGGATAGCTTGAACAATTGCCCGAAGCATAGCATTCTTAGATTTTCGAGTTTTGCGCTGAAAATTTACTTATGATTGAAAATGTGTCAACACAACTTACCGTGTTCCATTGTTTATGCCCACTGCCTGCTTCCCGGAAGGGCCTTCGCCTCCCTTTACGTTCTGCTCTTTTTGGAGAAGGAGGCAGAGATTGGAGGCCGTGAATGTATACAGCAAGAAAATCATCTGCAAGCAGACAAAATAGATCTTGTTCAGACGCCTCATTTTGCGGCGTCTGATCTGGGTCTACACTGTTTGCCTTATGTCCCTTAAATTGTCACTTGGCTTATATGTGTAAAAGTGCATATCTCTGGGCTTTTCCAGTAATCATTGATAACATTATCAGTTTATCTATCTATATTAAACATGCAGATAAACATGTACTTCTGAGTTTGTTAATACATTGTTCAATCTATGAAAGCACATTTTGTGGCAATCACACACAATTGTATGACATAATCCAAAGCTTTATTTATGTATGTGGTATTAGGAAAATTAAAACAATAGTACCTCACCCAGTCCTCACCAACACTTTTTTATATCTCTTGTACGCCTTAAGCTTGCTTATATTGATGAGGATATGGTCCTTTGCGTTCTGTTGCGTCGAATCTGTGTCTGTACTGTTTGCCTGTGTTCCTATAAAAGGGACGCTAGATTTATACGAACTAATGGGGAAATGTATACTTTTCCGTATTTGGGCTTTAGGATGTTGTTACAATATCAGGAAATAAACAATCACCGGATATCCTATAAATATCCTTTTATCGAGGCAAATGCTATTGAACAACAATTCTGCAGCAGTTATTAAGGAAGAAGATTTGATCATACAAGTGCAGATATCTTTTTTAACAAACGTGATTAATAATTTAAGATTTTGTCAAAAAAGATATACACCCGTAAACTCGTCCAATTTGACTTCGACGGAGGCTATTGAAAGAACTATTAGACTTTTATCATCAGGGCTAAATTGAACCGCTTCTGCAATAAATTTTCTAGACCAACTTCCAAGAAATAGGTAAGAAATTTCATTTGTTTAGAAATGTTCCTACTATTTGGAACTTACATTCTTGTAAATGTTTGCCGCTATATGTTAAATCTGCAAATGTGTATGATAAGGTCAATTTTAGACTGGCTCCAGTCCTTAAAACAATTTTTCATCATTGTGTAGCCAGTCTTACTCGGATGGCTCTGTTTTAAAACAGAGCCATCAGAGTTAGACTGGCTACAAGTAGATATGACGGATTGATGAAAAATTGTTTTAAGGACTGGAGCCAGTCTAGGTCAGTTTCTATAAAGTCAGTGCTTTCATTTTCAAATCGAAAATGGAAGATGTAGCACTGAAAACGGCAGGCAAATTACATTTCTGGTGATCACGAGTCCGGTAAACTTAGACTGGATATTGTATGCATTGGAAATATGCTGTCTTGGCTGAGTTTTCAAAACTGTGTATGCTGTTGTTTAGATGCTAATTGATATCTCCATTATTTCTCTGTGTATCTGTGATTTTTTATTCCAAAAGTTCAGTATATAATCATCAAGAATGTATATGTATATTAATTGAGTGTTTATCCGTCTGTTTGTCTGACTCACTGGGGTTTACCTGCTGGATTTCTTTTACTCCGGTATTCAGTTTTATATACTGTTGAGTCCTTATCTTTGCTTTATCTCCTTGTTTTATCTTGATTTATATGTTCTAGGAGATGATGCATTGATAAGTTAGGGGTCTTTCATGCAAACCAAATATCTATGCGTCTTGATCCACGTCTGAATTAAGGGTGAGTTTGGCGCCGTGAAACCGGTTTAAGCCCTCCAGTAAAATATTTTACGGATCGTTCCAAGGCGGTCTTTTGTGGATCTTTTATTTTTCCTTTTTTTTATTTTATTTTATTATTATTTTGGTGCTATGCATTTGTGCGCGTCTGTTTATATGTGCCTTGTGGTCACCTGCTGGGAAAGAACTGACCTCTTGGCTCTCGTTTGGGATGTCTTACTGTGAGTTTGTCACTTTCCAATTGGTATCCTGGGTCAGGTAGGCATTGAGCTGCCTATTGACATTGTTGTGTGATATGGGGTTACCATGTTCAACATCTAATAACTCAAAAAATATATAAGATAGAAACGTAATGCTTGCAGTTTTGAAAAGGTAAATAAAAATTCTTTAATGTTATACCAAATTAATGAACATAAACTGGTTTCATTAAACATTTAAGACAAACTATATTAGTTTCATTTATCATTTAAAAGGGGGTTAAATGAAAAAATGTAACATACACTCTATCGGGGGTGACTATATTTGTTTTCAAATGTCAATATCTGTGGCCCAGTAATAGCTTACTTAGCAGATATAACCAATTTGGAAATCTTACCTTATCTTTTACACTTTTCTGAAGTCTTAAAAAGAATGTTAATTATCAATATTTTGTAGGGTAACGTATGTAACAGACTGTTACAGCTTAACGCTGCCATTGTCAGAGAGCTAACATGTTGCAAAATCCTTGCTAGACATTGGGCTTTAAGAAAAATATGGTCTACAAAATTCCCCCTGAGGGGAGGTAAACCATATCCAGCCAGTGGCCTAGGTGTGGTACTTGATTGTATCGATTCCTGATCTTTGCACCCTTACTTACTTTTATGAACATCAGCAAGAAACCCAGGTATCCATTTTAGCTATTTTTTGCACCTTTGACCGAAAATTGCCAGGAGCAGTCTGATCTTGGTCTACACTGTTTGTCAAAGATGCTTCTTAAACCTTTCAGCAGACAACAAAACAGATGACATATTTATTGGCGATTTTGGAGGTTAAAATGCAAAACAACAGTTACATTTTCGCTTATCGTAAACCCCGATGATTATTTCGTTGCGTCAATGCCCATGTATATCCAGTATTTAATCGGGTCTGTATCGGTCCACCAGCGAAACGCCAGGTGAATGGCGTTTCGCTAGTGGGCCGATAGTGACCCGAGATCGGATGCTGGCAGGGTATTTGGTGAGTGTATTTAATCACATTTACGGTCAAATGATGATCTTGGTGACTTTGTGTATAAATTGAAGAAGATTGTTGGTTCTTATAATTTTTCAGCGCAGTTCATTAAAATAATTTCCCATTATAAAAAGATTGGCTATAACTTTAATGTATTGCAACAGACTGCATGCTTGGTTGTCAACCCAATCACGGTTGGCAACTTTGCTTTCCTCTTTAATTGCACGCCGGTGGGTCGGACTTCAGACTCTTTGATGGTTCCGACTTAAAGACTTATCTATTGATGAGGTGGTATGGGTCTGATGCTTTAGCTGTTTGTTGGGCCCACCGGGGTTTACCTGTTGGATTTCTTTTGCTCCGGTATACAGTTTTATTTACTGTTGAGTCCTTATCTTTGCTTTATCTCCTTGATATGTCTTGATTTAAATGTTTTAGGAGATGATGCATTGACGGGTAAGGGGTCTTTCATGCAAACCAAATATCTATGATCTGATTTAGGGTGAGGTTGGCGCCGTAAAACCGGTTTAAGCCCTCCAGTAAAATATTTTACTGACGGTACTTCTTTTGTGGATCTTGTATGTTTTTTTCTGTCTTGTGTTTTCTATGCCTTTGTGCGCGTCTGTTTATATGTGCTTTGTGGTCACCTGCTGGGAAAGGGCTGACCTCTTGGCTCTAGTTTGTGGTGTCTTACTGTGAGTTTGTTACTTTCCCATTGGTATCCTGGGTCAGGTGTGGTACTTGATTGTATCGATTCCTGATCTTGCACCCTTACTTACTTAGTTATTGCACCCCACTTAAATTTTTGTTCACAGATATATAGCTACAATGGGGAAGGGCAAAGACAGCGAGGAATTGTTTGCTTGCTGTGCGATGTGCGGTGCAGCTGGTGAGTAGAATGTTTTATACTGTATTATTCACAGAACATTTGATACATCACAGTAACGTGTTTAAATGTTTTGGACTATTTAAACTCCTTCTTTATAAGCGGTTCCAATTGTGATAATCCCGGGTTTTTTTTTTTTTTTTTTTTTTTTTTTTTTGTGGGGGGGGGGGGGGGGGGGGGGGGGGGGGTTAGTGTTTTTATTTATTTTATTTTTATTTTATTTTTTTGGAGGGGGCGGGGTTGATGGGGAGGGGGGTTTCGATTAGTTATCACTCAAACCAGTCTGTTCAGATTATAAGACTAGCTAGAGCGTTGACATAGCATGTAGCAAATAGCTACGTGCAGTAAGGGGCTAATTTATCCCCCTCTGAAATCAGAAGATTAACCCAAGTGTAAAAGTCCGTTTTTTATATAACGTTTACTGTACCTATAATAACAAAATTTGCCATTTTGGATCAATTTTGAGGCCCTGGGAGACCGTTTTCCTTTCAGAATTAGCTATCAGCACAGTTAAATACCAAAAAATCTTTTGACATGTTGTGTGCTTTGATAATTCGTATCATTTGTTAAACATTTTTTGGTATATATACTTAAAGCCAAAAGTAACTTTACACTTTGAACTATTGAATATATCTTTACTGTTTTTGAGTTTAACCAAATTAAATATTGCAATGAGTTGCTGGTTCCCGCCCTGACCTAATTCACGGAAAACAACTTAGGTAAATTAATATTCTTTCGAGTTATCTGTGCTTTCATTAAAAGCACAAACAGCATTTCCTAGCAAAATACAAAGTAAACCTAGGATTTGAACACGTTATTTTAAGGGCCATCGATTGCACATTAAAAATACTGCAAGACATTCTGTCTCTGACGTATAGTTTGTTTTTGGCAGCATTTTAAAGTTGGTTCACTTTGAAATTATCTCCCTTTGAATTAAAACAATAATAAATTTTAGTCCCTGCTAAAAGCTTTATCTCAGACGGCATTTGGATTTTTCTACCAGCGATTTGTTGGGACTTCTGCCCTGAGTATGTGACGGGATAATCTTATAAAAATTCCAATCAGTTTGGAAGAAAAACGGCAAACAATGTCTTATGGGAAATTCCATTGAAAGCAGTGTAAAGTTTACAAAAAGGGGTATGTACGTAAAAACACAACTCTAATTTGTGTTACTCGAAGGGTGATCCAGGCTGATTTGAACTTTAAACAACAATTCAATAGCCTGTCTTTCAGACTGGTTCTTTAAAATTAAAAATTGTCCAATTGCAAAGCTACAGTAATACATCTAAAGTGATGCGTTTCGGAAAAGTTTATTTTGCCCCCTTGCTTCTTTCATTAGGGTATTGTGGTAGCATTTATGACAGCAACAACATGAAATTTAAAAGGTCATATGAATAATTGATTGAACTTTAATATGAATTAAACACATTTAAAATACCACTCACCAATACCCAGAAAAGGTATATATAATAACAGTGTAAAGTTACTTTTGGTCTTAAGTATATATGTGCTTGGGTTCTATGTTGATTTCTCTTATTCTTTTCTAGTGTGTCTGCCTTTTTCAGATGCTTCCAGGAACTTTCACATACTTAGGATATAACTGGCATCCTTTTGAATAAGACGCCTGAAGTATTAGACATGAATATAGTTTATTATTTTACAGAAAAACTCCCATGACAAAACAGAAGAATGATATATGGGATGATGCGACATTTGACTTCCCTAAAACATTTATTAATCTATTATTTCCACATGTCAGGACATTATAACATCAAGATGCTTTAAAGTTCAAAATCAGGAGAATTATAATGTTATTTTTTTATTTTATTTTTCTATTTTTTTTTTTTTTTTTTTTTTTTTGGGGGGGGGGGGTATGTTTGTTTTATCCATTTATATATTTTATTTATTTATATACATTATTTAACCAGGGTAAAGCACATTTAGCTAATATAAAACTATTCCACCATGTGTCCCTCGGTTACACATGCAACATATATACATACAAAATTAATTCACATGACATATCTAAAATGATAAAAGCTATACTGCCATAAGAACAGTCATTAATGAAATGATGAGCATGCACATAGAGGAGTGCCAAGCTTCTGAACCCCGGCGAGAGAGAATCACTGCTCAGTAGCCCAGATTCAGCAGATGGATGCAAAAAGACAACGAGTTTGGGTCTAACCCTAGCCTGGGCCCGAGCTGTGCTTTTGGTATAAAATGGCAGCTTACAGTGGAAGGGCGTATAAAACTGAAATATTTAAATCTTTGCATTGGACAAAATATTATTCAGTTAAGAATTAAATGGACTATTGGTATAGTCCCGAAATATCACAGCAAACTATTCATAATATGGATTTGATCCTGTTTTTTAAAACTTATTAGAAATGATGCATTGCGAATTGAGTTTGGGTGCTGTATACGAATATGACCTGTCAAACAAGGAAGAGCGAGACCTTGGAACATCTAATGCACCATTGACCGACGATCGCAGTGTACGATTATGGGTTTCAGCTACTGGCTTCAGTAAATTTGTGATATACTGGGGTGTCAAATTGTTCATCGTTAGTATGTAAAGACGGCCTTGTTGTAGTTTAATCGTTTAACTATTGGTAGCCAATTTAATTCTTTGAACATTTCCGCTGATGGAGTATTGAAATCTGCATGTAATATTATTCGTGCTGCACGTTTTTGGAGTTTAGATATTTTGTCAAGGTTTGAAGAAGAAGTAGTCCCACATACCACTGATCCATAATCAATTAAGGGCAAAATGTATCCTTGATAAAACTTTTTTGAACATCAGTTGAAACATATTTTGATAACTGTCTTAATAAAGATATCTTTGATGAAATCGAGGAACATAAATGGTCTTTATGGGAATACCAAGAAAGTTAATCATCAATGTGTATGCCTAGTAGTTTATGGTTTTGCGTTTTTTATGTGTTTGTCGTCTATTCTAATAATAAGAGATACGTTCTGT
The DNA here is from genome assembly GCA_964019695.1 of Loripinus fragilis. Taxonomy (NCBI): domain Eukaryota; kingdom Metazoa; phylum Mollusca; class Bivalvia; order Lucinida; family Lucinidae; genus Loripinus; species Loripinus fragilis. The sequence continues at coordinate 31,580,750 of OZ026525.1, read as the reverse complement.
TTATTTGTTCTGCCTAAAATCATATAACTCGTTTTGTCATAATTGATGTGCATATTATTTTGTCGACTCCAATCCTTTGCATTATCTGCGCCACATTGTAATTTCTCTTCTACTTTATCGAGTTTGTTATCATGGGTTGGAGAGTTACGTTGTCTGCAAAGAAATCTGAGTAGCAATAACCCATGAATGATAAATAATAAGAATAGGGTTGGTCCTAGAATAGAGCCTTGGGGAGCACCAGATTTCATATACGTGAATGCAGAGATACCATTTGCGTGGACGACTGCTTGTTGCCTATCACTAAGATTTGTTGTGAACCAGGCTATAGATTTGCGGTTAAATCAATAGTTAAGGAGTTTCTTAAACAGAATCGAGTGATCATCAACGTCGAAAGCTTTTTTGAAATCAACGAATAAGCAGCCTACAAAATCACCATTATCTATGCACTGCATCCACTGATCAATCAACTTCACGAGCGCAGTTTGACAACTATGTTTTGGCGGAACCCAGATTGTTTTTCGCGAATTAATTTATATTTGTTAAGGTACTTTATAAAATGTTTATTTACGTGTTTTTCAAAGATTTTAGATATGGTAGGCAGGATTGAGATGGGCCTGTATTTTGATGGATCAGATTTTTGTCCTCCTCTGTATATCGGAAACACTTAAGCACTTTTCAGTATATGCTTTTATTTATCAAATCAGCATATCTGATCTTTGTTTTAATATTTAAAAGTTTCATTGTACCCATGGTGCCATCTTGAACAACGCCATGCTACGTCATTGCTTTAAGAAATTCGGTATGCAGGCCCCAGATAAGAGTGCGTAGCTGAAAATTATTTTTCTTATATCTCAACCAAAACATATGTTGTGGTTACTCAAAAGAACGGTCTCGAAGAGACGGTTCTTTTGAGCACCCAAAACACATGTTTAAACTGATGGATAAGAAAATAATCGCAAAATAACGCTATTTTTTTTCTTTTTTGCTTAACTGGCCCTATGGTATGCATATCCAGATCGAAAAGAGATATCGTGTAAAATTGCACATTTTTAATTGTCTGATATTTTATTTATAGCTATATAATAAAATCATTAATTGGCGTCTATCTATTTTCAGCTTTTCTCTGTCTAGCGGTTATCCTTGTTCTAGCATTAATAGGTCTTGGGATAGCTAAGATTGTTATAGGTAAGAAGCTGTGCCCTTTTAATTTTTGCCTACCGGGAAATTTTGCAAGCTTTTTGTCGTCGACTAATTTTATTTTTAAATCAATTTTTTTTGAAAATTTCTTTCAGGAATACCTTAAGCGTGTCAAACAGTTTGGATCCAGATCAGGCCCAACGTTTTGTCGGGCCTGATCTCGGTCCAAACTGTTTGCAAAGGTTATCAGCAGACGAAACAAGTAGGTATTGATCGAAATGATACATTTTAGTGCACTTGAGCCATTGTCTCATGGTGAGCTATTGTGATCGTTGTATGTCCGTCGTGTGTCATGGGGCATGCACAATTACTTCAAAGAACATCTCCTCCTAAATAGCTGGATTTTCACCAATCTTAGCAGCAATGACCCTTATATGGCCCTCTTTAAATAATTGTTCAAATGGTTTCGGTCTGTTGCATATCTAGGTCACACAAGCTAAAATAGATTTTCGAGATGAAAACTTAAAAAAATCTTCATGTCTGAAACCAGTAGGCGTAGAGCATTGATTATCAGTGAGTGGCGTCAACTATAGACCTCTACCAATTTTGTTCAAATTATGTCGCTTGGGCCAAAAATGGCCCCGCCCCAGGGGTCACATGTTTTACATAGGCTTATATAGGGAAAACATGAAAAAATATTCTAGTCTGAAACCACAGGACATAGAGCATTGATATGTGGTATGTAGCATCACCTTGTGGTCCTCTATCATGTTTATTCAAATTATGTCTCTGGGGGAAAAATGGCCCCGTCCTGGGGTCACATGTTTTACATAGGCTGATATAGGGAAAACGTGAAAAAACTTCTTGTCCGAAACCACAAGGCCTAGAGCCTTGATATTTGGTATGTATCATCACCTAGTAGACCTCTACAAGTTTGTTCAAGTGATGTTCCTGGGGCCAAAAATGGCCCGCCCCAGGGTCACATGTTTAACATAGGCTTACATGTATATAGGGAAAACATGAAAAATTTTCTTGTCTGAAACAACAAGGCCTAGAGTCTTGATATGTACGTAGCATCACCTGGTGGATCAAGTTTGTTCAAGTTATGACCCTGGGTGATAAAAAGGGCCTGCCCCTGGTAGTAACATGTTTTACGTAGGCTTATATAGGGAAAACATGAAAAATATTCTTGTCTGGAAACCACAAGGCCTAGAGTCTTGATAATTGGTATTAAGCAAAACCTTGTTTACCTCTACAATTTTGTTCAAACTATGCCCCTGGGGCCAAAATTGGGCCCGTCACAGGGGCACATAGGCTTATCTAAAATCAACTTTTTCAGAATATGGTCATATTGCATATCAAATTATAGGGAATGAAGCATGCAATAAAATGTTTGAAATAGTTTGCTCTTGAATTGTTTTCTTTTCTGAAAGTAGTCATGTTGCATATCAATTTTATTGGGATGAAGCATAGAACTCAATGCATGCAAATGTTCTGCCCTTTTACACACCCTTGACCCCTGTATGGGGTCAAAAGGTCAAATATTTTTTTCCTGAAGAAGGTTTTGTTGCATATCACATTATGAAATTAAAGTGTTTGACCTTATGCACACACCTGATCTTTTGGGTTGGGTAAAAAGGCAGACATTGAAATTGTGCAGATAAGTGTAATTTGATTGAATTAAGTGACTTGATAGGCTTTTATTATGATCTGAGTGATACCCAAGATGGACTCAAGTGTTGGAGAATGGGATTTATATTTTGTGGTATACATCCTCTCCTCCTGATAAGGATTCAGGAAAGTATTGTGTATTGTTGAATTCATTTTTAATAAAACAACTATGTCGTTTTTTTATTCTAACATGCCCACAGTATGGGGTTTCTTCGAGATGTTGATTTAATGTTCGGATATATACACTCCGTGCGTTTGTAAAATTAAATAACAAAATGACCTGTGTGACAAGTGCATCTACCCGATCTGATCTGTGTCTCTGTTGTCAGGAATGATCAGGAAAGAACTATGATATCATATGCTATATTTATTTATTCTAGAAATTTCCACAAACTTCTCAATAATTCTACTTGCTTCTAAAACTTTCTCAAAGCTTCTATTGGCATGGAAAAGAAAATTCTAGGGAATTCCGGAAATTTCCTGAAACGTCCATGACAATACGTTTTTAATTTCTAGTTGATGAGTCAGCCGTCTTGAAAAATTTTATGATCAAATAAACACCTTGTTTACAACAACTTTTTACCATCAATATCTCCAATATCTGGGTCAACAGAAACTTAATAAACAACATATCAAACAGATAAACATCATTCATGCTACACTGTATACATAACAGTATTGTTTGTTGTACAATTACAAATTAAAATTCGGGAGCGCAGTGGCTCAGTGGTAGAGTGCTTGACTCGAGACCGAAGGGCCGCGGGTTCGAGCCTCACCGGCGTCACTGCGTTGTGGTCCTTGAGCAAGACACATTTATCCTAGCTTAGTACTGGTTCAACCCAGGAAGACACGTCCCGCATAACTGAAAGATTGTTGAGTGGACATAAAGAATCAAATCAAACAAACAAACAAAACAAAACAAATTAAAATTCTACTTTTCAATCTTCATGATTGACGAAGGCAATGGGTGGCGCTAAAATGCTATATGGAGTGGTCGAACTGTAAATTATCAAAATGGACAGTGACTGGCTTAGAAAGGTGGGAGGTATTTAAATCTGTAATGAACATATAATTCGTAAAAATACATATTAAATGAATTGTAAACATTGACCTAATAAACGTTGTTTATTTCAGTGCAATTACCTTTATCAGGTAAACCTCACATTGCACATTTTGAATGACGCTGATGACGTTGAATCGGCCCAATTTCAAGTCGATAAATTAGATCAAAATCGCCAGTTTGAAGAGTGAACCAATGGGTAAATTGGTCTATATTATACCAGCTAAGCGCCATCTTTTTTAAATATTGTATAAATAAATAAATATTTTTTGATTAAAGTTAACCAGGCCCGGCTTCTACAACATGTTAAAATCGCTCAGCAGCCTAGCGATTTAACAAGCGTTCTCATGGCATAGCCTGGTAAACTTGATATCAAAAGACACTCAACTAGTATTCTCTATTTACAGGACTATCACACAAATTGGCATATCTCATTTCTCTATATTATAGGTGCAATGTACCTTCATGACTGTGATATTGAGAAGATGGTTCCAATTTTCCTAATTGTAAATGCATGTGCACCAATATTGTTTGGAGGACTTGGTAAAAGGGATGACGATGAAGGATTCGGAGCGGGTACCATCTGTGGTGTGATAGGATTTTTGTTTAATATTGCCTGGCTCGTGTGTGGTAGGTGTCAATTTTATGAATACAGTAAAACCTGTCTTAAGCGGCCACTTTAAAATAGACAAAACCAAGGTTTTAATGGGAAATGGTAGCTTAATGGAAGTCGAAAGTATTGCAGAATGCTCCCCTTGGAGCATTCAGCAATACTTTTGACCTCCATTAAGCGATGATCGGTATTCAATAGCCACTACCACCCAATTCTTGGTGTTCTTTTGAGTGGCCGCTTAAGACAGGCTTTACTTAATTGCTTTATTGTAAGTTTTTCTCAATCTATTACAGGTAATATCGAGATTTAAGTAAACTCTAAAAGACCAAGTTTAACACATTAACCGCTGTTTGTATATCTCATTTTAAGATAGAAGACATACAGTTAACGTGATACAATTTTGTGTTAAAATCTCTGTTTTCCAGGTTGCATGCACAGTGACACGTGTTGAAGATGAACAAGCATTCATTTAAATATGAAACACTTATAATCAAGTTTACACCGCCCTGTTTTATCCATTTTGATTATTGGTACTGGCGTGCCAACCAAAAGTGACAGTGACGAAATATTTTGTTTACAATTGTTAAGTAAAACATTTACTTGTACACTCCACTTGAGCTAACGTAAATCGAGAGATAACTTGCGTATTATTCCTATCCTGCAGATAGAATTAATACACAAGTGATCTATCGATTCTTAGTCCCTAATAACTTTGTAAACAAAACATGACGTCACTGTCACTCTTGACTGGCAGGACAGTAGGTGGGATAGTGAAGCAGTAAAGATGGCAAAACTCTTTGAGTAAAAAAAAGAACGTTCCGTACAAAAACGCACCACTCACAAAATATTGAATGTTTATATCGCCACATCTGAAATCGCAAACTTTACTTTTGTTCTGACTGAGCACTTAATTAATATGAAAAGTATAGGGATGGGGCAGTCGTTTTAACCAGTTTTTTTTAATTGTGTGATTCTGTGCATAAAACAGTGTAAAAAAGCAAATGCACATTGCAAAACTGATAATTTCACTCTCTAGCTTGATCGAAGTATATATACCCGACAACAAAAGAAACGCACCACTTAGAACTGTTCAACTCTCAGGAAGATCACAAGTGATAGGCCAGTTGAGTTTTTTATCAGTGCAAAGGTATGTCAGGTACTGCTGCGTTACACATCGTTTGCAATCTGGCGTCGAAATTGTGTTAAAGAAAATTTGTCACGAACAAAGTGGTGGTTAAATTGTAAAGTCACAGGAAATAAGCGTTTTTATAATGCTCTCTTGCTGGATAAGTTCTAGCAATTGGAATCATCTCAGTAGACCAAATTGTACACAGGCACTTATTTATTACAAATCCAATCTTTAAATTCATCATGCGCAATAATTGAACTCTAGGTAGCCCATGCATTGTGACTACCCTTTGGATAATGATTCCACACTGGAGATAAACCTTACAAAACATTCAAAGATTTCAACATTGTTTCAATCAATTTAAACGCTCCTAACTGGTGAAAATGGGTTTTGGAATTACAAAAAGCATCAATAACCACATCGGTTGTCTCACATAATGACAACATATCGTTTTAATCCTTAGCAAATGTAAACATACTTGGAATTCCATGCAGACAGTAGCGTTGAATTAACGCTTCCAAAACCCGTTATCCATTCCCCTTGATGTGTTTTGTGCCTACACAGAGAAAGTACAGATACTCATCTACGTCACAGTCAGCTTAAAGTAAGATTTGATAAGAAATGAATATTTCATGACAATTAACATTTTCGTATCAAAAGGAGATCTTAATGGGAAAATCGTAATGGTGCGTTTCTTTTTTTGTCGGGTATATAGTATTCAATTGATTCACGTGCTATGACAGACAATAATGGGGCTTGGGACATAAAGCGTGTGAATTTGTAAAGTAGCCGTGCATGTTATGGCATTATCTAGAACTGGTGTGCTTATTTTGTTTTAGGAAGCGTTTGGGTTTATGGAACATGGGGTAAACTCAAGTCAGACTCGTACATTCCTTGTAGTGGTACCAATGTTACAGAAGGGTGCACACCGGGAACCTGCAATGATACTCTGCTAACATTCTCATTCGCCATGGTCACGATTGACTGGATATTCACAGGATTGTGGGTTGTCATAATTGCGTGTACGATCATACGTGTGTGTTCTAAGGTAAGCTGTTCAGATCCAGATTGACGCGTACGGCATCTGTTGGTGGATCCAGAGAGGTGGGATAGGGGGTCCGGATGGAGTTTCGCTGGCGGGCCGATGATGACCCAACATTGAACGCTGGCTTGGTAGCTTTGTGATTTTTCAGGGAATCTGGACCAGTATTGCTAAGAAACCCTATATTTTTCTGATTTTTCAGGGGGCGTCCAGACCTCTTCCCCCATCTGGATCCGCGCATGATTTAAAGCAGAGTGGAAAACAATGTGGATCCTAAATTTATCAGAGCTGGAATGCTTAAAGTTTTTGTCCTAAAATAAACCAAGCCTTTGCAGTGCACTATACATGTATCCGGGGATTTTGTGTTCGGTCGTTGTTTTGTAATGTAGATTACATAATGACGAACATAGTTTATAGTTATTTTAACATACGACACAATTAAGTAAGAGAGAGAGAGAGAGAGAGAGAGAGAGAGAGAGATGGTGACAAACAGACAGACAGACAGGCAGACAGAGATTGAGAGAATCAGAGAGAAGCGAAGCTTGTACATTTTAAATGCATCATTGAACCCCAACATTGAACAAATCATGACCCTTCATCTCTTTATTGAAAGCAATATCAATGTATACCCTGTAAACTGTCAAATTGACCTTCTCTGTGGTCAATTTGACTTACTGACGGTGGTGGTCAACTTGAACTTTCTCGGGGGAAAGACAGGGATAACAGATAAGATAAACTTAAACCAACTTTTTAATCTCATTATTTCTGACCAAACGCTAATAAAATTGAAATGATTTTTGCCTATATATGTGCATTTTAATGGGCAAACGTTTAGCGGTGTTTTTTAACAGTTTTATTTTACTTCAAAGTTTTTGGCCAAAAAATGCAAAAATCGACTTTATTAAGAAAAAATAGTTTTAAGAATAGTTCTTATAAAATTGACGTGGCTACAAACTGGTCTGCCCGACTTGAAAAAAAAACACAAAAAAATGAAATTTTGCTTACGGTAGATTGTTTATGCCTTTTTTAAAATGTTGCATTTTCCAATAATTTTTGAGATTTTTGAAATTCACCAGTAGCTCCTGGTAAAATTGTTAAATGCTCTTCATTTTATTTGAACACTGTAGGCCAAACACAGCAGAACTTGATTAGTCCATTTTTGGCGATTAAAGTTTTACGAATACGATACAATCCAGGTTTCAATGTGATAGTTTAAAAATCGATTTGGTAGCATTATACTTTTGTTTTTTCAATTCTCAAGAAGAACGGTGACGTCTGGTGATAATGAATAATCGCTGAAAATTTCAATGCTGTGTCGTTGATAATAAAGCGTACAGAGCAGTGCAAATTCTATATGTAACTTGCAAGTTTAAAGCTGAATTTCAATGATTAACCTGCTAAAAGTGTTTGTCTTATGTTATTGAGCAGCAAAAACAACGAGTCTTATGGAAACAAAACTTTTGAGGTTAATTCCTCGTATATCACGGTAGCCAGTAACATCTTCAAACAAACAAAAACGCTAATGATATGGACTCTGTGTTATGGTTTATATCGAAGAAAACGTGATTTTTTGACATGAGGGTACCCTTTCTCTAACTTCGTCCGTGCAAGAAGTACACGTCATTTTTAAATGAAATAACTTGCAGAGTGGGCAAAGTATTGCTTCATTTAAAAAGCATGAATTGTGTATACCCTATGTCTCACTTTCTGAACTAGCGTAAATATGTAAGGTGACTGATTAGAACTTGGTTTCAGTATAATAGATCATGGCCCAAGACATTTTTTAAAAAATCTAAGATTGTCATGCTATCAGCCATTGTATGTCTACACTAAATGGCAGGCCATATCTGCTTGCTCAGTGGGGAAAACGAGTGTAGAGAGTCAACAAATACTGGACATTTAGCTCTGTTTTTGCAATTTGCAGTTGCAAGCTTCCATTGACCCTTTATCGTTGCTCTCATGATACATGTACGTTTATACCGAATTCGCTTATTGTGATTTTGTTGCTTTCCCATTTGGTATCCTGGGACAGGTGTGGTACTTGATTGTATCGATTCCTGTTCCTTGCTGTCTTTCTTACTTTTAAGACGTAATTTTACAAAAATACACGATTTCCTTCCATTGCGCATGTCCATTTTTTATTGGTGGTCAAATTGTTTTTCAATGACCACCCCCGATGGCCAGTTTGACAGTTTACATGGTTTGAATGCCACCAAGAGGAATATAGACTAGAGCACAGACAAAGACACAGTCAAATATACGCAAGAGTATATCAAGCCTATATAAGCAATCAATCAGCTCGATCTCTCTCTCGATCTCTATCTCTCTCTCTCTCAGCGAGATGACCAAACTTGCAACAACAGAATCGCCGCCTTAGAACGAAGGACAGCCGGGAACATGGGATTGATAAATAGGTCACGGTGCACGAAATTTCGATACTATCGCATATGTGCAAAAAGCCTCATTATGGCTAGAGGTCCAGTAAAGCTAGTCTCACAGCCTTTATGCATATCCATACTTTATGTATGCGAGCTGCAAAGGCTCTGGCATGGCTGGACATATAAGCAGACTTGCCTTAGCATTCGCTGCTCGCTGATCAATGCGATAGGCTCTGGCATATCTGGGCATATAAGCAGACTTGTCTGAGCATTCGCTGCTCGCTGATCAATGCGATAGGGTTGGCATATCTGGGCATATAAGCAGACTTGTCTGAGCATTCGCTGCTCGCTGATCAATGCGATAGGCTCTGGCATGGCTGGACATATAAGCAGACTTGCCTTAGCATTCGCTGCTCGCTTATCAATGCGATAGGCTCTGGCATGGCTGGACATATAAGCAGACTTGCCTTAGCATTCGCTGCTCGCTGATCAATGCGATAGGCTCTGGCATATCTGGGCATATAAGCAGACTTGTCTGAGCATTCGCTGCTCGCTGATCAATGCGATAGGGTTGGCATATCTGGGCATATAAGCAGACTTGTCTTAGCATTCGCTGCTCGCTGATCAATGCGATAGGCTCTGGCATGGCTGGACATATAAGCAGACTTGTCTGAGCATTCGCTGCTCGCTGATCAATGCGATAGGGTTGGCATATCTGGGCATATAAGCAGACTTGTCTTAGCATTCGCTGCTCGCTGATCAATGCGATAGGCTCTGGCATATCTGGGCATATAAGCAGACTTGTCTGAGCATTCGCTGCTCGCTGATCAATGCGATAGGCTCTGGCATGGCTGGACATATAAGCAGACTTGTCTGAGCATTCGCTGCTCGCTGATCAATGCGATAGGCTCTGGCATATCTGGACATATAAGCAGACTTGTCTGGGCATTCGCTGCTCGCTGATTAATGCGATAGGCTCTGGCATGGCTGCACATATAAGCAGAATTGTCTGAGCATTCGCTGCTCGCTGATCAATGCGATAGGCGCTGGCATGGCTGCACATATAAGCAGAATTGTCTGAGCATTCGCTGCTCGCTGATCAATGCGATAGGCGCTGGCATGGCTTCACATATAAGCAGACTTGTCTGAGCATTTGCTGCTCGCTGATCAATGCCAATGCGATAGGCTCTGGCATGGCTATACATATTAGCAGACTTGCATGAGCATTCGCTGTTCGCTGATCAATGCGTTAGGCTCTGGCAAGCCGACTTGGATGAGCATTCGCTTTCGCTGATGCGATAGTACAGAAATATCGTGTACTGGTCACAATTTTAATTTACTTGTCAAATCTCAGCCTAAGGTTCAAACACATAAGTTTAGCTCACATTGAGGATACATCACAGAGAATCAAATTGACCTACTGTGGCGAAACAAAGTACAATGCTGTACATTTATTATTTTACTAATTTTCGAGCGGGTAATCCTTCTTATACGGTTATAACTTTGATATTTTTAACTGCCTATTCTGTAACCAGTTCTCTTTTCTATGTTTTTTCAGTGATCAGAAGGTATAGGTCTGGCGAAAATGCGAAGAAAACGTGTGAAATTGTGTATTCTGCGTCTCTTTTACAAAAGTGCAACATCCAACGGAATACCCAAAAGAGTGGAGTTGTAGTGTAGCATAATACAGTGTACGCATAACTTTTTTCAAAATATAAACCCGTTGAGAAACAGTGTAATTCCAAACCAAAAGGCTTCTGGTGAACCATGTTGATCATAATACTCATTGTTTTGTTTTTTAATAGAGGAGTTTCCCATTATCGGATTTTACCTATATCACGTGACATCAACTGGCCAGTCCAGCAATTGGACTACTTCCGGTATAAAGATCTCAATTTATAGAACTTCTATAATATCGGTTAAAATTTTATTTAAAGAAATTAAAAAAAAACGGCAATTTATAAATTGAAGAGTCTGACAAAACTGCGTGTCACTATGGTCTTTTATGGTTACATCTGTACACTGTCCACTGAGTGATAAGATAAATTTATTTTGTGCTGGCCCAAATTGCATCCGGTTCTTCAATGAATGCCCGGGGCCATTTGAAAACTATAAAATCTTGCACGCGTGTCTTTAGCATTTCAGCACGCGTGACCAGTCGCTTTCTTTGAAGTTGATAAGAAGCCCAGCTAGACGTCTACTTATCACATATCTAAAATGCCAACACAAACTTATCCAGCGGGGCTTGAGGCTGAGTCTTCACCTACATCATGGATCATAAAACTACCATACGTCCGTGACCTACATCAATAATGTGTGTGTGTGGGGGGGGGGGGGGATAGTTCTACTAGAAAGACCCTGGTGTGTGCGAACAGCGAAGACTCTCGCGAGTCTGTGCACTCTCTAGAGTTTGCTTTAATCTGCGCCGATTTTATAATAGTTCGAACTCAAAGTACATTTTACACTTATTACATGTATAGAAAAAAGTATGGAATACTTATAAAATGTATATGAAAATATAAATTTATCTTTTTTTTCGAGAATAAGAAAAGTAGCGATTCCGTTCTAACTTGAGCTTGCTTTTTCAATCCACACAATGCATCTATATACTACTAACGTTTCAACAAGGAGATTCACGGTGATGCGATATTATGTGTTAGTACTTTTAAGTATTTTGTGATATCGATTTTGGAATTATAATCTATCGTGAGTGTGAGTCCGTCCCGATGATCGCCGTTTGGCATCACGAGGCTTGCTGAGTGATGACAAACGATGATCCCGAGGGACGGGTTTTTCTATCCTACCCTCATTCGAATAAAGGATTCTCTTTCATGTCACCACTGTTTTAATTATTTATTTATTTATTGATTTTAAAATAAGCTTCCATAAACCCTGAATACGCTAAGATGCAATTTAACATGATGATGTTACTTGACGTCCCGGGTAAGATAACATGAAAACCCAGACCACAATTCAGACCTCTAGGACCGCTAGACACGTGAGCATCGGCATTTAAGGGAGGCTTTTGCGCATACGCGATAAGTACCAAAGTCACGTGCTAGCATATATGAGCCGCGATATGAGATTACCAACAATGAGGCATTTGACGAGTGTAGGCTCAGGCGAGCCTGTGCAGCCTCCTTTTTAAGCTAAGAAACTCCAAATGATGTTCAGTAAGTAGCTTAACACTCATAGAATATTCAAGCGACTTGCAAAGACTCTGACCAGCACATACCACATTGTTGGAAATCTCGACTCTGACCAGCACATACCACATTGTTGGAAATCTCATGTCGTGGCTCAATTATGTTATTACCTTTGTTCTGTATTTTACCGGGCTTTCGTGTTAACTGGCCTTTTAACCATTAAAGCCCCTGCAAAATTGCGTCTGAAAGTGTCGTCTTGTTGCATATACTAGACCAGCTCAGACGAGCGGCTCCTAGGAGGTCTCGTCTGGTCCACACTCGTATACGTGTGGGCCCAGATGAGACCTCCTAAGAGCCGTCTGATCTGGGTCTACACTGTTTGACCAAAAGGCGTCTAAGACAATTCAGCAGGCGACAAAAGCAGACTACTTTTGTTGTCATTGGCACTTAAATGGTTATAAATGGGTTTACCAAGAAAAACATTTTTTTTGCATGGAGATAATGGTCAATTACCAATGTCAAATATTAATCAATTTGTTCAAATATGATTTTATTTTCTCAAATTAAGCCAAACAACTGGCTGCATTCAATAGCATCAATATACATGTTGGACATATTAAATGGTACCATCGATAACTATGTCATAATGGTCCCACCAACATGTTGGTGGAGCGATGTTGTTGTTAGCTTGTGCTTCCCTGTCATTCCGTCTACCGTCCTCTTTTATGGACACTCTTAGTAATGTACCCTGCGATATACAGGCAAGCAGGCAGACAGATAGATAGATAGATAGATAGATAGATAGATAGATAGATAGATAGATAGATAGATAAGTTTTCTGATTAATAAGTAAAAGTTATACCATGGGTTGTCCGCCTGTATGTGGAGATAATCCATGAGCTTTAGCGAGGGGATTATCTTACGTACAGGTGTACATAAATGGTATAACTACTTTATACCACCTACATCAGTGTAGACCTTCCACATCACGAGATATGTCGTGCTAAAGTTGGTAAGGGTGGTATAAATGTGACATCTGCCATTGAACATATCATGTACATGGCCGAGACATAATTGTTTAACCATGAAATAACATCCAACATGCTAAGCTCTGGACATCCAATGTGGAATCGAGGTCCAAGATCTTTAACCTATTTATGCCTAATGGACTTTCCTATCATCATCAATTGAACGAATCTATTTCAAATTTAAGGGGTTTTGGGGTAGTAAGTTGAAGTGTAACTGTAAGCAAACATTGCAGAACCTGGTCAGACGACGCGTTATGTGGCGTCTGATCTGGTTCTGTACTGTTTGTCGATGTCCCATAAAAAGAACACTAAACTTAAATGGGTTCATTAATCTAACAGGGTTTTTCTCTTACACATCTGAAGGTCTTTCTCAAGATTTTATTTAAGCTAGAGTGATTGTCTGCACAGGCGCAATACTAAAGAATCGACCTGCCATGCTTAAACACATCGCGACTGAAAAGTCGGGTTTGTATCTACACGCGGTCTGCATTACCCGAAACACTACGTTAAGAAAGTAACAAGCACTGAATGGCTATAAATAAAAAAAAATGGAGACATCAAGTTACCTTTGGTAGCTAAACAATAAAACATGATTGGTATTACAGTATTTAGCCAAACAATGATAAGATTTTCTACACTTAAACATTTTTTGTCAAAAAAGTGGTTTCAGTGTCGCGTTATGACACAGATTGATAACAAGTTCGAATCAACCAATCGGGTGGATCACATGATTTGGTGACGCCTATGAAAATGAAATAATTTGGTCTCGGTGAGACCAAATTTCTTTATTTTAATGGGATACTATATTTAAGAAAGATGAGATAAAATCAGCAAAACGACCCCCCCCCCCCCCCCCAACACACACACACACACCTTTATACATATGAACCCCATTTCCAGAAATCCTGGGCTCACCGACCGACATTCTCAGATTTTCTTCCAATAATTAGAATTGCCTGTGTCCATTTTTCAGCCTTGCATTGACCCCTTTTGAACAATGTTATTAACAATTGTCACTCCTCTCAGCTTTTTCTCCAAGTTGAGTTATAACTGAGCCGCGACATGAGATTTCCAACAATGTGGTTTTTGCCACCAGCAAAGCCTCAGATCAGCCTTTGCTAGTCGCTTGAATATTCTATGATTGTTAAGCTTAAAACTGAAAACCATTTGGAGTTTCTTAGCTTGAAAGGGGATACATAGGCTCCTCTGAGTCTTCACATGCCAAAATGCCACATTGTTGGAAATCACATGTCGCGTCTCAATTATATTTAACTGAGTTCTGTGCCTTGGTTCTGTGACCATTTATAAACCCAATATACAATTCGCCTTCAAAGTATTTTCTCAGATCCAAAAAGAACACATACTGCTTTCCCCGCATGCGAGGATGTTTTTATCCACCAAAGCACGCACGACTGCACGACTCCATTAATAATTAATAAGAAGTACAAAATTGTGACGTCGTCGGCATAAAGTAAAAGAGTTCTCCGAACCGTTATGCTGATCGTTGTGTCATTCACATAGAAAAGAAGAAGACGAGGACCCAAAATAATTCCTGCTAACTATAAAGGCAGTGGGAAAGCGATAGAAAAGACAAAAAAGACAACCTAGCGTTTTCAGTAAGAGTTATCTTACTTTGAGCCTAAAACGTCTCTTTGTTTATCAACAAATTTCGATGTCCAGTCATACTTTGAGCATTCAGCCACGAATCTTTCACTCTTGTCCTGCTAGCGGCGACTTTTGTCGTCTGCTGATTACCATTGCAAACAGTTTGGACCTAAATCTGGACCGACAGAACTGTTTGACACTCTGATAGTGTTCCCGAAAGTTTTTTTTTTAAGTTAATTTTGAAAAAAAAAGTCATTGGTCAGTAGGCGACAAAAATCATGAACCTTTCTTAGCATGCAGATTCACACTCAAATATTTACATTTTCAAAGCAATCCTTCAATGAATATTAGATTTTTGCAACCGTTCGTAGCCTCATGAATTACACAAATTTGACTGACAGCTGCCAACATCACTTGCCCGTGCAATAAGCTTCGAATATCGAACTCATTCGCCAGAAGTGATACTGGTGTTGTGATTGACAGCAAGCCACACCTGAGTCGTCTCTTGTTTTGCAATTGGCTGTCCGTGTTCAAGCTGGCTGTTCCACTTTTCCATTTTCCACTCCAACTAAACTGTTAAAACGCTTATATATTAAATACAAAACTGTTTTAATTCCTAAATTAAAAATATTTCTTATATTTTTTATATTTATGATAAAATGTTAATATAAGCAATAAATTCAATTTTTGGAATGTTCATGGAATCATAAATACTTTGGGCTTCACTTATTTGCAAGAGACCCGAAGTATTCGTGATTCCATGAACATTCCAAAAATCGTATTCATTTCTTAAAAGGTGTACAACCTGATATGAGGAAATGTACAAAATATTGAAATCAGTGCGATTTTACACAGGTTTAAGAAGTGTTTGTCGTTGATAGACAACGATGACATATACATGTAGCTGCTAAGTTTGGTGTGTATGTTGATGAAAATCACGACAAGCTTCCTATAATAGCTACGTTACACTGGTTACCTAAACTCATAAAAGGTATAAATCACATTTTATTGCTAATTTTAGCACCTGTACTACATACTTTAAACCTCTTGCCTCACTACTATTGATAACCATGTTATGAACTATTATGAATAAGCTTATGAGAGGAATGGTAAACATCTATTTTGGCCTATAAAAATTCTTGTGACGTTTTTAATATTTAAATCTAAACGTTTTGTAGCATCTAGTGTGACAACATATGATTTCTCTATTCTGTACACTACATTGTCTCATAATCTAATCGAGGAAAAACTTACTGAATTAATTTAACAAACTTAACAGAGAGGGCTCGCTTTATTTGACTTGTAATGAAAAACACGCTTTCGCTTTGGAACAACTTAAAAGATATCATTTATGGGCAGGTCAAACAGTTTGTGACGCTCTCTATTACTTTTGGACAATATATTCATTATACTAGGCTCTAAATTGTACATACAAATTGTAGGTATTCCATCAGGTACGAATTATGCTCCCCTTGTTGCAGATTTGTTTTGTTTTGTTATGAGAGTGACTTCATATTGTCTCTTTCTGTCAATAATCAGTCTGACTTTATTGAGGCGTTCAACTCTACTTCAAGATATCGAGATCCCAGGGGGAGTACTCTCATTTTTTATACATAGGCTTGGGTCAGCATCAACTGTTCACCCAAAAAAATTCAGGAATTTCGAGCACCCCAAAAAATATTTGAAATTTTAGCGACCCCCCAAAAAAACATTCTGTACTTTGACCTTAAGGAAAGACCCTAAAATGCATAGAAATGACCACTAGATATAGTCCAATTTAGTGATGACCCCCAAAAATACCGATTAAATCTTCATACCCAAAAAAATATTTATTTTCTGAAAACCCAAAAAAGTATTGAAATTCAAAATTTTGAACTCAAAAAAATGACCCTAGCCTACCAAGGTGGCCAATCACGTGGTCTCTCTGATTTGGTTCACGGATTTTACGAACCAGTAATCGGACATCACAGGTACGGAAAATCGTTCATAACTTTCGTTATACTGAGTCAAATTTCATGCGGTCAAGTGCAAAACCCCCTCATATGTTTCTGCACACGACTGTGTAAAGTTTTTTCCTGGGTTTGCTGCAGTTTTCCAGATTACCTCGAACAACTGAAGTGTGTACCCAATCGCGGAGAATTTTCCGTTTTTTCTGCAGTTGTTCGAGGTAATCTGGGAAACTACAGCAAACCCAAAAAAAAACTTTGACGCAGTCTTGTCCAGAAAATATGAGGGGGATTTTGAACTTTACCACATGAAATTTGACTTAGTATTACGAAAGTTATGAACGATTTTACTGGTTCAGGAAATCCTTGAGCGCAATCACGCTGACCACGTGATTGGCCACCTTTCTACGTATGTATTAAAATATCAGAGTACCCCCCCCCCCCCCCCCCTTGGGATCTAGATGACTCACTGAATATTAATAACCCTTTTTAAAACAAATGGTAAGTAAGATATATCCCGCAGAACTTCAGTTAAATAAAGCAAATTCGTTTGAAACTGAAGCCCCAATTTTGGGCTTTGGCTTGTCAATAGCTAAAGGCATATTTTCATCTAAAAATTTATGATAAACGAGAAGATTCTAGTTTTGAAATAGTTAATTTCCCTTTTATATTGTCTTTTATATTGTCTTTAGGTAATCAATAACTATTATGGGTAATTGAATATGAAATATTGACAAATTACAAAAAGTGTTGTTTTTCGGTTAAAATGGCATTTTTCACCCAAACAAATTGTGTTTTTATAGTGTTCAGCAGAATCTAGGGCGGGCTTTTGGCCAGTTAAATAAAGTCCCCGCTCCCTCTCACCCCCATGGCTTCGGCTGCTGTCCGATCTAAGACACTAAATACCCCATGACAAAAAAGGAACAAACACAAAAAAAAAACATATGATGGGAGCAACCAATATATCAACAACAACATAACCACCGCCTTAGATCGGACAGCAGGCAAAGCCCCTAAGGGTCTTAAATGCATTTTACTGGCCACATCTTCGTCCTAGATGCTTCTGTTGTTAAAATACGAAAATTGTTTAACTCACACGGGGATACCTATCTTAATTTTCGATGCATTATCACAGTAACAATCGAATCAAAATATACTGTGATGAAACAAAGAAAGGGGCTCATAACTCACAGATAGAGCTATTAAAATCTCAAGATGGGACCAGCCGAGGACAAGCATAAAGATCCAACCCACCGACCACCGATGAAAGTTTTTAGGTCAGGGTCGTCATTGAGTCTGATGCCTGACCCACTGTTGTACAATTTAAGAGAAAACCATTTGTATAAACTGTGATTGGTGCATTGACAAGTTAGGGGTATTTCATGCAAGCCAAATATCTATGTCTTGATCCACATCTGAATTAAGGGTGAGGTTGGCGCCGTGAACCGGTTTAAGCCCTCCAGTACAATATTTTTATTGACCGTTCCAAGGCGGTACTTCTTCTGTGGACCATTATGTTTTTCTGTCTTGTATTTGTTATTCCTTTGAGCGCGTCTGTTTATTTGTGCCTTGTGGTCACCTGCTGGGAAAGGGCCGACCTCTTTGCTCTCGTTTGTGATGTCTAACTGTGAGTTTGTCACTTTCCCATTGGTATCCTGGGTCAGGTGTGGTACTTGATTGTATCGATTCCTGATCTTTGCACCCTTACTTACTTTACAACCTGGCAATCCAGCCTGTCGCATAACATCCGTGTTATATATGTCACTTTTTATAACGTTTGGTTATCCTTTTAAATTGATTAGTAAATGTAGCATTTCTAACTATTCTTTTGAATTTATAAACTGAATCGCCATAGATACTGGCTCTGATGTGCCTTGTTACAGAGAGTTTTTAAACCAACATTATTTTTAACAATCAACTCTGGGTGTCTGTGGTAGAATTCAGAAAATGCTTTACGAAAATTATGGTATCAATAGCCTTGTTTTGGAAAAATCAAAAATAAAACTGGTCCTAACACCTAGCCTTGACAGACGCCACTTACTACAGGTACTTTCTCTGGCGACTGATCCTCTACTAAAACTTGTTGTGTTCTCTGGTTGAGGAATGAACCTATCCACTGTTATGAGTTGTCATGTATTCTATAGTAGTGGATCTTCTTCAGTAGACGCTGGTGAGGTACGTGGCCAAATGATTTACTGAAGTTGAAGGATGCAGCCAGTTCAGGGTAGAGAGTAAGAATCTGAGTCTCACAACTATTCCCCCCCCCATGACCAAATTAATCATTTTGCATACAGATGTGGTTTTACATTTAACACATAATATAAAAATGACACGATTGGTCACGGGGGGGGGGAGATGTCAAAAATGCCTTCGCTTCGCCCTGAATCCATGTTGGTAGTCGTAGAGAATGT
Source organism: Loripinus fragilis (assembly GCA_964019695.1). Classification (NCBI taxonomy): domain Eukaryota; kingdom Metazoa; phylum Mollusca; class Bivalvia; order Lucinida; family Lucinidae; genus Loripinus; species Loripinus fragilis. The sequence goes on along the minus strand of OZ026525.1, from coordinate 31,561,584 downwards.
CATTTTTCTCCAGGTGTTTTACCGTGGTGCTCAAGATGACATGTTCAAGGAGCTTACAACACAGACTTGTGAGGGAGACCGGTCTATAGTTAGCAGCATCAAATGGGCACCTTTTTATATATTACTGTTACATTGACATGTCTCCAATAATCTTGCAATGTGCCTTCTTGTAGCGACATATTATAGATGATGGGCAGGATTGGTGCTATCTCGGTGGCGAAGTCTTTTAGGATGCGCATACATGAATAGAGAAAGGTCCTGTTGCTTTCCTCGGGTTCATCTTAGCATCTGCTGAACACCTTCTTCTGTAATTTGTATGGAAAAGGCATGCCTGAAGGACTGGGTACTTGATCTTGATTTTCATGAGTAGGTGCTGATCCCTGGGCCCTGATGCGTATTGTTTGTTAAGATTGTTGGCCTTATCCTTTGGGTTGTTCAAAAGGCTTCCTTTATCTAAGAGTGGTGAAATTCAACTAACTCTTGTTCTAGCTGTCTATTGTTTTGTTTGTTTTTGTTGTTTTACGTCCCATGTCAACAGCTATGGTCATTGCGGGACGGTCAGTTCACTTAACCACACTTTTTCATGGGCAGGCTTGAGCAAGCGGTTAACCAGTAATTTGTGCACATACTTTCGCTTGTAACTGACAACAACCCTTCTTGAATAAATCAGGGGATGGGAGGAGAATGACCCTTCCGCTGATTTATTATCAGGGCAGTACCTGACTCCGTCTCACAGATTGAAACTCACCAGGTCAATTATCACATAGCTCCCAGTATTGCAGGCCTAATTATATAAGACATTCAGTGATACCCTGAAGTATTTCCCCAGAACTATTCCCTAATGGATAGTCTCTCTCCGACCATGTGGTCGCAACTGAGGCCCTGATTTCTTATTTGACTCAGCCCAAAAAAGTCAAAATTAAAAAAAAATATCGCAGACACTCATCTCTGATGGTCTAATCCCAGGGATCGAACAGGATCCCTAGAGTATAAGATGATACATAGAATTTAATCCGTTGTGCTAAGCTGGAAATGGTCCAGAGAAGAGCAGCCAGGTACGTCACTAACAGGTATCATAACACTTACTTGTAGTCTTACTTGTAGTCATCGGGAAACTTATTAAGCCCTAAAGGCTTGTTTTTCCCCTCTGCTCTCTGTTTTTCTTGTTGGCGCTTCCGGTTATTGTGATATATTAATAAATTTCAGATAAATCAGATGTACCAGATGAGTGGGGCGATGTACCAGATGAGTGGCGACAAGCTAATGTTTCCCCGGTCTTTAAAAAAGGTGAAAAATATGACGCGGCTAATTACAGACCGGTGTCGCTCACATGCATCTGCTGCAAAACCCTAGAGCATATATTAGTCAGTAGCATCAACAAGCACTTAGCCTTAGATAGCATACTTGCTGACTGTCAGCATGGTTTCCGAAGTCAGAGGTCCTGCGAGACCCAGTTGGTCCAGTTTGTGCACGATATCATCAGCAACCTGGATGGCGCTGTGAATCGTGGACACAAGCAGACAGATTTGATCATAATGGATTTCGCAAAGGCCTTTGATAAGGTACCACACAGGAGGCTATTACACAAATTGGACTATTATGGGATAAGAGGGTCCACCCACAAGTGGATCAACTCATGGCTCTCTGGGCGCACTCAAAAAGTAGTATTAGATGGTCAAGCCTCAGATCCAGTCTCAGTGTTATCCGGTGTACCCCAAGGATCAGTTTTAGGGCCGATCCTGTTCCTTATTTTTATAAACGACCTGCCGGATAACATCAGGTCTTCTGTTCGCCTGTTCGCGGACGACTGTGTCCTGTATAGAAACATTCATTCGATTCAAGACTGTTTTATACTGCAGGAAGACCTCACTAGCTTAGGACAATGGGAAGCCGATTGGCAAATGAAGTTCAATGTAGCCAAATGTCACTCTATGAGAGTGACTCGGCATCAGCATCACAAACAGATTCTCTTTGATTACTCCCTTCACAACCAAACTTTGGAAAACGTTCAGTCAGCAAAATACCTTGGCATAACCATCTCTGATAATATGGATTGGGGTCAACACATTTCAGAAATTTCTTCCAAAGCAACTAAGACACTTGGTTTCCTTCGCAGGAATTTGGCTTTTGCACCTCGGAGTACTAAGGAAGTTGCATACAAAACTTTGGTTCGGCCTAAACTAGAGTATGCAGCACCCATTTGGAGCCCTTACTCAAAACTTCAGATTAATCAGGTAGAGAAAGTTCAGAGGACAGCAGCCCGTTGGACCTGCAGGAGATGGCGTAACACAAGTAGTGTCGGCGAGATGCTTGATGAGCTTGAGTGGCCATCTCTTAAGGCCCGTAGGGATCAGTCCTCCCTGCTTCTCTTTCATAAGATACATTCTGGTGCTGTGTCTATAGAAAAAGACAAGTACCTGACCCCTGCTCGCAGTTTGAAATCTACCAGGTCATCACACAGTGCCCAATATTGTAGATACCAGACATACAGTGATGCCCTGAAGAACTCTTTTTTCCCCCGGACTATACCACAGTGGAATAGTCTTTCTCCTTCGGCGGTCAATTCCCAGACTGCTGAGGAGTTTAGGGCACTCCTCATTTAGTTAAAAACACAGCCGAAAGATTTTTTTGTTTTTTTGTTTTGTTTTTGTTTTTTTGTTTTGTTTTTGTTTTTTTCTTCAAAATTCCAAAATTGCACTCCCTGGCGTAATTATCAAAATTTGATCGTGCCAGTATTAAGAGAAAGAAAGAGAAAGAAAATCATATCTTGCGTTCTTCCATAATTTATCTATTTTAGTTTTGAATTCCAACACGGTTTTTGAGTTTACTATTTCTGATGGTAAATTGTTCCACACTGGGATTGTTCTCATTGCAAATGAATTCAATCTGATAGATTTATTAACTCGCGGTTTGTTCAGTTTTAAATTGAGTCCTCTTAACTGGCTGTTGTCCGTGAATGTAAAAAACTTGCTCATGTCAATGTCATCAATTTCGTGAATTATTTTAAATACTTGAATGATATCATATCTCCTTCTTCTATATTCCAAAGTTGATAAATTCAATTCCATTAGACGCTCCTCGTAGGACATTCCTCGTAACTCAGGTACCAGACGGGTAGCCCTCCTCTGGGCATTAACACAAGTAGTGTGGCATCAATGCTGGATCACCTTGACTGGGAATCTCTGGAGACAAGACGAACCAACACCAGCTCATTATGTTCTTTAAGAGTTCGTGGACTCGTCAACAATACTGGATCCAAACTGTCTATTCCTAAACAGGTCGGATGATAGTTTGACTGTCTACGCCCAAAGTTATAACTAATCTACTTTCGGTTTTAAAATCAAACGTAATGTGCAAGTTAAAAAATAAAATAAACACTTCGTCAAAGAAACATACACACTGTGTAATATTTTTGCTAACATTTTCCATTGTTCAAGTCTTTTTTATTGAGTTACTTGAGTTATAGGTATTCCTAATAGGAATAAAACTATTAATTTTACTAACCATAAAAAATATGACAGGGAACATTGAGCCAAAAGGAGTTTATTTACTAGGACACCTGCGACCTAAAGTCATCCATGCAATCAGGCAATGACTATTTTTGGATGAGACGACGATACAAAAGTCATCGTTGTTACATCAGTTGAACTTGTTTCAGGCTAATTAGATACGTGTATTATTATTCTCACAAAACGTGTATATATCTATGCTTTAGACAGTACCTGGCACACCCCAACCTGAAGCTGAACATTTTTTTTGATTTCAACAACAAATTTGACTTCGTTTCATACACTGCGGACTCAGAATCGGATACAGTTGATTTATTGCAGAAAACTTATTGTTAGCAGGTAGGTAGATCTAAATGGCTTTAGGTAGAATCACAAAAACAAGCAGTACTGTATTTTTTGCGTTTTTATTATGTAAAAAATTGTCAAGTACTGGCTTTCTAAAAAACGACACCCTTTACATTTAGGTCTTTCTATGCAGGGTTAGGAATATTTAACATGTTTCAAATTGCTGTATGCCAGGTCAATGGACATTTCGGCCAATAACAATTTCGGCCCATGTCAATTTCGACCCATAACCAAATCGGCTTATACAATTTCGGCCCACAGGTATAATAATGTACAAGTATTAGCTTTTCAAAAAAGCTGGCGGTCGTTTAGCCCTATTACTTTATGTATTCTTACACAGTGTCAGTGCTGGACCCAGGCGGTGGGGGGGGGGGTGCAATTGCAAATCCAGAATTTTTGACATTAATTGATCAAATTTTCTGCATTAACTACTTTTATGTTGTAGTTACATTATATATAATATATATCCAAAGCATAATTTTTAAAATTAAATGTAAACTGTACAACTTTTCTGCATATTTCTGGAAACCCATTGTATGTGTGTATCCAAATTTCTGAGAATTTTAGACAAATACATGTAACTTTTTATTTGTAAATTTTAGAAAAGCCAAAATGAACAAAGACACTTCAGTAGCGAATGGAGCAGCACCTCTTGTGACTGATACAGAGGATGCAGATTTCTCCCCAGAGGGAAGACATCACAGATACACTCTACCAACGTTCCGTTATGTCAATATTGTCCTGGCACTTATCTTCATTGATGGAGTTGTCTCTGTGGTGCTGTGGTTAGTGGGTAAGTATCAGTCTTGGTCCCAGGTAAGAATATAAGAAGCTACCATGAGTGTGAGGGTAGGATAGAACAATCCGTCCAGAGGTTCACCGTTTGGCATCACGAGGCTTGCCAAGTGATGACAAACGGTGATCCTGAGGGACGGATTTTTCTGTCCTACCCTCACAGGAATAATGGATTCTTTATCTTGCTCACCACTATTTTTTTTTATTTAAAAATGAGCTTCCAGAAGTCCCTGAAAACGCTAAGATACCATTTTACATGATGACGTCTCTTTAACATAAATGACGTCACTTGACGACAATGTGCGTGAGTTCCAATACAACAAATGTATGTAGCCCTCACCTGACAGCCTGGGTAAGATAACATCGGTTAGATAAGATTTTCTATCCCAGGGTAAAATCTCAGATATCCCGTATCCGGTGTGCAAGAATTAAGGCATCCTTCTGTGCCACTGGCCGAAAATTCTGTTGCAATGCTATTACTATTGTCAAGTTTAGAGTTTTGCTATTTAAATCTCTCCGTTTTTGTGTACATGTATAATTACCATGTTTGAAGGTAGAAATGTGTAGCTGACACGATTTATTAAACTGATTGCCCTTCATAAAAATACACAAACAAGTACTGTCAGTGAATACATTTCTTTTGTTCTGTTTGTTAACTCTTTGCCTACTGCAGGGCTTGAAAATAGCACTCGTCCGCTCGTATTTACGAGTGCCTCAGGCTGCCGGGCAAGTAAAAAATTGATATTTCTAGTGATAATTATTTTTTCCCATATAAGCCAATATTTTTTGTGATGCAGGGCAAGTGCCTATTTTAAGATATTTCGAAGCCTGTACTGGGTTATTTTGCATGCTTTTTTGTCGTTTTCTGATTTGTTTCAAAATCTACCTTTTCAGGAATACCATCAGAGTGTCAAACAGTTTGGATCCAGATCAGGTTCTACATTTTGTTGGGCCTGATCTTGGTACAAACTGTTTGCAAAAATTGACTGCAGATGACACAAGTAGGAAAAGAGTTTATTTTACAAACATATTTGCTTTAAGATATACAACTGCTGGAAATGAATAAAATATGAATCCTGTGCAACTTCCTTCTATCTGAAGAAGAAAGCTAGGTTTCATATCTCATCTGAAGGTACACATGGGTGAAAGTTTTCAGGATTATTCCTGAATTAAGGATTTTTGAGGCTAAGTCAGCCCCCAAAACGCTGAATTAGGAAGATCATAACAGCTTATATGATTTATTTTCAGTCTGTCTAAGGACATTTGACCATTTAAACTTGAAATTGTGAACATTTAGTGGGCATACAGCAAGTTTTAATATTGGAGTTCGAAAGTTCAGGATTTTAGAAATTTTGAACTTTCACCCATGGGTACAACACTTGTTATTGTCTTTATTTCTAAGGTCTCAAGGTGCATTTTTATATCCTTTTGCCTTTAAAGTTGATTTTGCAAAATATTTTGTAAACATACCAACGATATGATAAAAAATATTTTGACAGTTTTACTCTATACTTACTATTGACAACTTTTGTTTTCTGCTGATTACCTCTACAAACAGTTTTGATCCATATCAGGCCGACAAAAATGGTGGATTGATCTGCATACAAATTTAACAAGTTAACTCTCTGATGGTGTTTCTAAGAAAGATTTTGAATAAATTGATATTGAAAAAAATATCAGCAGACAGCAAAAAGGCATACAAAATGATCCAGCATGCAAAAAGTTAAAGGGGAGATAATCCAAAGTTAATTTTTGTATTTCAGGTGGAAATTCAGACTACTTTGTTGATAACATCACGCACTTCCACTTGAAAGAATCTGTATTTGACCTTGCCCTTGCCGCTGCTGTCAAGGTCATCTTGCATGCACCACTCATCTCATATTTAGAGACTGTAACTTACTCACAAATCCAAGATCCTTTCAATAGAAAAATAAACATTATTAAACATATACTCCATCTAGTGCATATCATGTTTAGTTTGGCCATCTTGGCATACACCACAACAAAAGGAGCGCTGATCCTCAATGCCTACTTGAACGATAAAGACTACCAGATTATGCATCCGTCCTATAATGCTCTAACGATAAGTGCGATAGCGTTTACTCTGATTGAGTTCGGAGTGTTCCTGTTCAGTTATCGTGCCATGAGACAGTTGAAAGTTATACGTGTCCTCCATTTGTACAATGATGACGGACAGGAAGTTGATAAAGAGGGAAATCCAATCAAGAAGAAGGTGGACATAAAAAGATTGATAACCTTAGCTAAACCAGTAAGTTCCTCCAGGTTCAAAAATGAAGTAGTTTGTTTGTTTTTAACCACTCGGGGTGTGGAAATAGCAAAATTTTATACATGTATATTTCAACTATTGAGTCACTGTCTAGCCATCCTATCTCTGTTAGCTTTACAAGAAACTGGGACATTGCATACCAAGTAGGATACAGTGATCGAATAGTCATATAATACTTGCCCAGGGACAAGTAAATGCACTTGTTCAAAGAAAATTTTACTTGTCCCAAAGGGCAGATACTGTACTAAAAACTTAGCTTAATAGCCCTTTAATTGTGCTGATATCATATATTAACTCTTTTGAAAACAGTATGAATCTAGATATAAACTCAATTTAAAACAGTGTAGATCAAGATCAGCTGGCTTCTGCAGAAGCCAGCTGATCAGAGTCTACACTGTTTTCCAAACAACATGCAAGATGAAAATAATTAATCAAGTATGAAATACAGAAGTGCATTAACTTTCTTAATACTTGTCCCAGGACAAGAAATAATAATTTCTAAATTGTCCTGAATAAAATGGGACCAATTTGGACAAGTCAGGCATGGCATTTCCACACCCCTGCCACTTACCCACTCATATCAAAAGGGGATGAATTTTTAGTTGTTGTTGTTTTTTCAATGACTGGGGGGAGGGGGGATTAATTAAACAGATGAAAGTTTTCACAATTCTTCCTGAATTCAGGATTTTGAGGACTGTCAGCCTAAAAATACTAAATTTAGCCTTGATATAATAGCTATTCTGTTTTATGTTTTGATATCTTAACAAATTTTATAAACATTTAAACTTTAAGTATTTAAATTCTGTAGGCATACATACTTAATGTTTTAAGATTTGATTTTCTAAAATCAGAATTTTGGAAATTAAAATCTTATACACCATCATCATCTTCATCATTCATCATTTAAAATCAATGCAAAAAGAAGATGTCGCAACTGTGTGACTTAAAATTTTAAGCACTGTATTGATAAATGCCTTTACACAACAATGCAGACCATAATCAGGCTACTCCTGACAGGGATCAAGAGCTACCTGCTTTGCTGGAGACACACCAGTGTGGTTACATGTATGTGCTTGCATGAATAACAGACCTCAAGATAAAAGTGTGTATTTGAAAATTAATTTTCTTATTTCTTATTTTCTTATTTCTCAACCAAAACATATGTTATGGTAACACAATGAGACAGTTCTTTTAAGCACCCAAAACAAATGTTTAAACTCATGGTTGAAAGTTTTCAGGATTTAAACAGAATTCAGGATTTTGGGGCTGACTTTCCAAAGAAAGTCAGCCTCAAAATGCTGAATTAGGGAGATTATAATAGCTTCTCTGATCAATTTCTAGATTCTTTAAACACAAATCATCATTTAAACTTGAAATGATTCGTTTTTGTAGGCAACCTGCAAGTTTAAACTTTAAATTTCTTAAGTTCAGGCTTTTGGAAATTTTGAACTTTCACCAATGTAAACAGGTGAAAAAAAAATCAAATTTTATACACAAGAATTTTAATTATCATGACCTATTTTCTTACTTCAGGAAGCACCAATGATTTCCATAGCAACATTATGTCTCATAGTGGCGAGTGGCTCACAGATATTGGCACCACGTTTCTTTGGAAAGGTCATAGACGCTGCACAGCATAGCATGTGTAAGATCTTTAAGGGCCAGTCATGCGCAGATCCAGAGGGGACAGGGGGTCTGGACCCCTCCCCCCACCCTGAAAAATCACAAGACTATAGTGTTTCTTGGTTCACCGTTGGGACCCCCTGAAAAATCACAAAGCTGCCAAGCCAGCATTCAATGTTGGGTCATCATTGGCCCACCAGGGAAACGCCATTTAAATGGCATTTCGCTGGCAGGCGGATGATGGCCCACTTTTAGTGGTATTTGGATCCTCTCTCCCCTCATCAACTAATAACAAAATTTAAAAAAAAAAGGTTGTCAGAGTTAGACCCCCCTCAAACTAAGCTTTCTGGATCCTCACATGCCAGTCTTTGAGATAGCAGTACTTATCACATTTAAATGATGTATCCTCATTTGAAAAAAAAGCCTTATTTTGTTTGTTTTGTTGCTTTACATCACAAGTCAGCAGCTATGGTCATGGTGGGGCAGTCAGTTTACCTAACCACACGGGAGCGCAGTGGCTTAGTAGTAGAGTGCTTGACTCGAGACCAAGGGGCCTCGAGTTCGAGCCTCACCGGCGTCACTGCGTTGTGATGCTTGAGCAGGACACATTTATCCTAGCTTAGTACTGGTTCAACCCAGGAAGACCTGCCCCTGTTTAACGGAAAGATTGTTAATGGGACGTAAAGAATCAAATCAAACAAACAAACAAAACTAACCACACTTTTTCCTGGGCAAGCTTGAACAAGCAGTTAACCAGTGCTTTGCTTTGTGCACATACTTTAGCTTGTAACTGACAACAACCCTTCTTGAATGATTCAGCGGAAGGGAGGAGAATAACCATAGCAAATTATTTTGTGATCAATCTCCATGAAAGTATGGCACCGGGCCCGGATCAAACTCGTCTTGTTAAGTAGAAAGTTGGATAGTAATCTAGTTTATTGTTGTTAACCCTTATCCTGCTGTTCACGACAATTGTTGTCTGCTTTCTCATCTGCTTATGCACTTTCCTGGCCTCTATTGCAAATGCTATGGACCCAGATAAGACTGCTTCCTTCATGGTGTTTGCTTCTGTGATAAAATTAGTCTGGAGTGCATTTGAATATAAGCAGCAGACATAATTTCTTGACAGAAAAATATATGCAGGATAAGGTTAATTTTTGTTAATTTTTTTCAGCTGAATTAAATGAAACAGTGCTCACACTATTCATTATCTACATCGTCTCTGCTGTCTTTGCTATGGCAAGGTCTTGGCTCTTCACACTTGCCGGGCACCGGGTGGTTGCTAGGTTACGGAGGACACTGTTCCAGAGTATCATTAAACAGGAAGTGGCTTTCTATGATACTAACAGGTATTAGCTTAGATGGCATAACCTGAAAATAAAAACTGAATCCTTGCGCTGCTGAACCCGGATTTATTCTTTTTTGAAAACATTGTAGATCCAGATCAGCTGGCTTCTGACGAAGCCAGCTGATCAGGATCCACATTGTTTTACACTCTGATTGAATAAAACATACTTACAACTGGAATGATGCAAGCTAACAACATAAAATTGGGGAGGAATGTAGTACACAGAGGATATTCAGATTTTTTGAATGTATATGCCATTTATTTCATTGAGTGAAGCTAAAAATGCATATTTCATGAGTGACGAAGCCATGAATGAAATATACTTTTTCTCGCTTCACTCGATGAAATAAATGGCATATTCATGACAAAAAATTGAATTTTCTTTCATTATATACAGTTTTAAGCATGACAGATTTTTTTGTACAATATGATGTCATACACTTTCCGACATTACGTTATATTAATGATATTGTGCCATGTCAGCCAGGAACAGGTGTGGAGAAAGTGAAAATTTAAGCAAATTCCGGCAATTTTATAACTAAAATTTTCCTTGCCATCTAATTAAGAAAATGAATACCCAAACTTTGTGTTTTGGTCCACTAATAAGAAATTTATAGGCGTTTAAAAATCGGAAGTGGGCTCAAGGAAGCCAGTGGAGGAAGCAGAGGACATCCAATTTCACCGTGAAATGCAACTTATATTTTCACAGCCATGAAAATACAACTTTTTTTATTTTCACGGCTTTTTCAAATATACATTATATTTAATTGATATTTTCCTGTATTTCATTTCTTTGTATAAAATAAATAAAAAAATATTCAGCTTGACAAGGGTTAATTCTTGGCCCCCTGCAAAATTTTTCATGCTTTTTTGTTGTCTGCTGATTTTTTTTCAAAATCAACTTTTTCAAAAAAAAAAATTCAGGAATACCATCAGTGTCAAATAGTTTGGATCCAGATCAGGCCCGACATTTTGTTTGGCCTGATCTGGGTCCAAACTGTTTGACACTCTGATGGTTTTCCTGAAAGAAATTTTCAAAAATGTTGATTTTGAAAAAAAAATCAGCAGGCAATAAAAAGGCAGAAAAATTTCCCAGAAGGCAAAGAGTTAATGAATATTTTTCCAACAATTTAATTATTATCTAATTTCTGTTATCTGAAGTTCATGAAAGTACCCATATTATGTTGAATACGGTATTCCAAACTGAACCCATGGCATTCACACTGTTTGCATAGCTTTTTCAAATTTGTATGCCCTCTTTGAAAAACATTGTGTATCCAAACCAGGCCCCAAGGTTTTAAAACTTTTTTCATGCCCAACTCAGCTAAGCACGAATTGTATCCTGTTATAAATGTTAAAATGTCAACAATTGTTGGCATTTTAACATTCATTAGCATGATAAATACAACATCTAAGAATTTGAAAGCAAGAAATGTCTTTATTCTTTCAACATTTTAGTTTTTAAGAGCAGTTGAAATTTCATGCTCAGTTGAGTTGAGCACGAAAAAAGTTTTATAACCTTGGGGCCAGCTGGTTTGAAGCCATGTGATTAGAATCAACAGATTTTTCATCTGCATGAATCCCTGTTGAGATGAAACTACACCACTGAACAAGCTGTAGATCAAAATTTGAAAGTTTCACACAATGCTAAAAGAGCTCAATGTCCATATCTAAGAGTGTGTGCTCATCTAAGGTTGATTTCATTAGCTGAGACGAATTGTTTTCTTTATAATTTTTAGAACTGGAGAGCTGTGTAACAGGCTGTCATCTGATACCCAGGTGTTACAAAATGCTGTAACTGTAAGTACTACTGTAACAGTAGTGAGTAAAATGTGTTATCTCATAAGGCTAAAAATAAAATTTTGTTTGTCATTTACCTATTTACCCACTATTTACCCACCTACACAAAAAATTGTATTGCATTCTTGTGAGGAAAAAATATTTATATTGTCTGCCGCTGAACTGTCAATTAGTTTCCAGTTTTTATCAAACAATTAGGGTAGTTCAATGGACCTGCATCAATCTTGGCCCCAAGGCTATAAAACAAAATTTATCCTGCTTATAAATGTTAAAATGCCAACAATTGTTGGCATTTTAACATTTATTAGCATGATAAATACAACATCTGTGTACCGGTGTAACAGGCCGGAATTTCCCCCCAGTCAGTTTTTTCCCCGGGGAAAGAATGGGCCGGCCCATTCTTTCCCCGGGGAAAAAATAGGCCGGCCCATTCTTTCCCCACCCAGTCAGTTTCCCCCCCCCCCCTCATAATTTCAAAAATCATAATAGAATTATTATTTCTTTGCATAAATCTAAAGAGCCGCTATTAAATTAGCGATAGGTCTCAAAAGTACTCATACTTATTGCTGTTTGGTTGTGATTTCTAGGGGTTCAGACCATTCACTTTTACTATCAGTCTTTTGGTTTATTGTACTCTTTCACTGTATCGAAATACTTTCGAATGACATGTCAAAGAGATTTGACTTTAAAACCCGTTTAGCTAACTGGTTCTTCTAAATAGGGGGTGGGGAAAGACTTGGCCGGCCCATTCTTTCCCCCCCCCCCTCCATTGGGTTCTAACCTTTCAATTTATCTGTCAGTCCTTGGTTTAAACTACTCTAACACTGAATCTGAACACTCATGATTGACATATCTCAAGGAGAAATTCAAGTTACAAGCATTCAGCCAAATGATTCTTCTAAATAGGGGGTGGGGAAAGACTGGGCCGGCCCATTCTTTCCCCCCTCTATTATTTTCTAACCTTTCTATTTATCTCTCAGTCTTAAGGTTTAACCTACTCTTGCACTGTATCTGAACACTCATGATTGTCTTGTCCTAAGGAGAAATTCAAGTTAAGAAAGCATTTTGCTAACTGCATGTTCCTTCTCAATAGTGGGATGGGGAAAGACTGGGCTGGCCCATTCTTTTCCCCCCCCCCTCCATTGGGTTCTAACCTTTCAATTTATCTGTCAGTCCTTGGTTTAAACTACTCTTACACTGAATCTGAACACTCATGATTGACATATCTCAAGGAGAAATTCAAGTTACAAGCATTCAGCCAAATGATTTTTCTAAATATAGGGGTGGGGAAAGACTGGGCTGGCCCATTCTTTCCCCCCTCTATTATTTTCTAACCTTTCTATTTATCTCTCAGTCTTTAGGTTTAACCTACTCTTGCACTGTATCTGAACACTCATGTTTGTCTTGTCCTAAGGAGAAATTCAAGTTAAGAAAGCATTTAGCTAACTGCATGTTTCTTCTCAATAGTGGGGTGGGGAAAGACTGGGCCGGCCAGTTCTTTCCCCCCCTCCATTGGGTTCTAACCTTTCAATTTATCTGTCAGTCCTTGGTTTAAACTACTCTTACACTGAATCTGAACACTCGTGATTGACATATCTCAAGGAGAAATTCAAGTTACAAGCATTCAGCCAAATGATTCTTCTAAATAGGGGGTGGGGAAAGACTGGGCTGGCCCATTTTTTGCCCCCTCTATTATTTTCTAACCTTTCTATTTATCTCTCAGTCTTAAGGTTTAACCTACTCTTGCACTGTATCTGTACACTCATGATTGTCTTGTCCTAAGGAGAAATTCAAGTTAAGAAAGCATTTAGCTAACTGCATGTTCCTTCTCAATAGTGGGGTGGGGAAAGACTGGGCTGGCCCATTCTTTCCCCCCCCCTCCATTGGGTTCTAACCTTTCAATTTATCTGTCAGTCCTTGGTTTAAACTACTCTTACACTGAATCTGAACACTCATGATTGACATATCTCGAGGAGAAATTCAAGTTACAAGCATTCAGCCAAATGATTCTTCTAAATAGGGGGTGGGGAAAGACTGGGCCGGCCCATTCTTTCCCCCCTCTATTATTTCTAACCTTTCTATTTATTTCTCACTCTTTAGGTTTAACCTACTCTTGCACTGTATCTGAACACTCATGATTGTCTTGTCCTAAGGAGAAATTCAAGTTAAGAAAGCATTTAGCTAACTGCATGTTCCTTCTCAATAGTGGGGTGGGGAAAGACTGGGCCGGCCCATTCTTTCCCCCTCTCCATTGGGTTCTAACCTTTCAATTTATCTGTCAGTCCTTGGTTTAAACTACTCTTAAACTGAATCTGAACACTCATGATTGACATATCTCAAGGAGAATTTCAAGTTACAATCATTCAGCCATATGATTCTTCTAAATAGGGGGTGGGGAAAGGCTGGGCCGGCCCATTCGTTCCCCCCCCCCTCTATTATTTTCTAACCTTTCTATTTATCTCTCAGTCTTAAGGTTTAACCTACTCTTGCACTGTATCTGAACACTCATGATTTTCTAAGGAGAAATTCAAGTTAAGAAAGCATTTTGCTAGCTGCATGTTCCTTCTCAATAGTGGGATGGGGAAAGACTGGGCCGGCCCATTCTTTCCCCCCTCCTTAATCTTTCGATCGCCTATTGATCGTTTCGTCTTTCAGTTTTTGTTACTCTTTCACTCTATTTTAACATTTATGAAAGACCTATTACAAAGTGAGAATCAAGTTTTCAATCCAACAAGATTATTGGTACTTCTACATTGTTGTGTGGGGAAAGACTGGACCGGCCCATTCTTTCCCCCCCCCCCTCCATAATACTTGGATCTTTCAATTTATTGTTTAGTCTTTCGGTTTATGTTACTCTTTGACTGTATCTGAACAATTTTGAATGACCTATTCCAAAGAGAGATCAAGTTTTTAAACCAACAATTTAATAGGTACTTCTACATTGTGGGGTGGAGAAAAACTGGGCCGGCCCATTCTTTCCCCCCTCCAAAATGTTCGGATCTTTCTATTTATCCTCTAGATTTTTGGATTATGTTATTCTTTTGCTGTATCTGAACTCTCTTGACTTATACCAAGCAGAGAATCAAGTTTTCAAACCAACAAGTTTATTCGTAATTTTAGGGTGGGGAAAGACTGGGCCAGCCCATTCTTTCCCCCCTCCTTAATCTTTTGATCTTCTATTGATCGTTTCGTCTTTCGGTTTATGTTACTCTTTCACTCTATTTTAACATTTATGAAAGACCTATACCAAAGTGAGAATCAAGTTTTCAATCTAACAAGATTGTTGGTACTTCTACATTGTTGGGTGGGGAAAGACTGGGCCGGCCCATTCTTTCCCCCCTCCAAAATCTTTTGATCTTTCTATTGATCAGTCAGTCTTTCGGCTTATGTTACTCTTTCACTGTATCTTAACACCTATGAATGACCGATTCCAAAGAGAGAATCAAGTTTTCAAACCAAACATTTTTTTTTGTGCTGCTACATTGTGGGGTGGGGAAAGACTGGGCCGGCCCATTCTTCCCTCCCCCCCCCCCCCTCCAAAATGTTCTGATCTTTCTATTTATCTTTCAGTTTATGTTATTCTTTTACTGTATCTGAAGACTTATGAATGACTCATTCCAAAGAGATAATCAAATTTTCAAACCAAAAAGTTTATTGGTTATCTCCCTCAAGTGTTCCAACCTTTGTATTTTATCTTAGTGAATTGATTCTTCCAAATAGTGGGTTGGGGAAAGGCTTGGCTGATTTTCCTTTAACCCATTCAAATAACCATTTTGAATTAAGAACATACTCATTTTGTTTTTTGAATAGGCTAACCATTTATAATCAAATCCTTCTACACCCTCTGCACTTTTGTGCTGTGTTGAGAGTGGTAGAGTTATAACACAGCTATTTCAGAATGATATTTAATTTGATTTAACTACACAATGACACATATATCATTTTCAAGCCTTCTCCGAAAAAATCACATGGGGGAAAAAACTGACTGGGTGGGGAAAAAACTGACTTGTCAAATCTTTCCCCCGGGGAAAAAACTGTCCGGTCAGTTTTTTCCCCCTGGCCCATTCTTTCCCCGGGGAAAAAACTGACTGGGGAAAAACTGACCGTTACACCGGGCTGCGTAGCGCAGTCGGTAACATGTCTGGCTACAGATGCGTGTCTGACTGCAGATCCAGGGGTCGCGAGTTTGATCCCGGCCCATTACCATTCTTTCGTGGAGATTGATCATGAAATAATTTCTACGGTCATTCTCCTCCTTTCCGCTGGTTAACCGCTTGCTCAAGCCTGCCCAGGAAAAAGTGTGGTTAAGTGAACTGACCGTCCCGCAATGACCATAGCTGTTGACATGGGACGTAAAGCAAACAAACAAACAAACAAACAAACAAAAAACAACATCTGTGCGATTTAAAGCAAGAAACTTCATTTTGCCAGTATTTTAGTTTTTATGAGCAGTTGAAATTTCATGCTCAGTTGAGTTGAGCACGAAAAAAGTTTTATAACCAGGATTTAAAATAATCAAGCATTCATTTGAGTATAAAACTGGAAATTTTTTCTTACCCTTTGATTTAAACATTTGTTTTGAGTGCTCAAAAGAACCATCTCATTTAAACAGTTTCTTTTGAGTACCCACAAGATATGTTTTGGTTGAGAAATAAGAAATTTATATGTTGATTACACACTCTTAACTAGAGGCCTGTTATCATTCTTTAGCCTTCCCAAGAACTGTTGTTACCCAGTCGCATATTTGTGTGAGAGGTGAAGTGTCTCATTGGTAGAGTGCTCAACTTGAGATCAAGCGGTTGCTGATTCAAGCCTCACTGGAGGCACTGTGTTCTGTCCTTGAGCAAGGCACTTTATCCTCGGCTTAGTACTGATTTAACCCAGGCAGCATCAGGACATGACTGAAATTGTGTTCAACTGTTGACGGGGTTGTAAAGCACCAACAAAAGATTTACCTGGCTGCGTAGCGCAGTCGGTCACATGTCTGACTGCAGATCCAGGGGTCGCAAGTTGGATCTCGGTCCGGTCCCATACTTTCTTGGAGATTGTTCATAAAATAATTTCTATGGTCATTCTTCTCCCTTCCGCTGATTCAAGAAGGATTTTTGTCAGTTACAAGTGAAAGTTTGTGCATGAAGTACTGGTTAACTGCTAAGTCAAGCTTGCCCAGTAAAAAAATGTGGTTAGGTGAATTGACCATCCAGACATGACCATGATAGCTGTTGACTCACTGAGACGTAATAAATCAAACCAAACCAATAACAAACTAGAGCAGCAGTCGATGGTACACCATCGCAAATACACGCTTTTTTACCTATAACCTTTACCTTGGGGTCAAGGTCACACAAAATGTAGCTCAGTACCTTCTACATAATGTGACCTATGCACCTGTGAAGTTTGAAGTTGCTATGTCCAATGGTTAAGGAGGAGATGCATTTACAAGCAAATACATTATATGACCTTGACCTAGTGGTTAAGGTCACACAAATTGTTGTCAAGTACCTTGCAAATCATATGACCTATGCACCTGCAAAATTTGAAGTTGCTACGTCCAACAGTTTAGGAGAAAATGGATTTACAAGAAAGAACATTATATGACCTTGACCTTGGGGTTAAGGTCACACAAAATGTTGCCCAGTAGCATCCACATCATGTGACCTATGCACTTGCGAACTTTGAAGTTGCTATGTACAATCGTTCAGGAGAAGATGCATTTATAAGAAAATACATTATTTGACCTTGACCCCAAGGTCAAGGTCACATGAAGTGTTGCCTAGTACCCTCTCATGTGACCTATGCACAGGCAAAATTTGAAGTTGCTACTTCTGAAAGTTTATGAGGAGATGCATTTACAAGAAAATACTATATTTGACCTTTGACCTTGACCTTGGGGTCAAGGTCACACAAAATGTCACCCAGTACCCTCTACATCATGTGATCTATGCATCTACAAAGTTTGAAGTTGCTACGTCCAACGGTTTAGGAGAAGATACAATTACAAGAAACGTGATGGACGGACAGAGGCACGGACGGACGGACAGACGACAAACAGACTTTGGTACAAAATAAATATACCCTATTTTTCTAACAAAAAAAGCGGGTATAACAAAGAGAGATCCCAACCTGTTACATAGGTTAAAGCAGAAAATCAGCTTCAAAGTGATCTGACACATTTCTATGTCCTCCCTTGTCATTTTTAGCTCACCAGAGCCAAAGGCTCAGGGTGAGCATATAGTATGGGACTTGAGCCGGCGTCCGTCCGTGCGTGCGTCCGTCCACACTTTCAAACATGAATATCTCTGAGACCAGCTGGCCGACCGTTATCAAATTTCATCAGAAGCATCATTGGGGTGGGGGATTGACTGTGTTAGGTTTTGGGCTAGATTGGATCAGAACTTTGGTTTCCATGGCAACAGATAGCTCCCATAGGGTTATAATGGGGAAAACCTTGTGACCACTCTAGCTCCTTCATTTTTGATTGGTTATTCTTTATTCTTGCAGGTAACAAGGACAACCATAAAATCTCGAATTGGTTCGAAATTCGGCAAGATTGGACCAGGGACTTATGAGTTAGCTGCCCTTGAGCGTCTGGAAAAATCCCCATAGACTTATAATGGGAGAAATGTTGTGACCACTCTAGTACCTTCATTTTTGGATGGATCTTCTTCATTCTTGCAGATAACAAGACCAATAATAAAAGCTTGGATGAGTTTGAATTTTGGCAAGATTCCATCTCTGACTTCGGAGTTAGCTGCCCTTGAGCGTCAGAAAAATTAATGAATAATGTTGCGACCACTCTAGCTCCTTCATTTTTGATTGGATCTCCTTCATTCTTGCAGGCAACAAGGAAACCCATAATATCTCGGATGGGTTAGAAATTCAGCAGGATCCGACCAGGGACTTATGAGTTACCTGCCCTTGAGCATTTGGAAAAATCCCCATAGTCTTATAATGGTAGAAATGTTGTGACCACTCTAGTGCTTTCAATTTTGAATGGATCTTCCTCATTCTTGCATACAATAAGGACAACTATTAAAGCTTGGATGAGTTTGAATTTTGACAGGGTTCCATTACAGACTTCGGAGTTAGCTGCCATTGAGCATCAGAAAAATTAATGAATAATGTTGTGACCACTCTAGTTCCTTCATTTTTGATTGGATCTTCTTCATTCTTGCAGGCAACAAGTAAACCAATAATATCTCGGATGGGTTCGACATTCAGCAGGAACCAACCAGGGACTTATGAGTTACTTGCCCTTGAGCGTTTGGAAAAATCCCCATAGACTTATAATGAGAGAAATGATGTGACCACTCTAGTGCTTTCAATTTTGAATGGATCTTCTTCATTCTTTCAAACAATAAGGACAACTATTAAAGCTTGGATGATTTTGAATTTCCTCAAAATCCCATTGCATATTTTATGTTAGCTCCCATTTGGCATCTTAAAAATTAATGAATAATGTTGTGACCATTCTAGTTCCTTCATTTTTGATTGGATCTTCTTCATTCTTGCAGGTAACAAGTAAACCAATAATATCTCGGATAAGTATGAAATCCAGCAGGATCCGACCAGGGACTAATTAGTTACCTGCCCTTGAGCTTTTGGAAAAATCCCTATAGACTTGTAATGGGAGAAATGTTGTGACCACTCTAGTGCTTTCAATTTTGAATGGATCTTCTTCATTCTTGCATACAATAAGGACAACTATTAAAGCTTGGATGAGTTTGAACTTCGTCAAGAGCCCATCACCTATTTTGGAGTTAGCTCCCCTTGAGCATCTTAAAAATTGATGGATAATGTTGTGACCGCTCTAGCGTCTACATTTTTGATTGGATCTTTTTCATTCTTTCATCCAACAAGGACAAACATAAAAGTGTGGATGAATTTGAAATTCTGCAGGATCTGTCCAAGGACTTATGAGTTAGCTGCCCTTGAGCATCTGGAAAATCCCCATAGACTCTTTAATGGGAGAAATGTTGTGACCACTCTAGTGCTTTCAATTTTGAATGGATCTTCTTCATTTTTGCATACAATAAGGACAACTATTAAAGCTTGAATGAGTTTGAATTTTGTCAAGATCCCATCACCTATTATGGAGTTAGCTCCCCTTGATCATCTTAAAAATTGATGGATAATGTTGTGACCACTATAGCGCTTTCATTTTTGATTGGATCTTCTTCATTCTTTCAGGTAACAAGGACAACCATAAAACTTGGATGCCTTTGAACTTTTAGTAGAACTAACCTTAGACTGTTGAGTTCACTGTCCTTGAGTGTTATAAAAAAAAATCTGCATGGACTTACAATGGGAGATCTTTTTTGACCACTCTAGCACCCTCAATTTTGAATGGATCATCCTCAGTCTTGCAGGTTACAATGACACCCATAAAAGCTTCAATGAGTTGGATTATCCACCACGCTCAACCACCAATTACAGAGTTAGCTACACTTGAGTGTCTAAAATATAGCTGTATAATGTTGTGACCACTCGAGCGCCTTCATTTTTCATTTGATTTTTTTCATCTTTGTAGGTTATCAGGACATACATTAAAGATTGGATTGGTCAGAACCCATCACTGACTACAGAGTTAGCTGCCCTTGAGCATCTGAAAATACACTTTTACCATTTTTATTCAGATCTTTTTAAAACTTGCAGATAACCAGGACTGGCATAATATCTTATGTTTTTAATTAGTTCCTGGTCACTGTTTCAAGTTCAGAGTTATCTGCCTTTGAGCATCATTAATTATGGTATCTCCAAACATTATGCTGGCTCCCAGGTGAGAGATAGTTGCCCATTGGGCTACTTGTTCATCGTTTCAAGGCATGTTTTATGCTTCCTCCGGGTTAAATCATACATAAATGAGCCGCGACATGAGATTTCCATCAATGTGGTATGTGCCACCAGCAAAGCCTCAGATCAGCCTGCGCATACGAGCAGTGTGATCAGAGCCTTTGCTAGTCGCTTGAATATATTATGACTGTTAAGCTACTGATTGAACATCATTTGGAGTTTCTAAGCTTTAAAGGAGGCTGCACAGGCTATGAGTCAATTTTTGCCAAAATGCCACATTGTTGGAAATCACATGTCTCGGCTCAAATCATAATTTCAAGCCCATGTGCTCTTATCCAGAGGTCTTCTGTTAATGCCTGCCTGCCTTATTTCTTTCCCTGCTAGTGCCGACTTTTATTGTCTTCTTTTAACCTTTGCAAACAATTTGGACCAAAATCAGGCCAGACACATCAAACCTGATCTGGATCCAAATTGTTTGACACTCTTATGGCATTTCTGAATGGATTTTATAAAAATTTATTTAAAAAAAAGTCTGTAGAGGACAAAAACGTGTAAAATTACCCAGCATGCAAAGTAGTTAACTGCTTGTCATATGTCAAGCTAAAATAAATTTTTGAACGTAAAATTGTGAATATTTTCTTATCCATCAATTTTAACAAAAAGTTTTGGGTACTCAAAAGAATTTCTCATTGAGACGGTTCTTTTGAGTACCCACAACTTATGTTTTGGTTGAGAAATAAGAAAAATAAATTTTAATTACATACTCTTAACTTAAGGGCCTGGCTTGTGTTTCAGGTGAATCTGTCCATGTTGGTTAGATATTTGCTACAAATGATTGGTTCCCTGATTTTGATGTTTACACTGAATCCTGCTCTTACTGGAGTTCTGTTGGCAGTGGTACCAGTAGTCTCACTATGTGCTGTACAGTATGGTAGGTAGAGCAAACATCTCTTTGCAGCTTTGCAGGCTCTTATCAAGCCCAAAATGGGGGGGGGGGGAGGGGGGACTGAATGCTAAAGGCCAGAAAAAGTTGGTGCTGATGACTTTCAAAACTTGTTGCTGACTTTAGAAATGGAATAAGACTTCACATAAGACTTTGCCAGCAGATGATTCACACGAAATATGAAGCCTCATCTTCCACAAAAAAGAAAGATCATCCTGATCAGGGTTTACACTGCTTTAAGGGTTAAAATCCCAATTATTCTAAGAATAAGTGTTCCCAAAACATAATATATAAGTACAAAGTGTACAACATGTATATTTAGCTGTATTAAGTAAGCAACTATCTAAAGCAAGCATATTTTGCTTGTGCATTAAAAAGCAAAATCTGCTTGCTAAGGGCACCTACTCAATTTAAACAGGTTTACTCTTATCATTTTTTGCAAATTATGAAAGAATGTGTCTTAACCCTTTTCATTCTGATGGATTTTCACATGTATATGAGTGCTGATCTGACAAAAGGGTCCTTCAGGCATTTTAGCAGTTTTTGTGTAATCAAAATTTCAAAAACGTCTATATTTTCAAGATTTTGCATGTTCTTACAATAGAGTCAAATTGCTTCTAACATGTAATACAATCAAAGGCACAAACAGTTCTGATAGAATTATGTGATACATATTTAAAATGTATGTTGCCATGGCAACAGCTGTGCATATGGACTACACACTTCCTTAAAACAGGGTACCTCATTTCAAATGCTTTTGTAAACACGGGAGATGCGTTTGTGGGCTATTTGTGCAGTCTGTGCAATTGCTTACATATCAAATTTACAGAACATAGAGCATTCTTGAAATATTGGTCCAAGTGTCTTTGTATTAGCGACATATGTTAACACAATAGTGTTGGTGTCAGAACGTCATTAACAACGTTAAGTGACATCATATTTAAAACGCATCATCTATACCAGTTTAAACGCTCATATCTTTGTAATTTGTAAAGATAATCTCTTAAAATTTTCTGTTATTGTTCACAACTGCTCGGTTTTTCTTTCTCTGTAAATATCTCACTTTTGGCTTTTATTGCCAGAAGGTCCCTTCTGTCAGATCTTGGCTCATATTGATACAATATGCATGGAATTGTCCATTTTGTATCTTAAGGGGGGTGGGGTTTATAAAATGATTTATGTCCCAGAACATATCAAATAGTGCAGCCTCAGGCAGCATTTCATCTGCGTCTTCACTGTTTGTTTAAGTGCCCATTTAACGTATCCAGAATAAAAAAAAGGTCAACGCTGTACAACTGTATGAAATGTAAAAAAAAACATGAAAACCCTTGGACAATGAAATGTTGTCAATTTTTTGATAATAGTTATAATATCATTCATTTTGTTGTTTGCTCATACAGTATAGGTGTGTCAATGCAATGCTAACCCATTTAAGCTTAATGACCTTACAAATCCTTCTCAGTTGGACAAGTCTATTTCCAAGTTTAGGGTAGTTTGGAGGAGGTTTTTTTACTTTTATTCAAAAAGCATTATAACATTCTGTTAGCAAACAGTGAAGATCCTGATCAGATGCAGCATTTTGCTAGGGAGCGCAGTGGCTCAGTGGTTGAGTGCTTGACTCGAGACCGAAGGGCCGCGGGTTCGAGCCTCACCGGCGTCACTGCGTTGTGGTCCTTGAGCAAGACACATTTATCCTAGCTTAGTTGGTTCAACCCAGGAAGAACTGTTCCTATATAACTGAAAGATTGTTGATGGGACATAAAGAATCAAATCAAAGCAGCATTTTGGGGCATCTGATCTGGGTCTGTACTGTTTGCATATGTCCCATACAGGGATTTTCCTGCCTTTCTGAAGTTGGGGCCTGAGGCCTGTTGAAATTGGGGAAAAATTTGGACCATCAAAGTTGGGAAGACTTGATACAGTCTAAAAGATCTGGACCACCATTTTAAATTGATAAAAAACCATGGATATAAGAAATTAGTAGTGTAAAGCTGTAACATATTTGTTATTCACCAAAATGTAGAACTAAGAAATTGGAAATGATTTATACCATATTGGGGAGTTTTTGCTCATTTTGAATTTGGAAAGGGCAGATATTCGGCCCCAATTCAGGCCTAGGAAAAATCCTGCCATAAAACGGATGCTAGGCTTGTATTGGTAAATAAATGTTATGCTGTGTTGCAGGCAAGTACATGAAAACACTACGTCAGACCTTTCAAGATCGTCTAGGTGATGCTGGTACCCAAGCAGAGGAAAGCCTATCAAGTATCAGAACTGTCAGAACATTTTCAGGAGA
Source organism: Loripinus fragilis (assembly GCA_964019695.1). NCBI lineage: Eukaryota > Metazoa > Mollusca > Bivalvia > Lucinida > Lucinidae > Loripinus > Loripinus fragilis. The sequence goes on along the minus strand of OZ026525.1, from coordinate 31,537,845 downwards.
GATAAAGTCATGTGCGGCCTACAACGAGGATGTGAATAAAAGTTACAATGTTGGAAAGAAGCTTTCTGCAGCTGGAGGTAAGAATATTGGGATCAAGCATGACTTTCTATTCATAAACATGGGCCCGAGGTAGGTGTTGTCACCGGAGCCTGAAAGGCGAGGTTTTAACAACCCCTGAAGGGCCTTTCAGACATTGGCGTGGCTCCCATTATGCAGTAAAAATAGTAACATTCAAGGGAGGTCACTTAATGTGGTAAAAGTGATTCTCCATACCATACCGAACTGCTCCCTCTGGGAGCAAATTCATTCCTTTAAGAGAAGTTCCCAATTTGAAAAAGGGGCGCAATTGAAGATAACCACTGTTTAATCCAGTCCCTTTGATTTGCATAACTTTTTCAGCGTTCTGGCTACACCATTGGCAGATATTAATGTTTCAGACAAATATGTGTGATTGCAAAATATTATTGTATAAATTTATTTTGTTGCTTTAAAACTTCGGAGAAAACGCTTTAGAAGTTCAATTTTAGAAGTTCAATTTTTGTAGTACCTATAATGACCCAGATCAGACAGCATGGATGGGGGTTGGTGGGCGGGGCTTAAAATTGCTAATCATAAAAAATTTGGCAACTTAATCTTTTAAGATAAAATATTTGCCTGATCAATAAAATTTACCTGTTAATCTGTAAATTAAATTTTATTTAGTAATTTGAATATACCTGTACAAAAGCCATCGGAGTAGTCTGATCAGTGCTGATAGTGTTTGCTACCAAAGTAAAATCATTCTGGTGTGCATTTGAGCCACGACATGAGATTTCCAACAATGTGGTATGTGTGACCAGCAGAGGCTCAGACCAGCCTGCGCATATGCGCAGACTAATCAGAGCCTTTGCTAGTCGCTTAAATATTCTATGACTGTTAAGCTACTGACCAAACATGATTTGGAGCTTCTAAGCTAAAAAGGAGGCTGCACAGGCACGTCTGAGTCTATTCATGTCAAAAAGCCACATTGTTAGAAATCACATGTCATGGCTCATTTGAATATATTCAGCAGACTTAATAAGCAGACAATATTATCATGACAAAAATAATGGTAGGTTAAGGGTTATCATAAGCCTAATCATCTATAGCCAATCTGCTTGAGGAATCTGGGGTCACATTAGCTGTTTTTGCTTTTTGCAGGAATATTTGAAGGTGGGGTTGGTGTGCTGATCTATGGTTCTATATCTCTTGTGCTGTGGTATGGTGGTAAACTAGTCAATGAGAATCAAGTGACTCCAGGTATCCTAACAGGTGAGCTCACAGTCTTAGTATTGTTTAATCTATGGTTCTATATCTCTTGTGCTGTGGTATGGTGGTAAACTAGTCAATGAGAATCAAGTGACTCCAGGTATCCTAACAGGTAAGATAACAGCCTCCTAAATGTTGTTAAGGAGTGTAACATATTTGGTTTTGTTGTCATTTTTATGTATTTTTAACAATATTGATATAAATTTTACATGAATTTGGACCGAACGGGAGTTTCCTGGGGATACCCTTTGTAAGGTTGAGCGGATTGTAATCATATTGTATACACTGGTATATATTTCATAAAATACAGGTTGAGTTGCATTTTCGTTGCATACAGAAATTTGTACATAGTTATTGCCCGGTTTCTACTAAAATATGACGGACAAGGGTGTCAGTCATGCGCAGATCCAGAAAGTTTTTAGAGGGAGTCCAACTTTTTATTCTTTTTTTTTTAAGTTGATTATGGGAGAGAGGATCCAAATACCACTAAAAGCCATCCATCATAGGCCCACCAGCGAAACTCCATTTAAGAGGCGGTTTGTTGGCTGGCCGATAATGGCCCATTATTGAATGCTCGCTTGGTAGTTTTGTGATTTTCCACGTGATCCGGAGCAGTATTGCTAAGGAACCCTATAGCTGTTTGATTTTCCAGGGGTTGGGAGGGGCAGAGTCTGGTCCCCTGTGTCCTCCTCTGGATCCTTGCATAGCAGTGTCATAATGACAGCTTTCAAGTCCCCAAGGCTTGAAGCTGTGTCCAATAAATATGCAACTACTTTTTTTACACTGATTTTGATATAAAACAGTCCTGTTGTGGGTCCTAATTTGTTTTACTATAGAATTTTGAAATGGTCATTTTCCTATAATTCCTTTGTAAGACAGTCCCTTTATAACACGATTCACTTACAACACAGTCCATTCCTATGAAACCCCAAAATAGCATTATAAAGGAAATACACTGTGCTCTTTTCACTATTTTCCAGCCTTTCTTCTGTACACCCTACAAGTTGCCATGGCCTTTGCACTGATGTCTGCACTATATGGGGATTTTATGCAGGTTAGTTTGTATCACATGTACTGTCAATGGACCAGCTCAAGATTGTACAATTCACCTTTCCTAAAACCAAGCCTACTTTAACTTTTGTCTGCTAGTGTCATGTGCTGATAACCTTTGCAAACAGTTTGGACCCAGATCAGGCCCGACAAAATGTAGGGCCTGATTTGGATCCAAACTGTTTGACACTCTGATGGTATTCCTGAAAGACTTTTTGTGGAATTTAATTTTCACAAAAATCTACAGATCTGTGGCTTCACTTGTTAATCCCCTGTTGGAAGCGTAGAGGGGGGTTATAGGAATTCCCTTCGTCTGTGGTCAGTCTTTCCATCCCTAACACTTTCGTGTCCGCTCCATATCTCCTGAACCCTTTGAACGATTTTCATTAAACTTCACTCAAATGTTTCTCTCAGTGAGACGGTGGGCAGAGCATATGACCAAGCTACCTAGACTCAAGGTCAAGGGATTTACCCTTGAATTTCGTGTCCGCTCCATATCTACTGAACACTTAGGGCGATTTTCATTACACTTCACCAAAAATGTTCCTCTCAGTGAGATGAGGTGCACAACCTATGACTCGTCTTCACAGACTCAAGGGCAAGGTCACACTTCAAGGTCATGTGATTTACCCTTCAATTTGTGTCCGCTCCATATCACCTAAACGCTTTGAATGATTTTCATTTCACTTCACTCAAATGTTTCTCTAAGTGAGACGTTGTGCAGAGCACATGACCCAGCTACCTAGACTCAATGTCAAGGTCAAGGGATTTACCCTTGAAGGTTGTTTCTACTCCATATCTCCTGAACCTTTAGGGCGATTTTCATTAAACTTTACCCATATGTTACTCTCAGTGAGACGGTGTGCAAAACCTATGACTCAGCTACGCAGACTCAAGGTCACAGTCACACTTCAAGGTCATGTGGTTTACCCTTCAGTTTGTGTCCACTCAATATCTCCTGTACCATTTGAGTGATTTTCATTACACTTCCAAAACCAAATACTCCTCTCAGCTAGGCAGTGTGCAGAACCAATGACTCAGCTACGCAAGATCACACTGCAAGGTCATGGGATTTACCCTTGAATTTTTTGTCCTTCAAATCTCCTCAACCGTTTGTTAGATTTTCATTAAACATCACTCAAATTTTCCTCTCACTGAGACAGTGTGCAGAACCCATGACTCAGCTATGCATACTTAAAGTCAAGGTCACACTTCAAGGTGATGGGATTCTGCGGGGGGTGGGGGGGATAAGGCTGTCCTTCAGACTGCTGTCTTGTTCATATTTAGTTTTCATTTGTCACCAAAACATCCATTAAGAACACAAGGGAAGACAGGAATATGTTTTCAGAGCAATTTTAAAGATATTATATCTTAAAGCTGCATAGTCTGTAACTTTTGATCTTCTTATTTTAAAAAAAATGTTTTTAATTTTCAAGAACACAGTAAAAATACTCAAATTAAGGTAAACATTTTACCATTTTCGTAAATCTTAACAAGTTATCACTATCACAACAACTGCATTTATGTTAAAATTCAACGGTCCAGAATTATTGGAGGGACGCAAATAATTACCAACACAAGAAAAATACACCTATTTGATAAGATAATTCACTTTTCCATGCAGTTTTCAGCTGTACTGAACATTTTTATTGTGAAAACATAGCTTAATTCTACTTTTACAAATGATTTAAAAAGAAAATAAAATTTTTCGAAAAATGTTCATGTTACAGAGTATGCAGCTTTAAAAATGGAATTCCCCAAATCCCTCAGGAAGGAAATATTTTAACCCAATTAAATTACTTTGCAATTAGTTGAAGCATCTCTGAGGATATTTGACATGCCAGAGAACCCAAAGGGCTCACTGAAGGTGGTGGTGTGTACAACTCATTAATATCTGACCTGTATAGCTCAATTATATCGGACCTTGTAAAGGACAGAGAACCCAAAGTGCCGAACAAAGGTTGTAATGTGTATAACCCACTTAAGGTTTTTTCAACGTCAATTTCAAAAGTAGCTCTCCCTGTCATATTGTTCCTAATGGAGTGTGCTAGAAAAAAGAAAGATATTCTGCAGGCTGTTGGAATAATTCTATGAATATTTGACCTTTACAGACAGAGAACTCAAAGTTCGTAACGAAGATGATTGTGTGTATTAACCAGATTAAGTTATTTTAATTGCAAGTGGGGCACTTTTATGAATATTTAACCTTTTAGACATAGTACCCAAAGTGCTAGCAAGGGTGGTAAATTGTATAACCCAAATTAATTAATATGCAGGTTGTTGTAGCATCTGTAGGATATCTGACCCATTAGGCAGGGTATTCAAAAGTACCGAATAAGTGGTTTACAGATTTTTGGGAAACGTTATGATGTTCGTAACAACGCTGCGTACATGTAATGACAAAAAGTATAACGTTTTTATGGCAGAAATGAGATTTTAAAGTAATCGTTATGTCATATGATAAATAGAATGTAACATTCATGCTCTTGTATTATTGAATTTATTAAACTTGTTGCAAAAAAGAGATAAAATGCTCGGCAAGCCTCGCATTTAATCTCTTTTCCTCAACTAGTTTAAAAATTCAATAAAACACGAGCACTCATGTAAGATCCTCTATTTAATTACTATGCAGGCTGTTGGAGCATCTGTATCTGACCTGTTAGACAGGGTTTTCGAAATGCAGGTGGTGATGTACATATAGAGGATCTTACATGAGTATCATGTATTATTGAATTTATTAAGCGAGCAGGAGAAAAGTGATAAAACATGAGGCTTGCAAGGTATTTTTTGCTTTTTTTTGCAGCAAGTTTAATAAATATAGTAATACATAAGCACACATGTTAGTTTCTATTTATCATATGACAAACAAATGACTTTAAAATTGTGTTTTAGGTGTGAAAATGTTAAGATTTTGTATACATCAATTGTATGGACATCATTACATAACATATTACAAAAATATGTTAACCAATAGTAGTTTATTTGTTTATATAAATGGTGTTTTAGGAATCCCAGATGCAATGTCATAAAAACCATATTATTTTTACAGGCGGTTGGTGCATCTATACGTATATTTGACCTACTAGATAGAGTACCCAAAGTACCAAATGAAGGTGGGGATGTGTATGACCCAATGGATGGCCGTAAGTTGAATACATCTGGCTCTTATTTAACTTTCACTTTTAGTCAAGCCTCCAGATGAAAATATGTATTTGAAATATTTTTCTTATTTCTTAATTAGAATGTATATTATGGGTACTCAAAAGGACCAACTTTTAACCTGAAATTGTTTTGTTTTGGACCACATTCTCACCATACATAAGAAGAGATGCACATGATAATGGTTCAGATATATATTTCTTGCACACCGGATAAGGATATTTGAGATTTTACCCTGGGATAGAAAATCTTATCTTACCCATGCTATCTTGCACAGGAAGTCAAGTAACATCATCATGTGAATTGCATCTAAGCATATTCAGGGACTTCTGGAAGCTTATTTTAAAATAAATAAATAAATAAAAACAGTGGTGAACAAGAAAAAGAATCCATTATTAGTGTGAGGGTAGGATAGAAAAATCCGCCCCTTGGAATCACCCCTTTTCATCACTTGGCAAGCCTAGTGATGCCAAATGGCGATCCTTGGGAAGGATTTGTCTATCCTACTCTAGCATTCATGAAAAGTTCTTATAATGTCCCTGGCATCCAAGATCAGAGGCATATTGTTATGGGCCTGTATGAGTTTCTGCTTGTGTGTATGCGTGCAAAAAGACTTTGAACTTGCCATAACTATTGAACTACACTACCTAGAGCCTTGATATTCACATGGAAAACTTTGGGATTAACTTTTCAAATTTAGCAAAATATATAACCTTGACCTTTGACCTACTTTTGAAAATGTATGAATAATTACAGTTCATATATTGAACTATTACATATGTTTTTAGGGCATTAGCACTTCACAAACACATATTGTAATTCAGTTAGGTTTTCTCTTTCAGGTCCGAGGTTATAAAACTTTTTTCATGCTAAACTCAACTGACCACGAAATTTTAACTGCTCATAAAAACTTAAATACCGACAAATAAAGAAGTATCTTGCTTTAAGTCTCTCAGATATTGTATTTATCATGCTCATAAATGTTAAAACATTAATATTAACATTTATGAGGAGGATAATTTCGTGCTCATCTGCATTGGGCATGAAAAAAGTTTTATAACCTCAGGGCCTGCCTTGTAAGTAGAGTAATTTTGTCTCAGTTCATGAGAAATTGGTACGGATCACATATCGTTGGTTGAAAGTCAAAAACTCGTTGGAGCGCAGTGGCTCAGTGGTTGAGTGCTTGACTCGAGACTGAGGGGCAGCAGGTTCGAGCCTCACGGGCATCATGGGTTGTGGTCCTGAAGCAAGACACATTTATCCTAGCTTAGTACTGCTCCAACCCAGGAAGACCCATCCCTGTTTAACTGAAAGATTGTTGATGGGACGTAAAGAATCAAATCAAACAAAAAACAAACAAAAACTCGTATCTTTGATTTTTACATTTTTCAAGAGAGACCAAAAACTGTCCAATATTGCTGAAAGTCAGACAGGATTATATTATGTAACATCCAAATTCACTGTTATTGGTGTTTTGAAATTCCAATAAAGAGTTCATGGTCATTATGAAGAGTTTCACTTGAGTTACCTCATTATGAGCATATTTTCCTGGAAAACCATCCAGTTACGACATTTTGAGCATCTTTTTCATGGCTAAACCTCGTATCTCGGAAAAATGAGCACCAAAATAATGGTATCTTTCATAGATTCAATAATTTGAAGCATGATTGATGCTTTTTAAAGGGGTTCTAACTGGTCTAGAGCTACGAGAATTTGACAGAATGTGCGCCATGCGTTTGGTATTCCTGCATTGACAAAAAGTGGTTTTTGTAAAAAATAAAGTTACAAGGTTTTGACTCCCTATCGATGATATGCTTAAAGTCATCTTTCATACATCACAGCTATCTAGTAGGTCTAGATGCCTAAAACTTTTCCTGAACTTTTAGCTACATCTCTACTTTGTATTCATTGTTTAGGTGTGGAATTCAAGTCAATTCATTTCACTTATCCATCAAGACCCGAGACAACAGTGATTAAGGTGAGTAATTATATAACTGAACTGGTATCCTGGTTAAGGTACAAGTTGGCTTGTGCATACAGAGAAGATTCGAATCAGACTGCACATCCGAACAGTCTGATCAGAGTCTTAGTTTTCTTGCACACTAGATAAGGATATCTGAGATTTTACCCTGGGATAGAAAATCTTATCTTACCCATGCTATCTTACCCAGGATGTCAAGTAACAACATCACTTGAAATTGCATCTTAGCGTATTCAGGGACTTCTGGAAGCTTATTTTAAAATATATAAATAAATAACAACAGTGGTGAGCTAGAAAAAGAATCCATTATCCGTGTACAGGGTAGGATAGAAAAATCTGTCCCAGGGGATCACCATTTGTCATCTCTCTGCAAGCCTTGTGATGCCAAACGGTGATCCTCAGGACATATTTTTTCATCCTATCCTCACATTCATGATAGATTCTTATATTCCACCTAAAAGAATGTTTGACCCTTGCCTACCCATATAGCGCCCATTGAAGACACTGATCAGACTTCACAGGTGTGCAGTTTGATCTGAGTCATTGATGGGTGTACATTCCAACTTGTACCTTTTGCTGGATAAATAGAGGATCTTACATGAGTGCTAACCTTGTTGCAGATATAGAGGATCTTACATGAGTTCTCATGTTTTATTGAATTTAATTTTTAAACGAGTTTAGGAAAAGCGATAAAATGAGAGGCTTGCAGAGCATTTTATCTTTTTTTTCGCAACAAGTTTTATAAATTCAATAATACAAGAGCATGAATGTTAGATTCTATTTATGATATGACATTAAGATTACTTTGAAATCTCATTTCTGCCGTAAAAAGATAAAATTTTGTCATTATTTACGCAACGTTGTTATGGACATCATGCATTTCCCAAACATCTGTAAACCACTAGTGGTTTATCAATTTTATTGCATGGCAATATTTCACTCTCATAGGCGACATCATATGATAATACATGTTTAACTTTACTCAGTGTACTTCAGTTTGGGTCTCATTTAACAACAGCCCTTATCAAACTTAATGTATGAATATTTGGTGTTTAATTCTAGATCTGTCTATCTTTTGAAGAATAACACTTAGCATGAATTATCTATATATAGATATGCTGCATTTTACTATTATCAAGTTGCTTATGATTAGTTGATGAAGATTTTGAGGCTGGATGAAAAAGCTTTTCTGATTTAATATCAGTTTATCAAAATACAATTTATGATTTAAAAGTGAAAATGTTAATATTTTGCTACAGATTTAAAATTTGAATTTCTAAAGTTCAGGATTGTAACTCAGGATATGAGGATGTTGATAGCTAAGTAAGGTATTTTGGATATCAGTTATCTTTGTAATTTAAGCCCAAATATCAGTAATCAGGATTATTATAGCTAGTTTGTTTGTTTTGTTTGATTCGATTCTTTACATCCCATCAACAAACTTTCACTTATATAGGGACCGATCTTCCTGGGTTGAACCAGTACTAAGCTATAATAAATGTGTATTGCTCAAGGACCACAACGCAGTGATGCTGGTGAGGCTCGAACCCGAGGCCCTTCGGTCTCCAGTGAAGCACTCTACCACTGAGCCACTGTGCTCCCTATTATAGCTATATGCGTTCAGTCTGAAGGTTCTAGATATCAGTTATCTTTATAATTTGGTTCAAATATCGTTTATCAGAAGTAAAATATCCAAATATCACAGCTTTATATATATAAATAACCCCCATAACCACCCTCATGTATATGTGTGTGTAAGAAGTAAAGGCTCTGGTGAGAAAACACAGATATCTTGCTTGCCTACACGACAAGCACCAAAAATCTTGCTGCCTGCTTATTTGCTGTGTAAGCTTAGGTGACTTTTGAAGTGGATAGCTGTTTGTAGCAGACATCTGTTTTACAACTTTGTTGCTACACAATTTTTAACATTGACAGTTCCCCAAGAGACACAGTTAAGTGTATACATTAAAACCTGTGTAAAACAGCCACTCTCAAAAAGACCAAAAATTGGATTTCAAGACTAATTATCACTTAATGCAGGTCAAAAGTATTGCAGAATGCTCTAAGGGGAGCATTCTGCAATACTTTGGACTTTCATTAAGCTACCATTTGTCATAAAGACCTTTGTTTTGTCTGTTTTTGAGCGGCCGTTTTACACAGGTTTTATTGTACATGTTATGATGTACATAACGCATCTTTCTTAACTCAAATTCACTGTACTGAAAACCACAACTACTTAAAACAGGTATGTTTTCTTCCACTTACTGTAAGGTTAACCTCAGATTAATTGTGGGGAATTGAACTGGTGTGATTTTGTTTGTAGGACTATGTCTGTCACATGCCAAGATGTCATTGCATTGGTCAGTTATTCACTATCAAATGACTTTTGAGTGGCATTCTGGGCTTCACTGAGAAACATCAATGATTGCAAGTTACAAAATTTGTTGTCTACTGATATCCTTGCAAACAGTTTGGACTCAAATCCAGGCCCAACAAAATGGTGGTGCTGATATGGATCTAAACTGTTAGACACTCTGATGGTTTTACTGAAATATTTTTCGGAAAGTTAATTTTTAAAAAAAGATCAGCAGACTATATAAAGACATGCAAAATTACCCAGCATGCAAAGAGTTAATCTGTTTTCGTAGGGAGTGTCATTTACTGTTGAACCTGGTCAAATGGTGGCTCTTGTGGGGCCCTCTGGTGGAGGAAAATCAACTCTAGTCAATCTTATTGAGCGTTTCTATGATCCTGATTCAGGAACAATCACTCTGGGTGAGTAAGATTTTCATATAGTTGTACTTCATTGTTATCATATTGGCTCATTGAGGGGTATTGGTTTGGTTTAGATTATCTACCTGTTTGTCAGATATGGTTACAGTGAAACCTGTCTTAAGCGGCCAATCAAAAATAGACAAAACAAAGGTCTTAAAGACAAGTGGTAGCTTAATGAAGGTCAAAAGAATTGCAGAATGCTTTCTTGGAGCATTCTGCAATACTTTTGACCTGCATTAAGCGATAGTGTGTCTTTAAAATTAATTTTTGGTATTCTTTTTGAGTGGCCGCTTAAGACAGGTTTTACTGTACACATTTTTTTATAGTTTTATCTGTTAATAGCAACAAGTTTGTGGCAAGGTCTTAGCAGATTTCCTTCAATTCTTTCCTTACTAGCGGTTACTTTTGTTGTCTGCTGTTTTAACTTAACAAACAGTGTAGACCCTGATGAAATGCAGCATTTACAGGTTTTCAGTTTACAAAGCATTTCGCCAATGCATTATCATTTTCACAGTTACTTAGATGTATGTATGTTAATATATGAAAATTCTCTTTAATTAATGCCTACAGGGCTCAAAAATAGCACTCGTCCGCTCGTATTTACGAGTGCCTCAGGCTGCAGGGCAAGTGGAAAATTTGATATTTCTAGTGAAAATTAATTTCTTCCCCATATTTGCCAATAATTTTGTGATGCAGGGCAAGTGCCTATTTTAAGATATTTCGAGCCCTGGCCTATGCTTGAACTGTTTATCTGGCTGATCTGTCTTCCTCCTGCTGAACTGGCTAATGTTTCTTCCTCCCACAGGACTTTACTCTACCAAGTCTCATTACAGGTGGCCATGATTTTGTTGATACCTTAGTAAACAGTGTAGACCCTGATGAAATGTGCATTTACAGGTTCCCAGCGTACAAAGCTTTAGGCTAATGCAATACCATTTACTCAGTCCCTCAGATGGTGATAAAATTTAAGACTGCATGTGAATGTTAATGTATGAAAGACCTTCTTTAATTGATGCATATACAATGTAGTCCCTTTATCATGCTATGTTGGAGTCCATAAGAGTGGACTGTATTTATAAGTAAAGGGACAATTTTACAGAGTAATTATTGGAAAATGACCATTATTTTATGGTCATTTTCCTATAATTTCATTGTGAAATTCCATGGTAAAAAAAGATTGGGACCACACCATGACCGTGTTATATCCAAATCCTTGTTAAACTAAAGTGTGTTATAAAGGGACTGCACTGTACTACAACCATTTAATTGACTGATCTTTCTTCCTCCTGCAGAACAGGTTGATCTGTTTTTCTCCTGCAGAACTGGCTGATGTTTCCTCCTCCCACAGGACTTTACTTTACCACATCTTATTACAGGTGGACATGATATTCGTGACCTGGATCCCCAGTGGTTCCGACAGAAGATCTCCATGGTGAGCCAGGAACCAACTTTATTTGCGTGTTCCATTAAAGACAACATTGCATACGGTAGAGATGCCACTATGGAAGAAGTAAGTATCAAGAAATTTATAAAATGAGAAGAAAAAAACTAGTCTGCTATGCAATAGGAACATAGGTGTAGATAAACAAACATTTTTAGCGTAAAATTGTAAATACTTTCTTACCCATGAGTTTAAGCATATGTTTGGGAGCCCAAAAGAACCCTCTCATTGAGAGGATTCTTTAGAGTACACACAACATATATTTCAGTTGAGAAATGAGAACATTAATTTTTTGGTACACACTCTTAACTAAAGGTCTGTGGAATTAAGCTAATAACTCGATTATGTCATATTGCAACTTTGTTATTAGCTCACCTGAGCCATATGCTCAAGGTGAGCTTTTGTGATCATATGATGTCTGTCTTCAGTCATCTATCTGTCCATCATCCTTTTTCGATCAACAATTAACTCCTTAACCACTTGGTAGAATTTCACCAGGATCTTTAATTGGTTCCCATTAAAAGTTCATCAAAGATTCCCATCCCATGCAGAATACTGGTTGCCATGGCAACCAAGCTGAAAAACTTTAAACATCTTCTTGTAGCTCGATTTGAAAATAATTCTGTTAAAACTCCTTAGGTGACCTTCTACCGTGCTTAAATGATCTGTTGGAAAACATGGCATGGCAAGCAGGGGATGTAGTCAGTTTTTCCTAGAGGGGTAAAGTAAAAAAAATATTCTTGTCAAAAATTACTGGGTCGATTGAAAATAATTTGACACAAGTGGTCCTTGGGTGGCCCTCTTCCAAGATTGCTCAAATAAATTTGACCTGTTGAAAAACATGCCCAGCTATCAGAGGGTGGGGCCACTTTTTCCTATGTATTTCATAGGGCAAGTTAAGAAAAAATTCTTGTCAAAATCTACTGGGCTGATTTATAAATACATGTAATTTGACACAAATGGTCCTTGGTGGCCCTCTACCAAGATTGCCCAAATTTATTTGATCTAATGAAAACATAGCTGCTAGGGGGTGGGACCAGAATTTCCTGTGTATAGATATGACAAACATAAAAAATTATCTTGTCAAAAACTACTGGGCCGATTTTGGAAATATTTGGCACAAATAGTCCTTGGGCGACCATGTACCAAGATTGCTCTTGAATTGTCAAATGAATTTGATCTGTTGTTGAAAAACATGGCTACGGGGGTAGAGGGGTCTTCACTTTCTTATTTTCTTCAGCATAACATTAACATTTCCATATAAAGTGCTTTATTGAAACTGCTGATCCATCAAAGTTTCATAGCTGTATGTTGGGCAGGATGATGCTTTCCCTGACCTAATAAACATGGCTGAAAGTTTTCAGGATGAATCCTGAATTCAGGATTTTGACTTTCCATAGAAAGTCAGCCTCAAAAAGCTGAATTAAGGAGATTATAATAACTTCAGTCTTTGATTAGTTTTCAGATTATCTAAACACAATAAATGATTTCAACTTTAAATTATCTATTTATGTAGGCATCCTGCAAGTTTTAAAATTTGATTTTCTGAAGTTCAGGATTTTGGAAATTTTGAACTTTCACCGATATAATAAACTCTACCTCATAGAAACGCCTTGTAACACTTTTGCATACAGAGCTGCCTGATCAGGCTCTGCTCTGTTTGCATATGGAAACATGATTAGATATGATCTTACACTAGTGGACCTGACAAGTAATTTCTTAGTTGTATGTACCAACATGAAAGTTATTTATATATATATTCATAGTGGGTGGAGTGTAGCATGAATACTCATGAGGGGAAGGATTAAGGAGAATAGGTTAAAGACAGTATTTTTACTTATGGAAATATGATCAGATATGATCCTACATTAGTGGACCTGACAAGTAATTTCTTAGTTCTATGTACAAACGTGAAAGTTTATTTGTATAATTATTCATAGTGGGTGAGGCTTAGCATGAATATTCATGAAGGAAAGGGTTCAGGAGAATAGGTCAAAGACAGTATTTTTGCTTATGGAAATATGATCAGATATGATTCTACACTAGTGGACCTGACAAGTAATTTCTTAGTTCTACATTCAAATGTGAAAGATTATTTATATAATTACTCAAAGTGGGTGGAGCTTAGCATGAATATTCATTAGGGAAAGGATTAAGGAGAAAAGGTTAAAGACAGTATTTTGCTTATGGAAATATGATCAGATATGATCCTACACTAATGAACCTGACAAGTAATTTCTTAGTTCTATGTAAAAACGTGAATGATTATTTATATAATTATTCATAGTGGGTGGAGCTTAGCATGAATATTCATTAGGGAAAGCTTTAAGAAGAATAGGTCAAAGAAAGTATTTTTGCTTATGGAAATTTGATCAGATATGATCCTACATTTGTGAGCCTTACAAGAAATTTCTTAGTTCTACGTACAAACATGAAAGTTTATTTATATAATTATTCATAATGGGTGGAGCTAAGCATGAATATTCATGAAGCGGTATTTTTCCTTTTTCTGTTACAGGTGATAGCTGTTGCCAAAGAAGCTAATGCTCATGAATTTATATCTACCTTTGAGAAGGGATACGAGACTCTAGTCGGTGAGAGAGGTGTACGCCTGTCTGGTGGACAGAAACAGAGAATAGCCATTGCTAGGGCATTAATTATGAATCCAGTTTTACTTTTACTTGATGAGGTATTCATTGAATAAACATGTTAATTACTGTTACAGTGTAGAAAAATTGCCCTTTTTCACAGAAACTGTTTTTCCGCATTTGGACAACAAAATAAATATCATGAAATTTAACTTTATTCTATACAAGTAATTTCATCAATTTCAAATTTGCATCACTGTTTGACCAATTCCAAAGAGTCCAAGCTGTTCCAAATATCTATGCATTTATTGGAAAGCACTTTAGCAAATTATTGAGATACAAATAAGTTAAACAATCCAATGATGATATTGAGTCACATGATGTTACTTGATATTACAGTAAATCCTGTGTAAAACAGCCACTCAAAAATAGACAAAACAAAGATATTAATGACTAATGGTAGCTTAATGAAGGTTGAGAGTATTGCAGAATGTTCTTCTTGGAGCATTCTGCAATACTTTGACCTGCATTAATCGATAATTGGTCATGAAAAACAATTTTCTGTTTTTGAGAGTGGCCATTTTACACAGGTTTTACTGTAGTCCAAACTGGCTTTGGCTGACATTATGACTTGAGTGTGAGACTTTGTGATGCTACCTTGGTGCTGTCCCTTTGCTGTGAAAACTTATTGATGGGTACTAGTTAGGAGAGCAGTATGTTTACAAATTAATTTTGCCAACATGAAAACCAATAAAATCAATTTTTAATTATTTATCAGAAGTATAAAATATGTCCATGGCCATAAGCAAAGTTTACATGAACCCCTTTTGGCCATCTTATGATTGACACAATCAAAATATGTACACTTCTATCAACTTCAGAATGATGAAATTAATTCCTCCAATTAATATTTCAGGCAACGAGTGCTTTAGATGCAGAAAGTGAACACCTAGTACAAGAAGCCGTAGATAGGGCTATGAAAGGTCGGACAGTGGTTGTTATAGCACATAGACTGTCTACTGTTAGAGATGCTTCCCAGGTAGGTTATCATACAATTCTACAGACAGACAAACAGAAAGACAGACAGCCAGACAGACAGGTATGGATGCAGAAAGGAAACACCTAGTACAAGAAACCATTGATAGGGCTATGAAAGGTCGGACAGTTGTTGTTATAGCTCATAGACTGTCTACTGTTAAAATGCTTCCCAGGTAGGTAATCTTACAATTCTACAGACAGACAGACAGACAGACAGACAGGTATGGATGCAGAAAGTGAACACCTAGTACAAGAAGCCATTGATAGGGCTATGAAAGGTCGGACAGTTGTTATAGCTCATAGACTGTCTACTGTTAGAGATGCTTCCCAGGTAGGTTAATCATACAATTCTTCAGACAGACAGACACCAGACAGGTATAGATGCTGAAAGTGAACACTTAGTACAAGAAGCGAAAGATAGAGCCATGAAAGGTCGGACAGTTGTTGTTATAGCTCATAGACTGTCTACTGTTAGAGATGCTTCCCAGGTAGGTTAATCATACAATTCTTCAGACAGACAGACAGACAGACAGACAGGTATAGATGCTGAAAGTGAACACATAGTACAAGAAGCGATAGATAGAGCCATGAAAGGTCGGACAGTTGTTGTTATAGCTCATAGACTGTCTACTGTTAGAGATGCTTCCCAGGTAGGTTAATCATACAATTCTTCAGACAGACAGACAGGTATAGATGCTGAAAGTGTACACTTAGTACAAGAAGCGATAGATAGAGCCATGAAAGGTCGGACAGTTGTTGTTATAGCTCATAGACTGTCTACTGTTAGAGATGCTTCCCAGGTAGGTTAATCATAAAATTCTTCAGACAGACAGACAGACAGACAGGTATAGATATTGAAAGTGAACACTTAGTACAAGAAGCGATAGATAGAGCCATGAAAGGTCGGACAGTTGCTGTTATAGCTCATAGACTGTCTACTGTTAGAGATGCTTCCATGGTAGGTTAATCATACAATTCTTCAGACAGACAGACAGACAGACAGACAGACAGACAGACAGACAGGTATAGATGCTGAAAGTGAACACTTAGTACAAGAAGCGATAGATAGAGCCATGAAAGGTCGGACAGTTGTTGTTATAGCTCATAGACTGTCTACTGTTAGAGATGCTTCCCAGGTAGGTTAATCATACAATTCTACAGACAGACAGACAGACAGACAGACAGACAGACAGACAGACAGACAGACAGACAGACAGGTATAGATGCTGAAAGTGAACACTTAGTACAAGAAGCGATAGACAGAGCCATGAAAGGTCGGACAGTTGTTGTTATAGCTCATAGACTGTCTACTGTTAGAGATGCTTCCCAGGTAGGTTAATCATACAATTCTACAGACAGACAGACAGACAGGTATAGATGCTGAAAGTGAACACTTAGTACAAGAAGAGATAGATAGAGCCATGAAAGGTCGGACAGTTGTTGTTATAGCTCATAGATTGTCTACTGTTAGAGATGCTTCCCAGGTAGGTTAATCATACAATTCTTCATACAGACAGACAGACAGGTATAGATGCTGAAAGTGAACACTTAGTACAAGAAGCGATAGATAGAACCATGAAAGGTCGGACAGTTGTTGTTATAGCTCATAGACTGTCTACTGTTAGAGATGCTTCCCAGGTAGGTTAATCATACAATTCTTCAGACAGACAGACAGACAGGTATAGATGCTGAAAGTGAACACATAGTACAAGAAGCGATAGATAGAGCCATGAAAGGTCGGACAGTTGTTGTTATAGCTCATAGACTGTCTACTGTTAGAGATGCTTCCCAGGTAGGTTAATCATACAATTCTTCAGACAGACAGACAGACAGACAGGTATAGATGCTGAAAGTGTACACTTAGTACAAGAAGCGATAGATAGAGCCATGAAAGGTCGGACAGTTGTTGTTATAGCTCATAGACTGTCTACTGTTAGAGATGCTTCCCAGGTAGGTTAATCATACAATTCTTCAGACAGACAGACAGACAGGTATAGATGCTGAAAGTGAACACTTAGTACAAGAAGCGAAAGATAGAGCCATGAAAGGTCGGACAGTTGTTGTTATAGCTCATAGACTGTCTACTGTTAGAGATGCTTCCCAGGTAGGTTAATCATACAATTCTTCAGACAGACAGACAGACAGACAGGTATAGATGCTGAAAGTGTACACTTAGTACAAGAAGCGATAGATAGAGCCATGAAAGGTCGGACAGTTGTTGTTATAGCTCATAGACTGTCTACTGTTAGAGATGCTTCCCAGGTAGGTTAATCATACAATTCTTCATACAGACAGACAGACAGACAGACAGGTATAGATGCTGAAAGTGAACACTTAGTACAAGAAGCGATAGATAGAGCCATGAAAGGTCTGACAGTTGTTGTTATAGCTCATAGACTGTCTACTGTTAGAGATGCTTCCAAGGTAGGTTATCATACAATTCTTCATACAGACAGACAGACAGACAGGTATAGATGCTGAAAGTGAACACTTAGTACAAGAAGCGAAAGATAGACCCATGAAAGGTCGGACAGTTGCTGTTATAGCTCATAGACTGTCTACTGTTAGAGATGCTTCCCAGGTAGGTTAATCATACAATTCTTCATACAGACAGACAGGTATAGATGCTGAAAGTGAACACTTAGTACAAGAAGCGATAGATAGAGCCATGAAAGGTCGGACAGTTGTTGTTATAGCTCATAGACTGTCTACTGTTAGAGATGCTTCACAGGTAGGCCAATATTTAAGTTTACAGAGATGCATGGGTGAAAGTTTTCAGGATTAATCTTGAATTCAGGATTTGGAGGCCGACTTTTCATAGAAAGTCAGCCTCAAAATGCTGAATTAGGCAGATTTTAATAGCTTTCCTGATTAGTTTTCAGATGATCTAAACACAATTAACCCTTAAAAACATGAAATTAATTTTTTGGTTTAAACATATTTTATTCAAATTAATTTGCACATGGTAAATACAAAATTGAAACAATAAGATGAGGATAAGAACGGAAGCATGTAGCTTATATAGTTCTTCTCCAATAAAAAAATTATTCATTTTTTGTAGGCATCCTGCAAAATTTTAAAATTTGAATTTCTTTAGGTCAGGATTTTGGAAATTTTGAACTTCCACCCATGTAAGGTGGAAATAAGCAAAAATTGTCAGCATAAAATTGCAATCATTTCTTATCCATCAGTTTAAGCATGTGTTTTGGGTGCTCTAATTGAGACAGCTCTTTTGAGTACCCAGAACATACGTTTTGGTTGAGAAATAAGAAAAATAACTTTCAATTACACACTATATCAAGCTATACTCCTCCTATATTTGAACTAGTTGTATAGCATTAAAAAGACATTTTGTTTGCAACTAGAAATTATGATAGTTTTCTGAGCCTCATCGGCGTCACTGGGTTGTGTCCTTAAGCAAGACAGATTAATCCTTGCTTAGTACTGGTTCAACCCAGGAAGACCCGTCCCAACATAACTGAAAGTTTGTTGACTGGGACGTAAAGAATCAAATCGAACAAACAAACAAAAGATATTTTCTTGTTTGACCAAAGAGAGAGAAAAAGGCACTGATCAGACTGCATGGATGACCCGGCTAGTCTGTGCCTTTGTTGTCTGCATGGAACAAAATCAGGTTTCCTCGAAATGGGGCCCATATAATGTTGATTATCAGTTACCTCTCATATTAATTGCATTGTTGTGTGATAAACCTTGTCTATCTCATGGCATGTGCCTTTGTCAGGTCATGATGACGTTGCATTTTTTTTAATAACCTAGCTAAAGATGCTGAATCAACAAAAAATCGAAAGCTACGTCATAATTACTAGTTTGAAGAGTGAAACAATGGGTAAACTGATAAATAGAATACCAGGCGCGTGTCTTTTGATATCAAGTTTACCAGGCTCGGCTTTGAGAACGCATGTTGAATCGCTCGGCAAGCCTGGTGATGTCAACAAGCGATCTCAAGGCCTTGCCTGGTAAACTTGATATCAAAAGACACTCACCTAGTATTCTCTATGTATTTCATGCTAATTTCACAGCAGGTGATATCTGATATGGTTAATATCAGGTGACAGGGCCAGGTCAGTTTCTGTCATGCTTGTCATTCATTAATAACATATCTCAAATGTAACAAGTGATTCCATTGGCTGATAATCATTATCAGCCAATGGAATCATTTGTTACATATGTGTAATAGCATATCACAGTTGTAACAAATGATTCCATTCATTAAGGGCCAATGGAATCCTTTGTTACATAAACTGGTCAGAAATAAGTTATGCCCCATGTCACTTTTTTCCTTAGCCATTATGTTAAATTCCCAAAGTTTAAGTGTTTATTTAAAAAAATAACGAAGGTAGTTGAAATTTTTAATTCCACCCAAGTTACGCAACAATATCTTAGGTGTAATTACACAAAGTTTCAATTGAAAATGCAGATTTTATTTTGGTATCCACTAATTTTTCCTAGAGTATCCAGATTTTTGCCAATTTTACTATAGGAATGAAAGGGAACAAAACGGGATATTTATCAGACAGAGCAAAGCTTTGTGGAAAATTTATTCAATACCTAGTAACCTAGTAAATGTTGAGAGGAAATATTGCTGCTACTTTGCTAAAGATTTTATGGAAAAATCTTTATTCAGTAAAATGTTACAATAAATCAAACATGAATGTTAAGTCTATGGGAAAATTTCCGGTGGGGCTTAATTTATTTTGACCAGTTTATATGATATGCTCTAATATTTACATTTTCAAAGCAAAGTAAGTAAGGGTGCAAAGATCAGGAATCGATACAATCAAGTACCACACCTGACCCAGGATACCAATGGGAAAGTGACAAACTCACAGTTAGACACCACAAACGAGAGCCAAGAGGTCAGCCCTTTCCCAGCAGGTGACCACAAAGCACATATAAACAGACGCACACAAAGACAAAGCAAACACAAGACAGAACAAAAACGTAAAAGATCCACAAAAGAAGTACTGCCTTGGAACAGTCAGTAAAATATTTTACTGGAGGGCTCAAACTGGTTTGATGGCGCCAACCTCACCCTGAATTCAGATGTGGATCAAGACACATAGATATTTGGTTTGCATGAAAGACCCCTAACTTATCAATGCATCATCTCCTAAAACATATAAATCAAGATATAACAAGGAGATAAAGCAAAGATAAGGACTCAACAGTAAATAAAACTGAATACCGGAGCAAAAGAAATCCAACAGGTAAACCCCAGAGGGCCCGACAATGATTCTTTAGATTTTTGCAGTCGTTCATAGCCTCAGGAATGACATAACTTTGATTGACCGCTGCCAAGCTCACTTGCCCATGCAATACACTTCCATTATTGAATTCATTCACCAGAAGTGGCACTGGTCTTTTGATTGACAGCGAGGCACACCTGAGTTGCACGTGCAAAACAAGCCTCTTGTTTGCTCCAATGGCTGTCTGTGTTCACACTAGCTGTTCGCATTTCTGTTTTACACTCCAACCAAACTGTTGATACGAATACATATTAAATACAAAACTGTTTTGTTTCCTAAATCATAAATAATTTCTATATACTAAACATTTATAATAAAATGTAAATAAAGTAATAAATTCAACTTTTGGAATGTTCATCAGCGCCCTAGATAAGCTTTTGGGTCAATTGTGTATTTACGCAACCTGGTTATCCTCAATTGCGTACTTGCGAAAACAATTGCATATTTTCATATTTTTTTACGCCACGTTTTCTTTTTCTGTGATTACACCTTTTCTTATTGCATGAAGCCATCGTCTGCCTTTCTAAAGGATCAAACTCGCGGATTTTATTGTACCTGAAGCAAATCTCATCCCCTTGTTGACATTCAAGCGTGTATACTTTGCAAAGTTTCACTTTCATCTTAGTGTTTTTCCGCGAGATACTGGACTGGGCAACGATATTTTCATAAAGCTGTAGTATATTGCGCGCTCGCTAGTAAAAATAAAATCAATACCCGACTGGCATTTGTTTATTAGCCGAATGGAAACAAAGTGGACCAAATGGTACGCAATGACATCGCATGTAATTGCATACCGATCGTTAGAATTGCTTTTCGGTAAGCACACATTTCATTTCAATTGCTTTTATGATGATTTTAATTGCGAATTTACGCAAATACACTGCTTATATAGGGTGCTGGTTAATGGAATCATGAATACTTCAGGTCTCTTTTTAAGAGACCGGAAGTACTCATTATTCCATGAACATTCGGAAAATCGAATTCATTTCTTACATGAATGTTATGTTTGACTGTTTGTTTTTAGGTGATTGTGATAGACAAGGGTGTGATAGCAGAGAAGGGAACTCATGATGAACTGTTGGCCCACAATGGAGTTTATAAGAGACTTATTTTAAGACAGCTTACAGCAGGATCAATATCAACTGAACCAAAGCTGGTGAATATAAATGACGATGAAAACGAAGAATGTGAAAATGCAGATCTTCTTGACTAAACTTTATCTTTGGGCATATAAGACAGCTTACAGCGGGATCAATAGCAACTGAACCAATTTGAAAGCTGGTGAATATAAATGACGATGAAAACGAAGAATGTGAAAAGACTAAACTTCATCTTTGGGCATATAAGACAGATAACAGTGGGATCAATATCAACTGACTCAAAGTTGATGAATATAAATGACGATGAAAACAAAGAGTCTGAAAATGCAGATCTTCTTGACTAAATTTTATCTTTGGGCACATAAGACAGTTTACAGTGGGAAAAATAGCAACTGAACCAAAACTGGTCAATGTAAATGACGACAAAAACAAAGAATGTGAAAATGCAGATATTGTTGACTAAATTTTATCTTTGGGCATATAAGACAGCTTACAGTGGGAAAAATAGCAACTGAACCAAAGCTGGCCAATATAAATGACAACAAAAACAAAGAATGTGAAAATGCAGATCTTCTTGACTAAACTTTATCTTTGGGCAAATAATCTGAACAGTAGGTCCTTTGGAATTGGTAGGTATCTACAACAGATTTCCGACAGGCTTGACACATACTTGAATATAGATGACTCAAACAGTCCTAGGAATGGGGTCACTCTGTGCTATTTATTGAACCCCATTATGCTGCTATGGAGAACTGATCAGATCTGATCAATTTACAGTAAAACCTGTCTTAAGCAGCCACTCAAAAGTAGACAAAACAAATATCTTGACGACAAATGGTTGCTTAATGAAGGTCAAAAGTATTGCAGAATGCTCCCCTTGGAGCATTCTGCAATACTTTTGACCTGCATTAAGTGATAGTCGGTCTTGAAAAACAATTTTTTGTCGTCTTTTTGAGTGGCCTCTTAAGACAGGTTTTACTGTATTTGCCTTGTTCGTAGGAGTGTTAATGAAAAGTCTCTCCTTGAAAGGTGCTCGAGAGCAACTCTATATATAAGGGCCTTGAAAAGTACTTGAATTTTCTTTAGGACTTAACTCTGTCATTGGAGACCGAAATCAGTTTTGCCCTTGTTTGCTGCAGCATATAAGCGCCCTTGTTCAAACCAAGGAAGGGCCTCAAAAGTGATAAAGCAAACTTTATATATTCATGCTAATATTTCAGAAATCCACTTAAAAGGAGTTGTAGGTAAACAGTCTCGTTTTGAATATCTTGCCATAAATATTATATTTGTTACTAAAATGAATTATGTAACTAACAAGTGAAGCAGGATGATCAACTAATATGTGTTTACCATGAAAACAATGTTCTATCATATCAAGATATATGAGCCAGTGCATGAGATTTCCAACAATGTGGTATGTACGACCAGCAAAGCCTCAGATCAGCCTGCGCATATGCGCAGTCTGATCAGAGCCTTTGCTAGTCGCTTGAATATTCTATGATTGTTAAGCGCTACTGACTGAACACCATTTGGAGTGTCTAAGCTTAAAAGGAGGCTGTAGAGGCTCATCTGAGTCTACACATGTCAAAATGTCACATTGTTGGAAATCTCATGCACTAGCTCATATTTTAGACAATGCTTTTATCTTGTGCATTTGAGATTATTCTTAACCAGACCAATATTATACAACTATTGCACTTGTATGAGAGTAGTACGACGGTTTGTTCATCTGAGGCAGGTAATATTGCCTGAGGTCCAACCTATATAACAATAATACCTGTCAATGGTGAACAAATAGACATGTTATCCCATAGGTTTAGATAAACAAAATTTTTGAGCGTAAAATTGTAAATATTTTCTTACCCATCAGTTTTAACATATGGTTTGGGTGCTCAAAAGAACCGTCACATTGAGATGGTTCTTTTGAGTACCCACAACATATGTTTTGGTTTACCTGTTGGATTTCTTTTGCTCCGGTATTCAGTTTAATCTACTGTTGAGTCCTTATCCTTGCTTTATCTCCTTGTTATATCTTGATTTATATGTTTTAGGAGATGATGCATTGATAAGTTAGGGGTCTTTCATGCAAACCAAATATCTATGTGTCTTGATCCACATCTGAATTAAGGGTGAGGTTGGCGCTGTTAAACCGGTTTAAGCCCTCCAGTAAAATATTTTACTGACCGTTCCAAGGCGGTACTTATTTTACTGACCGTTCCAAGGCGGTACTTCTTTTGTGGATCTTTTATGTTTTTGTTCTGTTTTGTGTTTGCTATGTCTTTGTGCGCGTCTGTTTTTATGTGCTTTGTGGTCACCTGCTGGGAAAGGGCTGACCTCTTGGCTCTCGTTTGTGGTGTCTACTGTGAGTTTGTCACTTTCCCATTGGTATCCTGGGTCAGGTGTGGTACTTGATTGTATCGATTCCTGATCTTTGCTCACTTACTTACTTTTGAAATATGAATAATAATTATTTGGTACACACTCTTAACTAAAGCCCTGGTTATCCTCACTCAAGTTCCACAGTTGTAATCTTATACAGAATTCTTATTTTTTAAAAATCAGCCATAAAAAAAAAACAGTTGGTTTGTTGTTTACATGTCATCAGAGGGTAATATTGCTTTCTGGGGTAATAGTGTTGGGTAATAGAGACATCAGAGGATGGTATTGATGTTTGCACTGATGCAAGAGAGAGATATTGCTGTTTGCACTGGTGCTAGAGGGTAATATTGCTGTTTGCACTGGTGCCAGAGGGTAATATTGCTGTTTGCACTGGTGCCAGAGGGTAATATTGCTGTTTGCACTGGTGCCAGAGGGTAATATTGCTGTTTGCACTGGTGCCAGAGGGTAATATTGCTGTTTGCACTGGTGCCAGAGGGTAATATTGCTGTTTGCACCGATGCCAGAGGGTAATATTGCTGTTTGCACCGATGCCAGAGGGTAATATTGCTGTTTGCATTGATGCCAGTGGGTAATATTGCTGTTTGCATTGATACCAAGAGTGATATTGCTGTTTGCACTGACACCATTGGGTGACATTGCTTACCAGGTTAATAGTTAAGGGTAACAAACCAACTATGCAGAATATTACACTGATTGAGGCAAGAGCTCAGCCAATTGAAATTACCTTCTGAAAATTAATGAGATATAGTGACAAAACATAAGTTTAGGAATTGATATGTTGATGAGGTTGCTTTTCTTACAAATCAAATTTTTGCAGATTTTTTATCAATTGGGGGACAATCATGTTGGAGATTATTTGTGAAAACGTTCGCTTTACCCTCTCTTTCTACCAGCCTCGAGATAAGCTATGAAATCAAAAATTAAATTTCCTTATTTCGTA
Organism: Loripinus fragilis; assembly: GCA_964019695.1. Taxonomy (NCBI): domain Eukaryota; kingdom Metazoa; phylum Mollusca; class Bivalvia; order Lucinida; family Lucinidae; genus Loripinus; species Loripinus fragilis. The sequence continues at coordinate 31,512,819 of OZ026525.1, read as the reverse complement.
TACGAAAAATGTTGTAGGTACTCAAAAGAACCGTCTCAATGAGACGGTTCTTTTGAGTACCAAAAACACATGTGAAAATTGAGGGATAAGAAAATATTCTTTTAGAGTGGGCCATTAAAAATATTATTTCATGACCAGACATTACAATAGCAAGTGATCAGTTTCTGTTTTGAACCCACAACCCAATGGTTTCCAATTAGCAAAAGCAAGAAACTATGTATTTTGGCCATTCATAATGCTGCAATTGATGATTGTTGTTTTAACAATCTAAAAACGGTTGTTTTTGCACTTGAAAATGAATTTTTGATATAAAACAATTCATTTCCAAATTGCAGCCTTTTAGTTGTGAGAAGTTTGGCCTTGAGGTTATAAAACTTTATTCATGCTTAACTCAACTGAAATTTATTCTGCTCATTAACGTTAAAATGCCAACAACTGTTGGCATTTTAACTTTTATAAGCAGGATAGATACAAAATCTGAAAGTTTCAAAGCAAGGAATATCTCATTTGCATCATTTTACCTTTTATGAGCAATTGAATTTTCTTGCTCAGTTGTTGAGCATGAAAAGTTTTATAACCTCAGGGCCAAATTACAAATATGACATTATGTGGAATCTGCATCCTTGTATTTAATGTATTTTTTCTATTGGTGAGATTTCTATTTGATATTGTATTTTTATTAACTCTATGAGATTTGTAAATGCACATTGCTCTAAATGTCTTAAAATTTCGAACACTTTAAGCTTTCTGTTGTCAAATAAAATGTTTGATTTAGGGCTGGAATTCATTAAATGCTTGTCAGAATAGCAATTATGGAAGACCTTGATCAGATGAAAAAACAGTCTGATCTGGGTCTGTGCTGTTTGTCTAGGCCTTTTTGGCAGGCAACTAGTGTTCGAAATTTTAGAGCATTTACCGTAGTAATTCTGCAAGACTGTGATAATTTTGTATGAATGTGTTTGTATTTCCTTGTATTTTCTTTCATTATGTCTCCCTTCTAATGGGGAGAGGGGACACATTTTTGGTGCAGATCTGTTGCTTTGGCCTTAGAGTGACTGCGAATGATAGCTCAAGAACACTTTGTAATAGCAGATTTTAACCAAACTTGCATGGATATAACAATGTAGCATGATGACTTAATTTTACTGGTAATTGTTGGGCATAAGCTTCCAAATTAAAGCCAAAACTTGTTTGTGTGCACCATATCTCCTTCACTTCTGGATAAATTGCCATCATGTTCTGGTTTTGAATGGTTGGCAATGTGTGTTTTCTTAGAAGTAATTGTTTAAAGTTTGTTTTGCCTATTTGCTTTTTGAATTCCTATCAGTTTGGCATTGTCTAACCCCATTACAATCGGGGAAGCCAGGCACAATTCGAGAATTGAATCAAGCCTCAGTAGCACGTAAGGCGCATTACCCCTAGTTCTATGTACCAAAAAGCTCCATTTTGTTTTGGAACTGGTGTAAGGAAAATTAGTTCTGTAGCATGTGGGTTCAGCCCTATTAAAATCCATTTTTCTGATTACCCGATAATTTAAATCAGCAGAATAAATGAAGTTTATGTATTTTCCAATAAAATATCGCTAAAGCAATATTGCTAAAGCGATATTTTATATTTTATTGAAAAAAAAACATAAGCTTCATTTATAATCGTTTGTTTTGCTGCAAACACACTTGTTATTGTGTTGGTACGGTTTCTGTGATATCAGCGTCATGTTATGTAACTTCAGCGTCAAGTTATCAAAGTGGATCCTTTATGTACATCCGAGGTCTGATTCCACGGAATTGGCTGAGGCAGTTCCGACTGACCCCATTACTGTAAATTCAGAAATTTTCAAGATAATTTTATTTTTCGAGATAAGCATTAACAGACCTATTTGCGTCGTTAAAACTCGTTACATGGGTATGATTTACCTACATCAGTAAACAACATTGACTATGAGAGGGTTTTATTTTCACGAAACTTTGCAGCTGCGAAGTTTCACGAAAATAAACCCTGGTGAAAATTTCTGAATATACAATATTCCTGTTTTATCTATATCACAATATCTATGTAACCTTTTTCATTATGTTGGATTATCTCATACCAAGTAGCTAATATTGATACAATAGGTATGGAATTGTCCATTCTGTATTTTAAGGGGTCATCAGTCAAAATTTCTATAAAGTTAGGTATATCTGTCCCTGAAGTTTGCATTTGTCTTAGCAAATAGTGCATACCCTGTTGAAATACCCCCTAATCGTGTGACAACTCATCTGGGTCTTCACTGTTTGCCAAAGTACCTGTTGACTGGTATCCAAATGGAAAAATGGTTAAAAAGATATCTTCATTTAATTTTACAGTCAAGTGTTGACATGCAAACTTTGCTGATGCCTTTGTTAATCTTGCTTGCAATATTTAAAAGTTTATTTCAAGTTCAATAAGGCACAGCATTGATGGGGTATCATTATGTTGACTTAGGTTTTTTAAGGTTTATAAACAAAGCCAAAGAAAAGATGCCTTTTTTTCAATTGAAAAATTGTGATAATTTTAGCTCTGGAGAGAGCTCCAGGTCAGCTTATGCCAACGCCTATTATCTGGGCCTCTTCACGAGAAAACCTGTCTTTGGGGTTTCGACAAAGTTAGATTCAAACCAGCCTGCTCGGCTACAGAGACCAGCTAGAAAATTGAAATTTCACCTGTAGCAAGTTTACATATAACACTTTCCAAAAAGCGAATAACAAAGGGGCTGATGGTCTGCACCTGTGTTGTTCGCAAACCCCCGAAGACAGGTTTTCTCGCGCCGAGGCCCATCTAAAATGCTGAAATTAATGACTTCTTGCTTTCTAACTCTCAGATGTTGTATTTATCTTGCTTATAAATGTTAAAATGCCAACAATTGTTGGCATTTTAACATTTATAAGCATGAAAAATTTCATGCTCAGTTGAGTTAATGGAAAAAGTTTTATAACCTCATCTCGGGGTCTGAATGGTTGTGTATTTCGCATTGCATATAGCCTTGCCAAACAACTATAAAGTAACAAATTACACTGTATGTTGTTTCATGTATATTGTAACATACATGTATTATAATTTGAGGCCCTAGTATCAAAGACCAGGGTTAAATTGCTCTTGGTCTGTGTGCATGCTTGCATGAATGGGTGGGTGGATTGACCCAGAAAACTTAAATGTTATCTAGTTGCTTGCAACTGTTTTGGGGGCATACTGATTCAAAAACACATCTTATTTCATGTATAATGTAAAAGATCATGTTGTTTCTTATATATATTGTGACAGATCATGTTGTTAACAAAAATGGTTGTTAAAATAGTATATAGCTGGATTTTAGTTGTTCCTTTTCAAGGTAAAGATACTCCATGTATAGCAAGCAGTCTGATAAGGACCTGCAGCATACCTTAGTCTTCCTGGTGGGTTCAAATAAGCTAACTTTTTTTGATTAGGGATGACAGGTGAAGTCGGGTACCAGTACTGGCCAGACGTGTTTTTTTTTTGTTTTGTTGTTAAAAAATTCTAAAATTATCTGAAATTCAGGATCATTCAAAAGGAATTATGGATTAAATAGGATAAAACATATGGTAACACTTTACTATTTCATTACTTGTCAAAACACTATGAAATAACACCGAATTTGGAAGATATGAGAATGTGATTACTTTCAAAAGAGGTGGATGGGCGCCGCCATGTACATTATGTAAGCTATTATAAACAATATATGGTTCCCCGCTCAAATCTAGGTCTCTAAAACAGGTCACGCCCAACAGTTTTAAAACTATACTGTTCAAAAAATATAAGGAACATAGAATCAAAGTATGGAAACAGACTCTGATACTAAAAGAAAAAAAAACAAACTTTTTTTAGCTAAAATTTATGATTATTTTTCGTATCTATCTATTTAAACATATGTTCAGATAGACAAAAATGTTCAGCATACAATTGTGAATATTTTCTTACCCATCAGCTCTAACATGTGCTGTGGGTGCTCAAAAGAACCGTCTCATCGAGACGGTTCTTTTGAGCACCCACAACATATGTTTTGGTTGAGAAATAAGAAAACTAATTTTTAACTATGCACACTTGTCTGGAGACCTGCCTATATCATCAACTGAAATCCTTCCGAATAAATTGATAGGTTAGGTTCACTTCCGATGTTCACGAGTTCACTTGTGTGATTTCACTCATTTCCATGGATTCACAGGTGGAATTAAAACAGTGTGGCTCCTGATCAGCTGGCTTCTTCTGTCAAATCATGAAGACCCTTATGTAGATACATGTAAGACTGACTCACATCTGTCAACTTATAGACCCTCATTGTTCACATAGACTAGTATCCTAGTATGTGTGTACTTAAAGAAGTACATATGTACTTTCAAGAAGTACAGGGGGAATACTTTCTCATATCTTCTTGGACAAACACTGAGGTGGTATTTTTTGTTGTCTCTTGATAACCTTCACTCAGTCTAACAATTTGAATTCAGATCAGGCTAAGCAAACCATAAGGCCATATCTGCATCCAAACTGTTTGACTCTCTTATGACATTCTTAAATGACCTTGTGAAGTAAAATTATGTATATTTTACCTCATTTGAAGAATTAAATTTCATATTCATTGCAAAATTTTGAATATCCTATATTTATTCAGCAGGACAAGGGTAAATATATATATATGGGCCTGTCGCTAGAAAACCTTCTTCAGGGGTTTGCGAGCAACAAAGGCGCAGACCTGCCTGATCATCCAAGCAGTCTGAGCAGCACCTGCGGTATTCTTGTATTGGAAAGTATATCCAGACTTGCTACGAGCGAAATTTCAATTTTCTTGCTAGTCCCTGTAGCTGAGCAGGCTGGTTTGAATATCACTTTGTCGGAAACCCCGAAGACAGGTTTTCTTGCGTCGCAGCCCATATAATAGCATTGTTTAGGTTGGGTATTACATGGCAATTATTGCCAATCAGTGTTGTTTATTTTGTTAATAGGAAATAATTTAGGCTAAAGAAAGACAATCATAATATATCATATGGGTGCCAAATATCTACATAGTTTCTTCACCTGAGGATGGAAACTTATACATTGTCATACAAGAGATTTTTGGTACTTATTCACACCGGGTAGGGGGCAATCGAAAGCGCCAATACTATCAAGGAACATAGATCAAAAATCGTTAGAAACAGAGTTTTCGGTTGCCATTTGTCGCCACACTGGCGACAAATGGCAATTGAAAACACTGTTTCCATCGATTTTTGATCTGCGTTCGTCGATTGTTGATAGCATTTTCAATTGCCGCCTACCCGGTGTGTTATTGCATGTGCGCAAAAACCTCCTTTAACTTTGCCTACTGGGAATTTTTCATGCTTTTTATTGTCGTCTGCTGATTTTTTTCAAAATAAAGTTTTTTGAAAAATTCTTTCAGGAACACCATCAGAGTGTCAAACAGTTTGGACCAAGATCAGGCCCGACATTTTGTCGGGCCTGATCTTGGTTCAAACTTTTTGCAAAGGTTATCAGCAGACGACATTAGTAGGTAAAGACCGAAGAGAAAAAACGGACATGCCGACAAATCCAGTCAGGAAAGAGGTCTGAAATTTGGCCCGAGTCTTCATCTGCATCCATTCTTTGTGTATGCAAGCTGCAAAGGCTTTGGCCATTCTGTACATTTTGCGCAGGCTCAAATAAGCCTTTGTTGTTTGACATTGTGATATGAAGAACCAAAATCTCATTCCAGCTCATAAACATGGCAACACTTTTACTGAGTCCCCCCCCCTTTAGGATCGCGAGACCTATTGTTTTACCCGGTGTGTCCATCTGTCTTTCTGACTGTCTGTCACAAAATGTGATTTCTTGTGAACGCAACTCCTCCTACAATTTTAGGCGGATCTTTTAGAAACTGCAGGTGTTTTTGTCAAGGTCTGAAGATGTGAATGAGGTTTAGGTGTAATCCTCAGATTAATTTTTGTCTCTTTTTTTTGCAGTTTGAACTAAGTCAATTTTTGGCTCGACATATAGACACTCGGTATCTTGTGAAAGCAACTCCTACAATTTTAGCCGGATTTTTTGAAATTATGCAGGTGTTTTGGTCAAGGTCTGAAGATGTAAACAAGATTTTGCTGTAGTCGTCAGATTGATTGTTTTTAATTTTTTAGCAGTTTGAACATAGTCATTTTAGTCTCAACTTTTATCAAAGCATATAAACACTGGGTGTCTTGTGAATGCAACTCCTTCGATCTTTTTGAAACTTTTCAGGTATTTTTGTCAAGGTCTGTAGATGTGCATGACGTTTTGCTGTAATCATCAGATTTTTTTGTCACTGTTATTGCAGAGTTAACTTAGTCATTTTTTGGCTGGACTTCTAAAAAAGCATATAGATTGTTTCACCAGTTTAAATTTTGAAATACTTTTGAATCGTTTGATGTAATCAAGCATAGCGGTTCAACTGAGGTATTTATCAATTTATGTATGTATTTCATAGGCATGTCAGTTTTTGTGTGGCTCAAGTTCTAAAATTGACAGTGTAGTGGGAGGCATCATTTCTTACGTTTTGACAAAGAACATGTCTTAAACTTTAAATTGTTAAACGTGATTCGTTTACACCAGGTTTCATGGCTTGAGCTGGAGTTAGTTTCCACGGCAAAACCAAGATTTGGAACATCCCTAAAGGTGTCACGCTCATTTTGCAATTTTATAATGACAAAGTTTTAAACCATTCCAAGAATGATTCCAGGTGACCAAATAAAGGACATGGTATTTCACCAGGACAGTGCTTCCAGCCATACGTCAAAGCAGGTGTTTCTGTATATGCATAACCAAAATATGAACTTTGTTACACCTCAGGAGTGGATGCCCTAAAGTCCAGATGCAGCCCCCAATAGAATTTGCTATCTTGGGTTTCCTTAAACAGCCCTTACAGAAGCGAAAAATCTACACTTTGGCAATCCTAAAACGGGTATTATGAGACGAATTGAGAAAGGTGGAGGAATCCGTTATCAACCGGGCACTGGAAATATGACCTAAGCGATGTAGACTGATCTACAACCTGCATGGATCATAAATTGAACACCTTTAGCAATGAAATATTTTATGTTGAATTTATAGATAAAATATAGAATCTAATTGTTCAAAACTGGTGAATCACCTCTCGTAATATTGTGAACTCAATTCCTACTACAGTTTTACCTGGATCTTTTTGAAATGCTGCATTTTATCATGGTCTTGGCTGTATTTCTCAAATTAGTTTTTGTCACTTTTTTCAAAGTTTTTAACTTAGTCATTTTCTGGTCAACTTCTACCGAAGTATATGGACACTGGTAATATTTGAACACAACGTCTACCCTTTTACCTCAATTTTAATGGCCTGAAGATATGCATAAGGTTTTGCTGTAATTCTCAGATAATTTTTTTTTCATTGTTTTTGGCTCAACTTCTACCAAAGCATGTAGACTTTGGGTATCTTGTGAACGCAACTCCTTCAATTTTACCCAGATCTTTTTGAAACTTTGCAGATGTTTCTGTCAATGTCTGAAGATGTGTATATGAACAACTTTGAAGCAGTGATAGCTGTGAGTGTGAAAGCTTGCATAGTAATTTTCCTTGACATACTCTTGGAGCACGCAATGTGACCTACTTTTCACGCTCCAGTGAGACTATAAATCTTTGAGGAATAGTGCATTTCTCTGCTCCAGTGATAGCTGTGAGTGATCTGCTTTAGATACGTATAGCTGTGGTGTCAAACCTTGCGTGTTGTCATTGACATACTTTTCCAGCACACACTGCAACCTAGTGACCTTGACCTACTTTTCTTGCTCCAGTGACTTTCACATATTTTTTCTGGTGAGACACCACCAGGAGAATTCTATTTGTTTTTAAATAAAGTTCTACAGATTGATGCGGAAATAAAGAAAAGCAACACATACTTTGGTGAATGATCAACTTTAATTTTTGATGTAACAAAGAATAAATCAACCATCTCATGAGACAAGAGCCATTATCACATTCAACCGCAAACTGAGAATATGGCCTATACACCTTCATGCATAAGACTCAATTTGTGCTAGGTAATGAACAAAAACATACTATTCACTTTAACATTCATGCTGAACTATCCAGTTGGGCTTAGAGATCTAAATTTTTGGCTGAGCCTTTATCTATGGCCTGTGGAAACACCCCAAGTCACCATCTACTTCTATCATTCTGTGTTCTGTTTGCAAGCACTGAATCTCATCTTGAGCTGAAGGTATGATGCCTCAATTTAGGGGGTCAGCCTTAGCAGGGGGTGCAACATATTGCTTTTAGTGGTGGAATATTTTTGAATTTTTCATATAATTTTTTTGGATGTGAATGACATATATGACCTTATGCGCATTGTGGAGACTACATATTTTGCATAGTTAACAGCTGACAACATATGAAAAAAAATTATGTCTGAAATATGAGTGATGCCCATTAAACTGCAAATTGCTATTTTCCAGGCATCACTCATATTTCAGTCGAAATATTTAGATGATGTAAATAGCGTAGCATAGCATATTATTGTCTTCACATCATGTACTAGGTCATATATAACAATACCTTTCTGAATTTTTTTTATATAAACAAAAATAAAAGAGTGACCACTAAAATACAATAGTTTGTACACTGTGCCTAGCAACAACGAAATCTTTAAGCACAAAAGAAGCTATGAATAATATAGGGGAATATTGGTGATATAGATAGAGATCTCTGAAACTTGGGGTGGGGTGATTTTGCTTTTCATTTTTTGCATGTTATAAAGGCTCTCTTCTCAAGACTGGAACTCAATTTGTCAACAGTTGAAAAACATATTCACTATGCTCTAAACAGATCACACAATAATTTAACAGTGCACAATACACCACTGGTGCACACAGGTTTAGATAAACAAAACTTTTCAGCGTATGATTGTAAATACTTTCTTACCCATAATTTTTAGCATATGTTTTGGGTGCTCAAAAGATCGTCTCATTGAGACGGTTCTTTTGAGTACCCACAACATATGTTTTGGTTGAGATATAAGAAAATTATTTTTTTTCTGTTACGCACGCTTAACTAAAGTCCTGGGTGCACATGCTTTAAAATGCACACCGCATGCTATTTCAACCCTCTTTAATTCTTGACGATTCAGAGTTTTGTATGTTCTCACAGGCTTGAAAAGTACTTGAATATAGAGGGCTTTCTTGAAAAGTTCTTGAAAATTAAACCTGCATTGAAAAGTATTTTCCTGTAGGACTTAACATTGTTGATAGAGATCTAAATAAGTATAAAATTGCTGTGCCTTTAGAGAAAGGCATAACAATTTTATACTATTCCTAATATTATTTCATCAGTATCTCGGTCTAGCATTTTTGATATAGAATTTTCAAGTGAAAATCAGCATTTTTCATAAACTTTTAATCCCTAAAAATGGAACAAGAGACTTTTAGAAATCCTTGAAATGTCCTTGAATTTGACCCCAAAAAAACTGAAAAAAAATACATGTTAAAGTAAATAAAATTGGACAATTTTCGTTTGGGCGTTGAATAATTCATTAACTATACTTAAATTCGACAGAAATATATGTGTATGAACCCCGGGTATGAACCATGTATATATTGCAACAAACTTTGCTGTCGTGGTATACTTTTATCCATATTGCTAAAGTACTCGCTCAACCGAAAACATCACAACATGACTGAAAATTGCTGACTTGGGTGTAAAGTATTAACTCAAACAAACAGAAACATAGCCAATTAATTGTGGTCAGTGGAACCTGCATCTACTTTCATGATTTGTGTTGGACCAGTAAATGCTCTGACAAGAATACGCTGATGGGCAGGCTTGTCTGAGTATTGGCTAGTCAGTTTTGCTTTAAGTACCAATATTTCATCAACTTGCCCTATATGTTATCAAATTTTGAAGAACACCTTTCTCTTTCTTTTCTCAACTAAACTTTAGTTTTCTGGGATTGAATTCACAAAATGCTTGTCAGAATAGCAAACAAGGAAGACTTTGATCAGACTGTTTAATCAGAAGCAGTCCGATCTGGGTCTACCATGTTTGCCTAATGGCTTTTGGCAGGCAGCTAGTGTTCGAAATGTTAGAACATTTACCGATTTTCGAACAGTAGGTGCCTGCCAAAAAGCCTTGACAAACAGGACAGTCTCAGATCAGACTGCTTCTAAAGAAGCAGTTTGATCAGGGTCTTTCCTGTTTGCTTTTCTCACGAGCATGTTGTGAGTTCCAGCATTGATAACCAACATTTTATTTTAGAATAGAAATCGAAAAGTGTTCGAAATTTTAGAACATTTACATCAAGTTTTGGCCTGTTATCGCAGCTTGAACATCAGTTTTTAAGACCATTGGCATTGTACAGCATTGTTTACTATAGTTTGCCTTGTTTGACATATCATGTCAATACATTGTGAACTATTTCTGGAAACGATAGTAAAATCATCTATTATACAATTTACTCACTATGGATGCTTTTATTTAAGAAGGTACAGTAAAGCCACTCTCAAAAAGACCGAAATTGGTTTTCAAGAGTGACTATGGCTTAATGCAAGCCAACAGAATTGCAGAATGCTTCGTTAAACTACCACTTGTCATTAAAACCTTTGTTTTGTCTATTTTAGAGTGGTCGTTTAAGACAGGTTTTACTGTAGATTCTTATTGTTCTAGGCCTATTATACATGTACGCTTGAAGAGTGGTTTTACGTACAGTACTATTTAGGCTATTCTTTACACCTAGTTAACTAGAAGTCGACGGGGGCAATGATGAAGGACATCAAAGATAACTACAGATAAACAATGAATTAAATATACTCAACTGTTTTTAATAAACAAAAAATAACTAAAAAAATCCAATTATAAAGTTTTTAGAACTATTTTTTAGCAATAGCTTTTTACCGCGTCATTTTTCGAACATCTGATGAAAAGTGTTCAGGAACATCTCCGCCAACCTCTCCAAATGGTTCCTAGATGCAGCAGGTACCTCTGTACATAGATTCACTCTTTGAGCTTTTTCAGCAACGGGCAATAAAACCAAGTCTAAGATGTCATTCAAAAAGTTACTTTGAACCGCCTAAATTCACTTACCATAGCGATGGATTGCTTGTTCAAAAATATAATGGAAATCGCGCCTGATTCGCTTGTGCATTAAGCTAGGGGGTCATCTCAAACCCGTCCATTTTGGAGCACGTGCATAAGAGAAAAATGGCATGTCATGCGAAACCCCTAACTTTGTTCTTACTAATGTGCCTGCTCAAAGTTTATTCTGCATATGCATCGTAAATTCAGAGTATGCAAACAACGTCATATAATACACAGCCTTTGAATAACGGGATATTCCCATTTACGAATATTTTTTGAGAACACTCCTTTCCGTTCACGCCTATACGACTTTCACCTGTCAAAAATACTTTGAAATTTTGGAAGAAGTCTATTTTTACAAAATCTTCATCTATGTTTGAGCCACATCCAGTAGACCTTTTGCAGAAGTTGGCGGAAAGTCGTCTCTACCAATTTCATTGCAAACGCATTTTGCTAAAACTGAAGCTAAAAATGATTGCAGAAAATTAGTTCTGAAAACATAACAGCTGGAGTTTAGGCAGTTGACTAGTAGTCAACAGCTCGTTTGCCTGATATTGACTCCTCCTGGTTAACAAAGGTGTAAAGAATATTGTGAATGGTACTGTATATAAACAATGAATACCACCATCACATGTACCGTATACCGCATGTGTTTGCTTGATATATACCCAACAAAAAAGAAATGCAACAGTACAACTTATAAATTTCTTAAAAAGATCACAGGTGATGGGACACTTTTGTTTACATATCAGCTACTGTCGCATTGTGCAAATTTTACAACTAGGGGTCAAAACTGTGTTCAGGAAAATTGGCCATAAACCAGATGGGGATCAAATTGTAAAGTCAAATAAAATTCGCCTCAATGCATACGTCGTGAGTACATCTCATGGTACTCTGATACTTATTCTTTGCAAAGTTTATCTGCTCTTTAATCGTATGCGGTTATCTGCCGCTTGGTAGCCTCTGTTCTGTGACTACACTATAATTAACGATTACATACTAGAGATAAACCTTACAAAACGCAAAATGGTATAAGAATCGTTTTGATCAAGTTTAACAGTCCTGTTTTATGGATTTTGGAAATACAAAATTCATGGATAAACTTTGGAGTTGTCTCAAATAGTGATAAAATACCATTTTTGTACTTTTTTTCGAAAGAAATGCATCCTCGAAAGTCCATGCAGATGGACCACTTAATACATTCCTCTAAATATGCGCGGATCCAGAGTGAGGGGGACCCGGGTCCGATTCCTTCCCCCAGGAAAAATCACACAAAGCTATAGGTTTCCTTAGCAATACTGGTCCGGATCACCTGGAGATTTACAAAACTACAAAGCCAGCATTCAATGTCACCAGCGGAATGCCATTTAAATGGCGTTTCGCTGGTGGGACGATAATGGCCCACTGTTAGTGGTATTTGGATCATATCCCCTTATAAAAATCTGGATCCGCACATGTCCAAAGTATGTTTGCATTTATGTATTCTGTTGATGCACATGGAATAAACAGCCACATGTACGTTTACTTATCTAGGCCATACTGAAGTTTAAGTAAGACTTAATCATAAATTGTTTTTTTAAGATGAAATGCTTTTTCGCAATTAAAGGAGAACTAAACTGGAAAACCTGTTGCATTCTTTTTTGTTTGGTATAGAATTAAGTAACTCATTTATGTCCCTTGTTTAAATATAGTAAGGTTTAAAAATATCTACACTAGGTTTTGACATGTTATGTAAAAAAAGATGAAGTAAGCCACTCACGAGAAACATTTTTGTATGTGAACAGTAATGGTGCAGACCAGCTTTCGCTTTAAGATGGCTAATCCACATGTAATCCAAGATGATATAATGTTGGGAGAGAAAAATGTACAGTTTTCAGTTAAAGAAGGCACGAGTTGCCATTTTAACAAAGTTTGAATAACTGGGTGACATTATCATGATTATTGCAAGTTGTTCATCACCAGTTTCAATCTGCTTGGCATCGTTTTCTCCTTTCTGAATTAACAGGTAGAATCAGAAAAATTAATGTATTTCAGGCGAAGATGGACACTGTCCTGGTATACATTTCTGGCCCAGGGCCCGGAATTACAATGCCTCCTTAAAGTTAAGGAAGACTTAAGTTAAGTTTTGATTTTTCAGGATGCCAAAAATAACGTTTACAATGTAAAACTGATGAAAATCAAAGTAGTTTCATTTTTTTCTGAAGATCACAATGATATCTTTGACCACAAGTACCACATCGATCCAGGCAATTTATTTAGCATTTAATATAGCATGTTGAAATATTAATACTTAACTTAAGTTTTCCTTAACTTTAAGGAGGCATTGTAATTCCGGTCCCTGACTAATATATTATCATAATGTCCCGTTGCTTCTCATTTGTGCGCGACCTTAATCTGGCCGGGATGCTAGTCCCGGAGACCGGCTCTCCTACTGCTCTCCTACAGCCACCATTTTATCGGACTGTCCAGGGCCTAGATCTGTATGCACGAGATCCGCATGCATATTGACCTTTCGATCTGTTACAGTTCCTACACATGCAACTTCGCGTTTTAGTTATACCTTTCTCCACTCCTCTGTTCCTCTCGCCACTGAAGCAGCGGCAGACTCATAGTTTGTCATTCCTAATCCTCCACTTACCGATCTAAGAATGCATTCCGCACGTGAACGCGCTATTTTCTAACTTTCTCTGGCAACACTGTTCAAATGGGAAAATATAATTATTAACCGATTTTTTCTTCTTGAAAACTCAATTTATTGTTTTGGCTAAGTATAACATTTCAAACAGTTGTTGCCAAAACATTTACTATTCCTCACATATTTCTTCACTCCGTCGACAGATAATCCTGTATGCTCACGTGCACAGAACATAGAAATTCACATCCCAAATATTGCTAAACATATTGCACTTAAAAGGACTAAAGCTCCATCGAGTCCTGGTCGTTTTGAGTGCAAAATGGTTAAACATATATGTTCACAAAGTTGGAACGGCTTTCACTTTAGAAACATTTCCTCATTTAGAATTCCATCAAATAATTTTAACACATCTAAAACGACGTAATCAAGGTATCACACGGAACTAACTGGTTGATCAATGATGCCAAGTTTCATACCGAGCCACCTACACTTGGCTTTTACGTCTTCTTGAACTAAATTAAAGCACATTGCGATCAAGGAAAGACCAAACACTAGGTACATGGCACACAACACGAGTTTCTGCTGATCCCAGTCCCCTGAATCCGTCCCGGGGACGACATCCCCAAATCCTATTGTACTAAGAGTGATAAAACAGAAGTATGTCCCCGTGATAGGGTCCCAACCCTCCCACTGAGCAAACAACAACGTCCCAAGCATGATGTATGATGCCATGAGTAATATACACAATGAGGTTGGCACGTGAATCACTTCTTCCGATTTCTCCTCCTCTTGCATCATCATTCGTTGTTCTTCCGGCGGAAGTCCTTTCTCCGGATCCGGAAGTTTCTTACGAGATGGCCGGAAGAGCAAACAACAGAGACCACAACAAACCTTGGCGTACAATAATCGGAACCCGTGTGCCATGACATCGCCAATGTTTGTAAGGCACAGTAACGTGAGAGGAATTCCAAGCACCGCGTAGCCTATGGTCACAATTCTTCCGGTGTCTGTTTTGGGCGCAACGTGTCCGTAGCCTGAAAAAAAACATAGTAAGTTTTCATTATAACATTATATATTTTCAATATATGCTCGCATCTTTGTATAACTTTACAAGTATGTAAGATTTTTGTGCTCATCGCATATGCGCAAATGGCTCCTTCAACCCATAAAAGCTGAGCGTTCTTTTATGGGACATCGGCAAACAGTGCAGACCCAGAGCAGACACCGCATAATGCGGTGTCTGATCAGGATCTTCACTGTTTGCTTATAGAACGTTCTATCGAATACTGGAAAAGTGAAACAGGCCTTAAATTCGAAATGGAATCGTTCAATCGATAAGAATGGGAAAGTCTATTCGGCTTAAATGGGTTAAACGCTTATGCTGACGTATACAAATGGAGACTAGAGGTCTACATTTTGGTCTGAGTTTACATTTATATCCAAACATTGTGCATGCGAGTAGCGAAGACTTGCGATTCTGCGCATTTGCGCAGGCTTGCCTGAGCCTTCGTTGCTCGACAAAGCGATAACAAAGTACAAAAATATGATGTGTGGCTCAAATAAATGATATACATTTGCCATAGGGTTAGCCAGTCCGACATAATTTTCCTCCAAGGAAACACTATTTTTCTATATATTTTCAAAAATATTCAAGTTATCAGACAATTTTACTACTTCGTTTTACCACAGTACTTGGCCAACTACATGTTGTTCTAAACAGAACCATGTACCTCTCATCCCGGGCTAAGGTCAAGTGCGGTTTTCAGAATTATATGACAAGAATGTTCATCTCTTTTCTAACTTTGTATGTGTATAAGGTGAGAGTAGGGTTTGAGTTCTGGCCTATCGCAGACCCCGATGTCAGTTGTTTTTCATAAAGCTTGTCAATATGCATGTACATATAATGCCGGGCTTTCACCCCACGGTTAATTGTGTCAATCAAGTACACCAAACGCCAAAAAATCATAATCTCCAGTAACTCTTGTCTTCTTGTTGTATTGCCAAATGCATCGTGTTTTATAATCTCTGCGATTAACAGGACTTCTGCAGAATAATTTCTGAGATAATGGAGATTGATATATGCGCCATAGCGAAGATTAAAATCAGTCTGCACATATGTACATCACCATACTCAGGTCAAAATGATATGCACCGTATACCGAATGGATAGCTAAGAAGCCATGATATCATCATGCAGACAGTGAAGACTCTGATCTGACTGTGCGGATTTGAGTCTTCGCTCTTCGCACGAATTATATTGCTGTTGTTTTTTCATGCGCTGGCTTACATAGCTAAAGTGTTTTGGATAAGAACAATAAGAGCCGTGACATGTGATTTCCAACAATGTGGCATTTTGACAAGTGTACACTCAAACGTGCCTGTGCAGCCTCCTTTTAAGCTTAGAAACTCCAAATGATGTTCAGTCAGTAGCTTAACAGTCATAGAATATTCAAGCGACTAGCAAAGGCTCTGATCAGTCTGTGCGTATGCGCAGGCTGGTCTGAGCCTTTGCTTGTCGCACATACCACATTGTTGGAAATCCTATGTCACGGCTGAACATTGAACTCATTCACCCGTTATATATTTAGAGAAAATTGAGTAACAGATCATTGACCCGTTCTTGACTTTTGGAATATTCCATACACTTTGACGCCATGATGTTTAAATGATCACTATACGTATGGAGAGAGTCCATAGGTTTAGATAAACAATTTCTTTTTCAGTACAAAGTTGTAATTATTTTCTTACCCATAATTTTAGCATATGTTTTGGGTGCTCAAAATAACTGTCTCATTGAGACGGTTCTTTTGAGTACCCACAACATATGCTTTGGTTGAGAAATAAGAAAATTAGCTTTCTGTTACGCACTCTTAACTAAAGGCCTGGTCAGATCACATGTATTCTAGGGTTAAATGTATACCAGTCTAATAGGGGGTGTTTGGGTCTGAATTTTATCAGTAATATTCACCTCATATTTTGTTTTCTTTATTTGTGCTTTTTAAATATTTTTCTTCTTCTTGAAAGTTGTTTAAAAAGGCATTTTCACATACAGTAAAACCTGAGTAAAACGGCCACTCTCAAAAAGACAAAAAATCGGTTTTCAATACCAATTATCGCTTTATGCATGTCAAAAGTATTGCAGAATGTTCCAAGGGGAGCATTCGGCAATACTTTCAACCTTCATTAAGCTACTACTTGTCATTAAGATCTTTGTTTTGTCTATTTTTGAGTGGCCGTTTTACACTGGTTTACTGTATGGTATTTCATTCTGAACCTTTTGTTCTTTATGTTTTTGTTAAAATCACTTTTCTTTAATTTTTGAACTAAAGCATTTTTAAGACGGTTTCTTTCAGTTTACCAGTAATCTCTTATTATTCTCCTATCAAAGTTGGTCGCTTACTTAGAAACAGGTTGATGTT
The DNA here is from genome assembly GCA_964019695.1 of Loripinus fragilis. Lineage (NCBI taxonomy): Eukaryota > Metazoa > Mollusca > Bivalvia > Lucinida > Lucinidae > Loripinus > Loripinus fragilis. The sequence continues at coordinate 31,495,695 of OZ026525.1, read as the reverse complement.
TTCCTAGCCCTTTGTAGACTGGAAACCCCTAAAGTGATACTTTTGCAAACAGTGAAGACACAGATGAAATGCAGCAAAATACAACATTCCATCAGGGTATGCACTGTTTGCTACGACAACATCGATCTTAAGAGAAAGAAATACTATAAGAATCTATCATGAGTATGAGAGTACGATAGAAAAATCAGTCCCTCGGGATCACCGTTTGTCATCACTCGGCAAGCCTCGTGATGCCAAACGGTGATCCACGGGACGGATTTTACTATCGTACCCTCACACGAATAATGGATTCTTTTTCTTGCTCACCACTGTTATTTATTTATTTATTTCTTTTAAAATAAGCTTCCAAAAGTTCCTGAATACGCTAAGATGCAATTCACATGCTGAAGTTACTTGACGTCCTGGGTAAGATAGCATGGGTAGGATAAGATTTTCTATCACAGGGTAAAATCTCAGATATCCTTATCCGGTGTACAAGAAAATATTATCTTTGAACCCTCAATACATACGAGATGGACCATCTAGACTTAACTGTATCAAACTGTATGGAAAATTACATTTGTCTAAAAGGGTAATTACCAGCACTCTTAGCTTTGTATACTGTTTCGTTAGCACTGTGCACTTTTAATCCAAATTTAAACTCAGATCTCAAGAGAATTGCTTTGTGGTTTTTCATAAAAAAAATACGTTGTTCAGCATTTTATTCGCGCGATAAGTCTCCAAAAATAATGTGCAAACAAGCGATACGTATCTTAGATGATGTGCATGTTTGATGTGTGAAAAAATGAAATGATACTTTTGATCTACCTGCCAATTCTATGACTAAAATAGAAAATTTGAAAACATTACAAGATGGATTGTGCATAGACAGGCCCATTAATTTTAACAGTTTACTCGTATACATTTTACGCTTCAATATTTGAAAATTTCATTTGAAATATTGATCATTAACCCAGTAAAGCCTGGCCTACTATACATTGTAAATGTGACATCTGTCGAAAGTGTAGACCCAGATCAGATGCCGCAATATGCGGCATCTCACCAGGGTTATCACTGTTTGATCTCATAAAAGCCATATTTAGCCAAATAAAATGGAAATGTAGCCCGCCTTCCATTATAATGAATAATAGATCGCTCCGACATCATTTAAACATTAGGAATGGGGTGTTTCATTCAAATTATTGGTTAAAATTAAGTTCTTAAATTTCTATACTGGTAGGATTTTATGATCAAGACATCTTGTCCTACCAAGTGTTGCGAATCTCGCCACTCGTATATTTTAAAATAAGCCCCTATGGTAGAGCAAAAAACTGGCGAAAAGTCGCTTATTTAAGGCGGAACCCCTCCCCATCTGTAAAATGGAAAATGATTGCATGAATGATATGGCAAGATGTTGAACTTTCTTGGATCGCCGGAATTACTTTTTCAAAGAGGGGCAATGGTGTTAAAATTTGGCAAAAACTTCATTTGTATAAGTGAAATTGCGAATTTCTGAAATCCATTTGCAGCAACAGAAACACGACACCAGCAAAGAAAGACTGAAAAATGATCATTGAGTTTTATATAATCCTGACCTGACTTTATTATGTAGTCAAAGTCAGAAATAAAATGTCTTTATTTTTGGGTGAAAATCAGTGTTTTTATAAAAAATAATCCGTTTTTTTTTGTAAACGGACAGGTAAAGTTTTTAAATTTTATAGTTTTTATATATCTTGTTTAAATTTGATGCTGCCTTATTCAACTTACATATATCCGGTCCTGTTTACTTATAAAACCTGCTAAAATATTTTCTGCTTTTGCCTCGAAAACTGACATTTTTATATTCAGGTATATTTTGAGAAATGAATGTTTTGCAGTTTCATAGCTATCAGGGCATTGTTAGAATAATGAAAATGACGTACATATAGTAAAAATATCAAATGGAAACAGCATTTATCATGTTCTGTGATATCATATCAAGTATTGACACACACTAAAAGAGGGCCAAGTGACCCTGGATCGCTCACCTGAGTTTTTGTTTAAAACTCTTAATCTATTAAATCTATCAAAAACTGACCATGCTCTGGTGAACCCTTGGTGAGGCCATTTTTGTCCCCAGAGCTCTATTTGGAGCAAATTTAAATATGGCCCCTCCACTGGGTGATATCAGGGATCTAGACCTATTGGTTTCAAACCAGGAGATTTTGTATGTTTCAATTTATAAGTCAATGTAAACTCTGTGACATCCAGGATGAGGCCATTTTGACCACAAAACTACAATTTGAGCAAACTCGGTAGAGTACCACAAGGTGATGTTACATACGAAATATCAAAACTTTGGGCCATTTTGTTTCTGGCAAGAATATTTTTTAATGTTTTCTCTAAATAACCTATTCATCGAGGAAAAATCTGGCTTATTATAAGTCGCTCAGTTGAAGTGGAACCTCTCCCTACTTGTAAAATAGAATTGTGATATATCAATGGAAAGTTTTATAACTGTACAATATGAAACCACTAGAATTACTTTTCAAAACAGGGGCAGTGGCTCTTTATTAGGCTTCAAAGAAGAGCACCCTCATTTAGCATCTAAAATAAGCGAAATTTGGCTGGGTGAAAAGAAATACAAATATGCAAATAGTTTTAAAATTTTAAAGTATTTGGAATGTATTATTTAACAATATAAGCCCTGCATTAAAACAGTTAGGCCTATTTTAATGTAATACATAAGAACGCGGATCTAACAAACGGGACCTTAAGGAATCCAAGTAATTATTACGTAAGAGACATTTGAAAACTACTTAAAGCTGCATAGTCTGTAACTTTTGATCTTCTAATTTTAAAAATAATGTTTTTATTTTTCAAGAACACAGTAAAAATACTCAAATTCAGGTAAACATTTTACCATTTTCGTAAATCTTAACAAGTTATCATTATCAAAACAACTGCATTTATGTTAAAATTCAACGGTCTAGAATTATTGGAGGGACGCAAATAATTACCAACAAGAGAAAAATACACCTATTTGGTAAGATAATTCACTTTTCCATGCAGTTTTCAGCTGTACTGAATATTTTTATTGTGAAAACAGACCTTAATTCTACTTTTACAAATGATTTAAAAAGAAAATATTTTTTTCGAAAAATGTTCATAGTTACAGAGTATGCAGCTTTAAAATAACATAAAATTACATAGCTTTATATTTCCATGAAAATGCTTTTTAAACTTTGATACCATCAAAATAATAAAAGTTCCTGATTATACTTTTTTTTAAAGTTTTCTATAAGGGTTGTTGCCATGTGAACACTCAGATCACAACACCTACAAGGTGGTCAATTTGAATGTCTATAATACGATCTAGAAGATATAAATTCATGTAACTTCATCTGCAATTCCATTATCCAATGTATAAGACACGAGAAAACTTTATATTTGCTAGATTCTTTTGCTGAGCATGCAATAATCAGCGAACCAAACTAGACCAACACTCTGACGTCATCATATGGTTAAGGCCATTATTGACGTCACATCCTGATTACATTTGTTGTTTCTAACATCCGTATAATTATCAGTTTCGAAGAAATTTTCAGGAAATGCTCTTAACATGTAATACTTTGCAGATGAAACATTAGCCTGCTTTTGATTATCGCGATCATAGGGCACCTTTCCCCATATCCTGGCCCATATATATGCAGAATGGAAGTACCTGAATTATCATTTTGACATCATTATTTAGTACCATGGTTTCATTTATTTTAATCTATTGTCTTCATTTTACACATATTGTCAGTGCATACGATTTGAACGCATTCCAAATTAAGTATGGTCTTTTATACGTCATATAATTAAAAAATATAGGTTTTGCCTTTGGGTATTAGTAGCAGCATGGAGTTTGTGCCTCACCAATTGTCCTCCTAAATTTGTTTTAAAGAGTAACTATGTAAGTGTTATATTAGAACTTGCCATTTATCTTTATGCTTCGATGTTCATATATGGTGTTTATTTCAAATTATAAATTTAGTCTTGGAGTTAAAGGTCAAAGTCAAATTAAGATAAAATCTGTAATACGACTCATAACATGAACTCTTTCATTTCTGCCACCGAGGGTGTTTATACATGGCACAATGATTGTCTATGGGGTGTAGAATGCAACATAGGTTTCTTATCACCGCTTTGCCATTGGTGTCAAAAGACAAGGTCACATAATTACAATCAGTTTATGACTTGTTACGCCAACTCCTCCTTCATTGTTTGACCAAGGGTGTTCATACTAAGCACAATTATTGCTTATGGTGTGTAAATTACAAAGTACGTTCCATATCACCGCTATGGCTCTGAAAACAAAGGTTAATTAGAATCGGTTTTACAGTGGCATTTTTTTGACAGAGATGCTTCATATTTTGTAGAATAGTTGCCAATATGACATTTGAGCCTTAATTTTCAAATTAATTTGAAGCCAGTTGTATGGATTGTAAAGCAATATCTCTAACATGTTTTGTTGTACGAGCTGAGCTGTTCAAATATGAATGGAAGTAGCTTCATAGCTTTCGTCACGTATATGCTACGACAAAATGATAAACGTTTCTATAAAGGACTATATGTACCCTTTAAACTGGCACCGGGCTTAAAGAAAAACACAGTATACTTATCGAGTTATTGCCCTTTGAATAAGGGTCACGTTAGCATACTAACAAACTCAATGCTTTGAACATATACCAGTGATATAGACGAGCGTATAATTCTTCGATAAACAGGTGAAATTTCTTGAATTTTTTAAGGAAGTATCCCCATATTCTTATATAATGATTCTGTCGAGGTTGCGGAAATCCGACATGCTTTTGTTGAATTACAACGAATCGTTTTCACTTAAGTCTCACTATGTTTGCAAATAAATGGTAAACAAAACACCACCTTGCAATTTTCAGTTAAACTTATCTCTAATAAAATGCACGAAGCAACATTTAAACTAGTTTTAACTCAAAGACAATATGTTGATCGCTCATAAAGGGTTGTTGCTACAAATTATTGATGGATAGTGGGTAATTTTTAAATGCTGAAAAGCATTTTTATTAAGTCAATAATGCCTAAAGTGAAGGGGTTATAGAAGTTAAATTTAATTTTAATTTCATAATAATTCGACTTAATTCTAAATTGGAACGTAAACTGTTAAGTTTGACCACTATAGGCGTTATTAACAATAAAATTACTCACCTGGTCTTGAGGACTAGACAGATTGAACATTTTTTGATTAATGTAAACAGGTCATTAAGAAACAGAAAAATGCTTGAGAAATGTTATAAAATATGATAACTATGCAAATAGAGGACGGCGCGTTGTGAAAACTCCCTTATGATATATTTAGCATGTTTTCAGCAAAATGCAAAGAAAAAGACACAGCGATAGAAACAGGACTATATAAAGTTTTTCCTATATGCAACTTTGGGATTGTTACTTAAACTTTCATCTAAAATTTGGTGTCATTTTGTCTCAAACTTACAAAGATATGACACTATATCCGCACATGCACCAAAACATGTGTTGCAATTTGCTTCAGAAAAACTTCAGTATACTGGAGCGGCCTTTATATAAGGGTCTGTAACTCGAGAAAAACAGTGAGTGTTTCTTTATGTTTGGTGCCATGTTAAAGGCGACAAATAGTTCTTTCCAGAAAGGTATGACCTTTTTGTCCTAGCATATACGTGAAGAAAGTTATGAATCTACTTGCATTCATATTTGAACAGCCCTCGTAGATTGTTCATATTTTGCACACTGATTGTCTTAGGTGTTCTGTTGTCAATAATAGCTTTTGACTGCAGATATGACCTTTGTATCAAATTTCAAGGTCAAACTGCTTAAAATCCTACATTTTGCACCCTCAAAGTGGTACTAATCATAAATGTGTTTATGACTCTCCTAGGTTCTATGCGAGGCAGACCAAATAGTGGATTATAAATTCCCTGCATGGGATAATAAAAAGGTTCTTAAAGGGTTTAGCTATTTTCTAATAAAACATTTATATTAATCTTAGTAAACCTATATAGGCGGTTAGTCCCCTCTTGGAACCCCCTTAGTCCGGTGAGATATTGAAATACACTTAGACATGAAATAATCTTTCCCGTAGCAGTTAATCTGCTAATGACCACTCATAAAGCAAAATGTAGACCTTTAAACTCTGCATATACGGCATGTAATGCATTCTGTTTTGGAAGAGATGTATAAATGATCATGTTTGGGACACTGGCAGTCTATGGTTTTATGATGGCACAGTCTCCTCTTAAATTACTAGCTAGATTTTAACTAAACTTTGCGGGAATGATTCTTATATGACCCTCTTAAATAATTGTTCAAAAAGTTAAGTCCATTGCATATCTAGGTCACATGGGCTAAAATAGATTTTCAAAATGAAAATCTTCTTGTTTGAAACGACAATGCCTAGAGTCTTAATATTTGGTATGTAGCATAACCTAGTAGACCTCCAACAAGTTTGTTCAAATTATAGCCCTGTGGTTTAAATGTCACATTCCTGGAGGTGGCATATTTTTACATAGGCATGTGATCGCCTGCTGGGAAAGGGCTGATCTCTTGGCTTTCTTGTGTGTGGTGTTTTCTTGTATTTTGTCACTTTCCCATATGGTATCTCGGGTCAATTGTGGTACTTGACTGTATCGATTTCTGGTTTTTGTCCTCTGCTTATATTTAATATTGGGAAAACAAACCAAATCTTCTTGTCTGAAACGACAATGCCTAGTACCTTGATATTTGGTATGCAGCATCACCTAGTACGCCTTTACCCATTTTATTTCTATTTAGGGCACAGGGACTATTAAGTGGACCCGTCTGCGAGCTCACATATTCATTATAGGAATCAATTGGAAAAATCTTCTTGTCTGACACCACAAGGCATGGAACATTGCTATTTGTTATTTAGTATCACCTAGTATACCTCTACTAAGGTTGTTCACATAATGGCACTTGTGCCAAAACTGACCCCACCCTGGGGTCACATGTTTTACATAGGCTTATATATTGAACACTTAAAATAGTGTAGTCTGAAACCACAGAACCTAGAGTCTAAGTCTATATTTGGCATGTAACAACATCTAGTAGACTTGCTAAGTTTGTTGAAAATTATAGACCTGTGGCGGAAAATGAGGCCGCCTCGGGGATCAAGGTTTTATATTTAGCTTATATAGAGAACATATAACACATTCTTGTCAGATACTAAAAGGCTTGATATTTGATATGTAGCATCAGCAAGTGGTACTCTACCAAGTTTGTTCAAATTATGGTTCTGTGGTCAAAATGGCATCGTCCTGGAGGTCACAGAGTTTATGAGGCTGTTATTGTTCTTTGACTCTTCCTCTCGGTGCCGTGGGTTTGTATGCAGTTTGTAAGTGTGGCATTACCTGGTCATACATTCTTTCTTACATTGACTTACATATGGTGAAAACATAAAAAAACATATTTTGGCTGAGACCACCAGGTCTAGAGCCCTGGTATTTGGTATGTAGCGTCAGCTGGTAGACAAAATTTAAATATGTTCCAATTATGACTCTGGGACCGAACATGGACCACAAGGCAGGTCATTAGGAGCGAGGCCAGTTCCCAATAGATACCTATAGATAAGACTTTTAAAACAAAACTCAGGTGAGCGATCCAGGGTCACTTGGTCCTATTTTTATTATGTCATTACTTGATATGATATCATAGAACATCATAAATGCTGTTTCCATTTGAAATGTTTACTATATGTACGTCATTTTCTTAATATGACAATGTCCAGATATACAAGTAACAGCAATACAGGAATTTCACAAAATATACCTAAATATCAAAATGCCAGATTTTGAGGTCAAAACGAAAATATTTTGGTGGGGTTTTTAAGTATACACGGAAGAGATATATGTAAGTTGAATAATTCAGCATCAAATTTGAAACAAGTTAAATAAAAGCCCTAAATTTTAAAACTTTATCAGACAGATTACAAAAATTCGTGTTTAAAATAAACAAAAACTACCGATTTTCACCCAAAATCCAAGACATTAAAATTTCGATTTTGACACCATAATAAAATCAGAGTGAACTAATTAAGACTCAATATCATTATTTAGTCATTCTTTACTGGTGTCATGTATCTGTTGCTGCAAATGGATTTCAGAAATTCGCAATTTCACTTCTAAAAATGAAGTTTTTGCCAATTTTTAACACCACTGCCCCTCTTTGTAAAAGTAATTCCGGTGATCCAAGAAACTTCAACATCTTGTCATATCATTCATACAATCATTTTCCATTTTACTGATGGGGAGGGGTTATCGGTCAATTTTCGCTAGTTTTTGCTCAACCACTAATGACCAATGTTTACGTCGAGATAATAGATTACGAGCCCATGCTACTTTAACATAATATTGACGCCAAGTAATGACCACATGCCTGACATGCACAGCCAACACATAATAGTAGCAGCCTTCAAGTTGGTAAGATAACATATTACACGAAGTAAGCTAAAACTCCCAGCCAGCATACAGTTGCGTGCGCCATTCGCCTTTGAGCGAAACGCTTTTGGAATGTGTTTTCGCTGGCCAGCTTGTGTACACGTAGGTTACGGGATTTATGCTTACACGGTGTGCATGAACAAACCACCTTAGCACCCCTTAGCTAACTTAAAATAATATGATTGTGTATAACGGTATATTCTTCTGACATGTGTGATAGATTTTCAGTTCTATTGGTCATTCATTATGTGATTATGGCCAAATTATTTTGATTTGCTATGTTTACAAGAACAATAAACATTAACTTGATTTGCCCAATAACTTTGTTTGCCTAACGAATAACAAACACCTGTAAATCACCTTGAGAATTTAGAACCATGCAATTTCTATGGTAGAAGTGACTGCAGTAAAACCCGTGTAAAACGGCCACTCAAATAGACAAACAGGGTCTTAATGACACCTGGTAGCATAGTGAAGGTCAAAAGTATGCAGAGTGCTCCCCTTGGAGCACTCTGCAATACTTTTGACCTGCACTAAGCGATAATTGGTCTTGAAAAACATTTTTGGTCTTTTTGTGAGTGGTCGTTTTACACAGGTTTTACTGATGTTAGGAAATGTGTGCTCATGTGTCTCTTCCTATAGAAGTGTGATGCTGGATTGTGTCGTTTCTTGGACACATTAAGTTTTTATTTACTGTACGTCACTTATTGTACGTCCCTCTTTAGAGACTCCAAAGGGATTTAGAGACATTATATGCTTATTTGTGGTCGTAAAGTTTAGATGCTGCATACCGACTAAGCAAAAAAAACACTTACGATGACCTTAAGAGGACATTGAGTTAGTGGGCCAGAGTATTAAGTTTCCTGAATATAGACTATTTTTCTGATAATACTATCGGTGATAATCCGTACAAAATGTTAGGGTTTGATGCTCAATGCAAATATTAAGTAATTTGCTACTCATTTACAGTAAATCCTGAACTAAAGTTTACACGTAAGTGCACATTTTGAGCTCTGGAGGTGCACAGCACTGCAAAGGAATAATAGTAAATTGTGTACCTCAGGTACACACCACGTATACAGAGGGTGTCAACTAATTATTGCATTATATCATAATATACATTATTATATGAGTGGAGATAATCCTGTCTCCTGATTGGCCCAATTAGTCTTCATAATCTCTATGTCTACCTGGAAACTGATCTAAACCGGTCCACAAGTTAATATTGCATGAAAACCAGCTTGAACTAGTTTCCAGAAGTTAATATTTTTGACACTTCTGCAGATTACCCTCCAGAGAGCTAAAATAGCATGATGAGTGTGAAACTAGCATGTGCTGCATGAAATTGACATGATTTGCTGTTTCACCTCCCAACAGGTAAATTAAAGACTTTCATGAATTTTTACAACAGTTTTGTTTTGTTTTGTTTGCTTATATATCTTTGTTTGAATAAACAAACTGTAAAAACAGTTTTATGATAACATTTTTTGTTATATGACTGGAGAGAATCCTGTCTCCTGTTTGGCTTAATTTGTCTTCATAAATCTCTATGTCTACCTGCAAACTGGTCTAAACCGGTCCACAAGTTAATATTCCATGAAAATCAGCTCGAACTAGTTTCCAGAAGTTAATATTTTTGACACTTCTGCAATATTACCCTCTAGAGGGCTAAAACTAGCATGATGAGTATGAAACTAGCATGTGCAGCATGAAATTGACATGATATGCTGTTTCACCTCCCAACAGGTAAATTAAAGACTTTCATGATTTTTTACAACAGTTTTGTTTTGTTTTGTTTGCTTATTTATCTTTGTTTGAATAAACAAACTGTAAAAACAGTTTTATGATAGCATTTTATATTCCCCATTAAGAGAATTAATATACATTTGAAAATGCAAAATACTTCATTATAATATTTTAATAACAGTTGCTAAAACTTGTGAGAAAGTCCTTAGATGTCTTAGATAGAAGGTTGAACATGTCTTTAACAACAAAAGTGAAAGTAGCAAAATTTTCATTCTTAAATGAAAAGTCATATAACAGAACAGTTATTGACTTCAATTTCGGTAGACATGCGGATTTATCTACCCTTAAAAGTGATATTCACCTCGGCCTGGCGGCCTCGGTGAATTATCACTTTTTTGGGTAGATAAATCTGTATGTCTACCTCATTGAAGTCAATAATTGTATAATATTCCTCATTGAAATGAAAATACTACATTATAATATTTTAATAACAGTTGCTAAAACTTGTGAGAAAGTACTTAGATGTCTTAGATTGAAGGTTGAACGTGTCTTAAACTAGCAAAATTTTCATTCTTAAATGAAAATTCATTTAACAAAACAGTTATTGACTTCAATTTCGGTAGACACAAGGATTTATCTACCCTTAAAAGTGATATTCACCTTTTCGGGTAGATAAATCCTTATGTCTACCCCATTGAAGTCAATAATTGTATAGTATTATCGATAGTCATCAGCTCTCAAATAATACACTTGGAGTTAAGTTCAAAATAATTATTATCCCTCAAATAATACACCATCAGGAAAGTTCATAACCAAATGGTTGTACAAGAAATTAGTTCAAATATTTCTCTATTAGGAAACAACACGCTCCCTTAGCGGCAGCATCGCGAGTAAGGGCCACACAACAATCATGAGACACCAGGAAGACAAACTAAGCAAAGCAACCAGTTCTCTCTTCCCATCAAGATGATTGCAAAACTAGAATGAAAATAAAGTAACGAACAACAAAACATAAAACAAATACATACTTCTACAACGGGAGTAATAATAAACAACGAATCAACAACAACAGGACCACCGCCTTAGGACAGCAGCCTACGCCAACGGGGGGGGGGGGGGGGGGGCTTAAATGCATTTTACTGGTACCAAATCTTCGTCCTAGATTCTGCTGTTGACGATGTACAAGAAATGTTAAGCTCGCATGTAAGAATGTTTCATCTTTAAGTAAGAATTCGTCATCTTTGTATAAGATTATGTCATCTGTTTGTTAGGATGTTAGATCATATTGCATCGCTATATGACAATGTGTTATCTCTGTTATCTCTACTTTAAGAATGCAACATCTCTATAAAATTGTGACATGTCTATGTAAGAATGTAACATGTCTTAAAAACAAATGTGACAGATATATACAAATGTATCATAATGCGTATGTAAGAAGGTGACATTTGTACATATGAATGTAACATCTCCAAGTAAGAATAATTATAATATTTGTATACAGGAGTGTGATATCGGATTGCAATAATGTGACATATCTATGTAAGAATGTGAAAATGCCTCATTTGTATGTAAGAATGTGACAGCTCTTTTTGGAATTTGACATTTATAGGTAGGAATAAGACATCTGTATGAAAGGATGTGACATATCTTTGTAAAACTATGATATTTCTTTAAACGTCTAGATTTCATAATTTGATTTTTTTATGAATAAAGGTATTAAATACCGTTTGTTACTAAACTAAAAGGTTATTTAAGCCAGTAATTGAAATAAATATTTTTTCCGCAATAGTGAAAACAGTTTTAAAATAAAAATGGAGAAAATAAAGCACGGTTATTTAACAAAACAATTGATGTATTCCTTCAAATCCAAGGTGGACACCACTATGCATTCCTATCTACCTTGACAAGTCCTCATATAAACCGCAAAAGAACATTTCAGTTCTCTAATGTAATAGTGTGATACCCCTATGGAAGAATGTGACATCTGTATGTAAGAAAGTAACATCTCCATGTAAGATGATTACATCACTATATAAGACGGTGACATCTCTCTATTCAAGAATGCGATATCCCTATGTAAGAATACAACACATATGTATGTCAATATGTGACATATATATGTAGGAATCTCTAATTTGTCTATAAGGATGTGACTTCGTTATGTAAAATTATGACATCTGTATGTAATAATGTGACACCTGTACGTAAGAATGTGACATGTATGTAAGTATGCGACACATCTTTGTAAGAATAAAACATCTCTATGAAAGGATGTGATATCTGTATGTAAGAATGTTACATATATATGTACCAAATCGACATTTTTATACAAGAACAAGTTTTGTGTTAAATAAAAAAAGTGCTATTTCACATATAGCACCTTATTCAAAATCAAGAAAAAGGTGCTATCTGTGAAATGGTACATTTTGTCACCTAATTTTGTATTGTTGTATGCAAAAGGTATTATTTGTCATGTAACACCTTTTAACTCTAAATAACTTAAACAAAAGCAGCACTTTTCTTCCAGCTATAAGGTGTTATGTGACACATAGCACCTTCTGCTGCAAATTTGACAGCAAAAAACTCTTTTAGCCGCTAACATGCACATAGGACCAAATGAAATTTTGTTATCATAATTTGTGTTCAAGGAATACAGCCATGAAAATTTATGAGATGATAGATAATATGTTAAGAACAGTAAAAACTAAAATAACTCAATTTTGTTGAAAATGTTAGATAGCACCTTCTACCACTAAGGGGGCGAACAGTAAATCAAAACATAGGACAACAACAGTAAATTATAACATTGTGCGACAACTTCATCTCCTTTCAGGTTAGACTATATTAATGTCCAAATAAACTTTAAATCATGATGATGTTTCTAACATATCAGTCATTCCAGATTTCTATCGCAAACTCCGCAAGCTCCGTTTGCGTTTGCTAAGGTAAGAAGTTAAGTTATATTTCGTGTAAATATTTTATCAGTTTTTTTTTGTTTTGTTTTCTTTATAAATATTAACATTACTCTATTTATATCTTTCAATGACAAACTGACAATTGTGTCATGATACTGTGTAATCCAGTGGGCATCCCATCAGGGTACCTCAGTAGGCTCTGCACGCGGAGCTTAAGGCATTAACCAGTGTTTCTTTTGAAATGCTACTATATACAGTAAAGTGTACCTCAGGTGTACACCACGTGTACAGAGGGTGTCAACTTTAGTCCTGACTCATATGTAGTATTGTTCTTTTGTTGTCTGCAGTGAAACGCTTATATTTGGTGGGCATTAATATTTGGTGCAATTGGCGGTAAAAAAATCGCCAAATATGAGACCGCGAAACAAGTTTTGAATTCAGTTACACAATTAGCGATAAATTGACAAACAACCTGACATGTAGTATGTTGGTATCTGTATCAATAAAACTTTTGAACAAAGTATGTTTAACGTAGAGGAAACTACATCTTAAAGTGGCTAGGTCTGTAACTATGAACCTTTTTTTGCAGAAAAAATATTTTCTTTTTAAATCATTTGTAAAAATAGAATTAAGTTATGTTTTCACAATAAATATGTCCAGTACAGCTGAAAACTGCATGGAAAAGTGAATAATCTTATAAAAACAGGTGTGTTTTTTTCTCTATAGTAATTATTTACGTCCCTCAAATAACTCTAGACAGTTGATTTTAACACAAATGCTGTTGTTTTGATTATTATAATTTATTAAAATTTATGAAAATGGTAAAATGTTTATCTGATTTGAGTATTTTACTGTATTCTAGAAAAATAGAAATTTTATTTCCAAAATTAGAATATCAAAAGTTACAAACTAAGCAGCTTTAATTCCTAAAATTGGAAGATCAAAAGTTACAGACTATGCAGCTTTAAACGGGGCTACTATTAAACGAAAGAATTTGCTCCCTGTGGGGAGCATATTCTTTTCTTTAAAAGTTGCCGCTATGAGAATAGAAATTAACTATAAAGGGATTAAATTGAGAACCGCCAAAATTTAAGCACGCCAATATGCGAGTCTTTTAAAATCGCCAAATTTTGATGCCACGAAAATTAAGAGTTTTACAGTATACAAATGAGTTTACAAATATACACTGAGAATGAAGGAGTGAAAAACGAATTCAGAGCGCAAAATGACTTAATTGATAATTATTGTTTTCCATTTAACAAGCATAGTTGCGGCTGAAATTAACTACAGCGTATATTAGGGACATGCTGAGAAAACGATAGTTCAAGTACAGGGACTAAGTGGCATGCTTGTACTTGAGTCAGTCACTATCGCTATAGGGGTTCTACGCTGTATCTACGCATTTAACTATTATCTATGGGTTTTCGGATGAGATTTAATAGAGACTTTGCAAATGATTCACGGATTCTACATTTCTTGCAAATGTAACAGTAAAATAACATCACATATTACATCATTAAAAGTTAATATCTCATTGTTTTATCCACTCATTGTTGAAGGCATTGATAAAGATCATCATTATTATTTATTCTAGACTTCCACTGCGCCATTGTATAAAAGGCAAATCAACTCATATACATGTAGATACATCAATTAGGCGATTTTGAACATTCTGTATTGATACAATCATGTATCTACAGTTGATTGCCTTGTATCTAGTTACAGCTGGCTCAACACTCTGGGAAAAATTCTGAATCAAATCCACACATATTAAAAGATGATTTCAGACGGCTGCAAAACCGTTATAAGAATTATCAACAAGCTTATACTGATGGGTCAAAGGAAGACTCAACGGTTGGTTGTGCTGTTATATCAGACAACCATAGTAAAATTCAACGTATACCTGACGAATCATCAATTTTCACTGCTGAAGCCAAAGCAGTTGATCTAGCTTTAGATTTCATTAGCACTTGTGACACTAACAATAAATTCGTTATATTTTATGACTCGCTTTCAGTATCGAACGCTATGAAGCATACCAGTCCAAAGAATCCACAGATTCAGAAACGTTTAGAAAAATGTTACGAGCTTTTAGCAAATAAAGAAATTGTTCTCTGTTGGATTCCTAGTCATATAGGTATCCTAGGGAATGAGATGGTAGATCAGCAAGCAAAAACATCGCTTTCATTAGAACCAACATCTATTAAGATTCCATTTTCTAATTTTAAGCCATCTATCAATAAATATATCTTGGATCAATGGCAAACTTCATGGATAAACAGCATTGGAAATAAACTTCTTGAGATAAAACCAACTATTGGTGAACATCAATCAGTGGTTCAAAACATTAGAAAAGAAGAAGTTGTTTTGGTTCGACTCTGATTAGGCCATACAACAGTCACACATTCATATTTACTACTAGGTGAAGAGCAGCCGCGATGTGTTGGTAGCGATGCATCATTCACTGTACGTCACTTCTGTTTGGGGTGTGGCGATTTTGCACAAGTACTAAATAATTGCTTTCATGTTGATAACATAAAACTGTTATTCCAAGATATACATATTGATAGTATTATGACATTTTTAAGACAAATACATCTTTTTAACAAAATCTAATTGCTATTTTTTAAAATTGTGCTTTGTTTTACATTAAATTTTGTTTCAGACCATAATACAGATTCTTTAATGTTGTATTCTGTTCAGTTAAAGAATATGTACAATTATCTGAATAGCTCTTTGAAACTGTCAGATATTGTACGTGGTCTCTCCTGTTAACAATCGTATTGCAACTCGATATCATTATACAAACTCATCGTTATCATTCATTTCATTTTATTTATTACAAACTTTTACTTTTTCCATCCAAATCATGTTTAATTTAATACCGTCTGACGCTAATGACCCACAAGGGTTGTTGCATCGTTAAGCACCAAGCAAGCAAACAAACAGCTGGCTCAAGTATGCGTACATGTACATATGTCCATAAAAAACACAATTGGTGACGTTGAAATGGTAAGAAAAAGCCTCATGAAATAAAGACATGGTTGCAACAACGTCTAGACTAGTGTAAGGAGATTCGAACTATGAGGTCAAAATATGTTTTGATACTATATTTAAATTATCAGTAGATCTCTCAAAGGTGTAAATACACGAAAAGCTTTGTGGCGCAACTGCTATTGAAACAGTGAACGATTTGTATACAGGTCCACAACAAACAATTTGTAGAGTAGTTTTTTATGTTGTGGCTGTTCTCTGATTCCAGCTTGTGTGTGTTGGTAGAGTGCTTCAGAATCTTCAAAGCGACTACTACCACAATAAATGTTCAGATATAATTACTTTATCATGCTTTATTAATACACAAACCGATAATATCTTGCTACTCTATTACTTAATCATAAAACCGAATTGTTTTTATCATTGTGGTCTAATAACAAAACCATGCCAAAATCAAGTGAATAAACAAACAACGAGATTGACTCATAGCATATAGAGAAGAACTGATACGAATTAGGGCAGACACGTATCACAAAGCTCCTTCAAACGCCCCCATCCAACGTATCTAGAGGTCAAACATTTGATCTGATTCTTCATCTAAATGCATAAGGGTCTGGATGGGGTATAACAATTAGTGAATAATGGCATTTTTATAATGAATAGTGAATAATGGGAAGAAAAAAATAGTGAATAATGAGTACTAAAAATAATGAATAATCCTTATTTTTGAATGAATAGAAGAAAAAAATAATGAATTGTGAATAATCAGATTTTAATGAACTATGGGCCTTATTTTAATGAATAACCCAAAATTTTAATGAGATGAATAATTGGCTAAATTGTCTAATGAATAGTGAATACCAGCCCCCCCCCCCCCCCCATCCAGACCCTCATGCAAGTTTTGTGTATGCGAGCAGAGAAGGCTCTGGTGTGAAAATGCACAGACTCACCTGAGCTTTCGCTGCTCAACTATGTGATAAGTACTAAAATATCATATGCTGGCTCATGTACACTCTAGGGACAGGCCTCGAAGCTATAAAACTTGAGTTCTTGCGCAGACTCAAAATAAAGCGCAATGATTGGCTGCTTGCAGACACGTGTCCGCAAGCAGCCAATCATTGCGCTTTATTTTGAGTTTGTGAATGAACTCCAGTTTTATAACCTCGAGGCCAGATCTTTTTATGAACTTCGATATGAGTCAATAAATTTCACTTAAACTGTGTTCCTGCTGGTAATGTCAAAACAGCTCTCATTTATCCACATGTTTTAGTTTGTTTTTTGCCTTTGCTTCTGTTTTTGTTATTACTCTATATATTATTTTCTTTTTACAGCTCTCCATACGTCTGTTCTGCGAAATATGCGATCTGTCAAAGTTTTCAAAGTAGCCTCAAACTAGGCTGTCCGTGCATATGATTATAATTTTGTGTAAATTGGTTTATACTTTTTAACTTTTAAACAACAAATTATAAGTATTTGATTTGACAAACCATGTTCCATAGCAATATAAGGATGTATGGCAAACAATGCTGTTATCTTACTTTTGTAGAGGAACTTAATTAAGATAAAAATGTCAAGTGACTGATGTATATAATATATAATGCTTTTTGTGGTTAGGACAGGCTAGTGCACTTTGTTCACTAAGCAGCGAACTCAGTGGATATCGGGACAAAACAGTGTAATATTTTCACAAGTGAAGCTTCGTTGCAGCAATTCACTTGTGAATGTCCCATGGACGCTTCGTTAGGGCATGTTAAGCATACAGTGTTGCCTGAACTTAAGGTTGCACAAAGTGCACTTCTTGTACACATGTTGTGCACCGTATTTACATTAAAATGAAAGTAAATTCGTTCACTTGTAGCGCCACACGGTGTAGCCCACAGTATGATTAATAACAGAACAGTGCTAAAAATATTTGGACTTAAACATTACAAGTTCATCGACATATGTAGCAAAATATCACGTGCTGGCTCATTTCTCTAAGCAGCGCACTCACTAAACATAAGTGACATGTTCACAATAATTGAAGCGTCACTTGTGATGTTAAGCATACAGTAGAGTTTCGACTTTGTTGACACAAAGTGTGCTTGCTGTGCGCTTGATGTGCACCATATTTACATTAAATGATAGTAAATTTGTTCACTTGTGTAACATTATGTTCAGTTTCTACTGTATGATTAATAAAGTGTTTTGTTTATGTATGGTATAAATACTGGTTTGGTTTGCATAAACCTCTGCATTGCACTTTGAAGCGCATTGCATTGGACAAAATATACTTTGCTTGCAAGCTCTGTCCAGCTCCTATAGGCTCAGTCAATATATATGACATGAACGAAAACGTGTGCATATATGTGTAGATCGAGTAGTCCGTCCGACTCACAATTGAAGTATAATTAGTTTAAGCATATCTATTTCAGAAAGATACGAGTACATTGTAAAATTATAAATCATCTGATGATACAAAGTATAGGAATAGAACGAAAGTACTTATACATATATAGTTCTACTACTTGGTGCTGCATAATGTAAAGTGTATGCGGTTTTACAAGGTTTTCTAATCTTTTGAAAGCATGTAGGGTTCAGTTCTGCCAATCAATGCCCAGGCGTCTCGGTAAATTTACAAGAAGCTGGCTAATTCTCATTGTAACCATTTCTATCAGATGAGAAACATGCTGGTAAAATTTTGGAATGAAGTTGAACATAAGCTGTTCATATTCATACAATTAATGTTTGTATACGAAGTGACACCTTTTATTGGCACGCTTTGTCACGGCGTGCGAATTATGGCAAAAGCACGAATACCCAAGTCGTGCACAGTAACTTTCAAAACTAAATTACCTAGTTTAAAAAAAAAAACAATAGAAATTGTGTTAGTGAAACACTGTGCCCTCAACCATATGCTTGTCCATCAGGATAGAGCTCTTATTTTAAGTTTGAAGCTCCTAGTTATTATTATATTGATAATTTTCGAGATATCTTGACTACAAGTTTTCAATGGCCAAATATGTAAGTGGCAATAACATATAAAAATAAAAATAACATTTAGAAAAAAAAATCACCATGTAATCTACACATTATCTTCTTTCTTTTAGCTGACCAAGTTTGAAGCTCCTGGTTTTAATAATTTTAAGATACATGTATCTTGATTATAAAATTTCATTTTGACCCTTTAAGGGGGACATAACTCAACAAATGGAGATAGTTCCAACGAAAACAGATACGGGTCAGATGTTTTTGATGAGGAATCAATGTATAAAAATTCAAAACCCTAAATTATTTTTTTAAAAGGTCATATGCGGATTTTTTTAATTAACTCTTTCAAAAACTGTTGCTGTTGTTTTATTTCGACTGGGTTCGAACTGATTGCAAAGGGTATTAGCAGACAACAAAAGTAGTCATTAAGTGTATTAGGAGTGTAAGTAACTGGAGCACACGTTCAAGGATTTCTTTGTGGCGTGATCTAGCTTTCTAGTATGTAATTAGGTTTTATATGTCATATCTGTCATAATTCGGCTAAATGTTAGTGAGGCATTATGTCAAACAGTCTGGTGATGCTTCTCCAAATAAGAACCTTGTGGATCGCACCATCGTTTATAAGATGAAGGCTTTACCAAATCCCTCGATTAACTCCATAATTGATAATAGCTGCAGTGCAAACTATTTTGTTATATGACTGGAGAGAATCCTCTAGCCAATAAGTCTTCATAAATCTCTAAGTCTACATGAAAAATGGTCTAAACTGGCCTACTGACAGATTGATATAGGATGAAAACCAGCCCTAACTAGTTTCCAGAGGTTATTATTTTGACACTTTTCTGATACCCTCTCTAGAGAGCTAAATAGCATGATGAGTATAAAATTGAAATTGACATGTTCTGCTGTTTCATTTCCCAGCAGGTAAATTAAAGACCTTTTAATTAATTTAAACAACATTTGTTCATTTTTCTGTATTTGAATAGACAAAATTAAAAAGCAAATAGATCTATGTCTTTTATTGCTATTTAGGAAAATAAAATTTTTGCGAAAAGTTTTGAATTTTGATACCCGTGTCCTAAACACTGGGGATGCAGTTGCACTCAATTCGTGTAATGGTTATGTCTTATGATTCAGTTATCATCTTTTTCTGTTCTTTTTTAAGTTTTCATTCTTAAAGCCCCCAATTTTCTAATCAGTATTTTTCTAAGTTATAGTTTTTACAAGTATTTGTGCAGAGAAACGATACTTATTCTCTAATTAATAAACCCCATCCGATGCGAGATTAATTAGCTTTTAACCGTATTTTAGAATAAATGATATTTGAATCATTCATTGATATGCACAATTTGAAGCATTGCAAACATCCAGCAAAGAAAAATAATTATTAAGAATTCCAATTTGATCACTATGTCAACCTTATTAATTGTTGAAATTCGAAGAATTTCACTCTTTCCTTGCAAGAGGCGACAGTTGTCGTCTGCTGATAACCTTTGCAAACGTTAGTCCTCATCCGGATCCAAACCGTTTGACACTCTGGTAGTGTTCCTGAAAGATTTTCTTTGAAAGAAACTAGTTTTGAAAAAAGTCAGCAGACGACAACAAAAGCATGATTGCATAAAGCCCCAAGTGTAAGTGCCATCATTATTAATTGGACGGGTCCTTTGCAATTTTAGGGTTGTTGGTGGTATTTTTGTTTTACTTTTCTTCACATATCTGTAGAACAGTCTATAAATAAATAGTGAAGACCCTGATCATTGATTTGATTGATTGAGTTAAGGATCAGACGCCGCCTTTAGCGGTATCTGGATCTGCACTGAATGCCTAATAATTATATGTCCCATTAATAGGCGCTAGGCATTTTATGGGTTAACATTTTGCATAAGTAGCCTTTCTGATAGATTATACGTCAATTCAAAAACTGTAATTGTAAGGTTGACAATAAAATCTTACCATCCTTCAGTATGACAAGTGTTTAATTTTCAAAAAATAACACCAGTATATTTTGCTTCCAGTTTTTTTCTTTTATGGCAATGTTTATTAATTATCGTATTATTTTGATGGGACTACTTTATGAATTTGGTAGATTTCTTTAAATTAAAGTTTTTTTCTTTTTTAAATCGTATTAAATGAAGAATAATTCTATAACTCGTTTTAGGGTACCCTAATAGAGCATGTTTCTGCACACAAAAAAATCTAAAGTGACCATTCCATTTGGACATATTAGCCGATTTATAACATCAATACCTTCAAGACATAAAAAAACTATGAACAGGAAATAGATATGGACAGTTGGTTGGTTGGGTTGCTTTACGTCCCAAGTCAACAGCTATGGTCATTGCGGGACGGTCAGTTCACCTAACCACACTTTTTCCTGGGCAGGCTTGAACAAGCGGTTAACCTCACATACTTTCGCTTGTAACTGACAACAACCCTTCTTGAATGAATCAGCGGAAGGGATGAGAACGACCGTGATCAATCTCCACGAAAGTATGGGACCGGGCCGGGATCGAACTCGCGACCCCTGGATCTGCAGTCAGACACGCATCTGTAGCCAGACACGTTACCGACTGCGCTACGCGGCCCGGTAGATAGGTATGGACCGATAAGATAAAATCTAACACAACTGAAACAGTTAATCTGATTGGTAATTGCATGTTTGATGATGATTTAATTCAGGAATGATTGACAGTTCTTATTGGCTACGTAATGGTTATACCATGGCTTGTCCGCCAGTACGCGGAGCTAATTCACGACCTTTAACGAGTGGATTATCTCCAGGGCATGTAGATAAACCATGGCATAATTATTCTATAACACCTTAGTGGTGTCATCACATTACGAGAAAGCGCGTGCTTAAGCTGGAAAGGGTGGTATCAAAGCCTAAATTGTGTTTTTGTCAAATATAGCCATGTATACACGGCCTTAACTCAGATAAGCAGTCGCATTGATATATAAATAGGTGGAGCTAGCTCCGCCTACTTACAAATGTATTTCTCAAATAGGTATATATAAAAGAGCAAGTTGATATAATCAGGAAATATCACAATCACAGACCAGCCCAATGCATCCTGAGGAAGAGACACATAACACAGACGGCCACATCACAGTAAAATTAGATCATTCAAGCAAGATGATTTCTAAACTAGAAAGGACATTAAGAACCACACGACAAAACAAAACCCTGGATTCTATCTGGATGCATGTTATCTTGGCCCAAAGATATATTTTTGCAGGGTTCTTTTATAAATTATATTAAAAGCAGAACTGAATAAATCCTACGTACATTTGCATAATTTTTTCTTTAAGAATAGCAATAACCTTTTATTAAGGTTAATATATAGCGTGTTGTCTTGGATGTACGCAGTATTCATTGCTCTTGCCATAAAGAATAATTAAAAAGTTGTGGGAGGTAATTGAAGAACGATTATTGTAAAAGCTTCCGTGCTTTCTTAGAATAGAATCTAATATGTATATAATGAACCCAGGTGTGATAGTGGGAGGGTAATCAAAGATACAGTTAAACAAAACAGTACATGTTACTGTCCTGCAAGCCAAGAGTGACAGTGACGTCATGTTTTGTTAACAAAGTTATCAGGAACCTATAATCAATAGATCACTTGTGTATTAATCCTATCCGCAGGATAGGATTAATACACAAGTGATATATTGATTCGTATTTGCTCAAGTTGAGTGTACACGTTAATGTTTTACTTACAATCACAAAACTAAACATGATGTCACTGTCACTCTTGGCTGGCAGGACAGTAGTTATTTTACAAGGTTGTTTAAAAATTGCATGTCACGTGAAAAGGCTAACAAAACATCATTATCGAGAGCTCAAGATAAGGAGTGTGCCTAACCATCGCCATCAGTAGTAGTAGTAGTAGTAGTAGTAGTAGTAGTATAGTATCTTGCTTTTAAATCCGATTTTTAAAAAAAGATAACCAAACGCTATAAAATAGTATACAATATTACATCATCATCATAATCATCTGCATGTTCGTCTTAGTCAATGGCCAATTTTTCTCTGGCATTGAGTACGGCGCTCCGCACGCAAGAGCTGTACATATGGCCACGGGCCTTGTAACAGAGGTGGCGGGGTGTTGGAACGGGTAGTAGGTGCCTGAACGTCTTACAGGCGTTTTCATACAAGTAGTACCGCTAGGTCGCAGCCTCCGCCAGCGGAAAGCATGTCACCCAGGTAGCAGAAGGAAGCTACCACCTCCAGCTTATCAGGCTGACCTGAACTTCACTCTGCGGCCTGTCGTCAATAGAGCGGACAGTTCCCCTGCACCATGCACACCTATAATCAGGATTTGGTGTCAGTCATTGTAGCTTGCTGCATCTCTTATGCACTCAGAGTTTGCAGCCATTGCAGTAAAAGCTAGTGTTGCCTACTCCTGTACGACAGGCAGCGCGTCGGCATTCTCCTGAAATCTGCAAGAGGTCCAGGCCTGTATCATACGAGGGGCATTTGGAAAGTTCTTAGCATGGCATCATAACTCCACAATGCGTTGATAAAATGCTATCAAACAATACATTTTTGGAAACTAGAATTCAACGGCTACTTGTTAGTTTAAATTTTGTCGAAAAAGGACTCGGCGTGCACGTGCAGCGCATGCTCAAAATGAGTAGGGTTTATACACTGACTGGAATTTTAAGCAAAATATTTGTAAAAAAAAACGAAGGAAAATTGGGGACCTTATTTACGATCATGGTCTGACAAATTAATGATTTGGTGCCAACTTAATATTTATTAAAATATACTATGCGATCACTGCTTGCACGACTTACACCTTTACAGTCGGAAAATGTTGAGTAATAAAGAAATGGTAAACTTTCAAAAATGGGACTTTTTTTCGATTTTTCTTTATACTTTTACTATAAATTGTGTCACTACAGGAGCACGAAAAATGCCTATTGAGTATGTGTTTTGCTTTATTTGAAGCAAACAATGCATAAAAATCATTTCGTCGCGCAAAACGTGTGGCTTGTTTAGTTCTGTATTCAAGAAAATTATTCCTAATAACACTTCCCCTACTTTTCAAGAAGTGGGTGGGGTAACTTAACCCCTCAGATTTTGTCGATGGCATAAGAACTTCTCATGGTATCGCGTTTACCATCACAAAATTGATTGTTTTCTACTCTCGAGGTATTTTTACTTTTTGTTTGCCACCGTTTTCAATTAAAATGAGCCAGTAAGTCAACTCATAGCTACACTTACTCTGCCCCATGGGAAGATTATAAGAGTTATCTTCCCTTTGTTCTGGTTTACACATTTCTTTTGGTTTCAATACAAAGAGCATAAAGTGTGCTTGACAAAAATACCAACGCACGGCATTTTTAAACCACTGTCGGTTATATATTTTCAAAATAAGTGCAATGTGACATGCGATTTTTAATTGAAAAAAATACCATTTTTCTTTGCTTTCTAGACGGTTTTGATATTGCTGTTCCGGTATTTAGTTATCATAAACATCCAACTCCGTCATCAATTGTATGATAACCGTACCAGATTGTGGCCTACCAAATGGTACAAAATTATTTAATTTCATGAACTATTGTTAATGTTCTGCACACTTTTCAAAAGGTCAAATGTTATATTTTCCACTGAAATTTTGCGTTTTCCAGTATACAAACAGTACATGTATTCACAATAATATTTTCGTGTCTGCATTATAATATCCTCATAAAACTTATGCCATAGCATAGAGGAAAGATAGCGCTTTAAAATGATACCAAACATGGTAGGATTCGTAAATCGGTTACTGAGATAACAGATCATGCTAAGAACTTTCCAAATGCCCCTCGTAGTTCATGACATTTGTCTTTCCTGCATTTACCCTCAACCCATTCTTTCCATATCAAGAGCCTCCTGAAACATTCCTCCAGCGAGTCAGCAATGATGTAAAGATCATTTGCATATAGGTCCTCCCAGAGAACTCCAGAGCGGAACTCACGTGACAATGAACGTTGTAGATAACGAGTATACATATATAATTATAATACGACAGTCTGCTTGCCGGCTGGTTCTTTGATTATTCTTCCTTATGGTTTAATACAATTAACTTGGGATGGTTCATTCAATATATAGAGGTGTTACATGTTATAATTCCCAATTGTATTTCTTTCTCTGAAGATCGATTTTGTCTTAGCGAATATATAGAGGTGTCAGTGTAGAACCTGATAAAATGCCACATTATACAGGCATTTCACTTGTATCTTCGCTGTTTGCCAAAGTACCCATTTAGGAGTCACTAGTATACAAAGTCTCTAGTAGGTGAACTAAATCTAAATGGATTTTCATAATTGGTATAATTATGGATGGGGAAGGGCATCAGTCTTATAACGAAACAATAAGTTAGGGACAGTGTGCAAGCGTATCACAGAAATATTGTTTAAATTGAAGTAAGCCCCCACCCCTAAATAAAAAAAACGAAACCCCATTGAACAGGGGGAACATAGTGATGTTGTAAAGATGATGCTGTCATCACTTGTATTACATTGGTAAGAGCAGTGTAGACTATAAATCAACATTGTTAGAAAAGGAATAACACATACATAAAAAAGACAATTATTGTGGACACATGTTGCAACAGCTCACTGTCAGTGTGCTATTCCATGAACGCAGTAGTAATCTAGGACATCTGCTCTTCTACATAGTCGGAGTGCCGGAGTATCTGTATAGTTCATACGCAAGGGTTATTCAATAAGTCTCGTATTGCCCATGATGTTATAAGCTTTTTCACAGAATTTCTGGCGGCTTCGCATATGAAAGGGGAGTATTCTGCAACCTGTCGACCTTCAGTCATTACGAACGTTGTTTTGTCTATTTCGGGTTGCAGTTTTAGACAGATTTTACTGTATGCATAAGATGCTACCTTTTCCTCTGTAGTCATGCAACAATGTGTTTTTTCAAAAATTCAATTTTTTAAATGAGTTTTCAATATCCTATATTCCATAGTTCAAGTTCAACATTTAAGACCTTTTTATTCTCTGAGTGATTTAGATTTTATTTCTTAAAGTAAATGACTTCTTTAAGAAAATCCATACATATTAATTACATTGTACGAGGGCTGTTCAAATATGAATGCAAGTAGCTTCATAACTTTCTTCACAAATATGCTACGACAAAATGTCATACCTTTCCGGAAATAACTATTCATCACCTTTAAAATGGTACCAAACATAAAGAAATACTCACTATATTTTTCGAATTACAGACGCTTATATAAAGGCCATTCCTGTATACTGAAGTTTTTCTGAAGCAAATTGCCATAAACGTTTTGGTACGTGTGCGGATATAGCATCATATCTTTGTAAGTTTTAAACAAAATGACACCAAATTTAGATGCAAGTTTCAGGTAAATGAACAAAGCTGCTTGCAGGAAAAAGTTTATATATTCCTGTTTCAATCTCGAGTAAACAGACACGTTTGTGACGTCATTAATTTTATGATAAACGTCATTTTGAGTTATCTACTGGTGATGCAATAATGAACATCGCTGTGTCTTTTTCTTTGCGTTATGCTTAAAACATGCTTAATATGTTATTAGGAAGTTTTCAAAACGCTCCGTCCTCTATTCACAGAGTTATCACATTTTATATCATTTTTCAAGCATTTATCTGCTTCTTAATGACGTGTTTACATTAATTAAAATATAGTCAATCTGTCTAGTCCTCAAGACCAGGTCAGTAGTTTTATTGTAAATAATGCCTGCTTTGGTATAACTTAAAGTTAACGTTCAAATTTAGATTAAAACTGCAATGTTATGGCAACAAAATTAAGTTAAAGTTCTACAACCCCTTCATTTAAGGCAGTTTTGACTTAATAAAAATGCGTTTCAGCGTTTAAAAATTACCCACTCACTTTCAATGATTTGTAGCAGCAACTCAGTATGAGCGATCAACATATTATCTTTGAGTTTAAAACTAGTTTAAATGTAGCATCGTGCATTTTGTTAGAGAAAAGTTTGACTGGAAACTAAAAGGTAGTGTTTTGTTTACCATTTATTTGCAAACATAAGGAGACTTCAGTGAAAACGATTCGATGTAATTTAACAAAAACACGTCGGATTTTCGCAAATTTCACAGAATCATTATATAAGTAGATGTGGATACTTCCTTAAAAATTTCAAGAACTTTCACCGATTTATCGAAGAATCATACGCTCGTCTATATCACTGGTATGTTCGAAGCATTTAGTTTGTTAGTATACTAAAGCGACCCGCACTCAAAGGGCTATAACTCGATAAGTATACTCTATTTTTCTTTAGGTCTGGTGCCAGTTTAAAGGTGACATCTAATCCTTTAAAGAAACGTATACCATTTTGTCGTAGCATATATGAGACGAAAGTTATGAAGCTACTTGCATTCATATTTGAACAGCCCTCGTATTATATATACTGATTAATATGATTTCTTGCAAAATATGCTAGTTATAGACTATATTTCATTTTCTGTATAATACATAGTGAAGAATCTATATGGGATCTATCTTATACCATATAAA
The DNA here is from genome assembly GCA_964019695.1 of Loripinus fragilis. Taxonomy (NCBI): domain Eukaryota; kingdom Metazoa; phylum Mollusca; class Bivalvia; order Lucinida; family Lucinidae; genus Loripinus; species Loripinus fragilis. The sequence goes on along the minus strand of OZ026525.1, from coordinate 31,468,084 downwards.
TTATTTATTCAGTGTATCATATATACTAAAGCATATTGCATTTTCTTCAAAGGCATGCACGGATCCGGTAAAATCCTTCAGGGAAGGGGTGGGGGTCCTGACTCGTAATTTTAGTCATCAATGTATTTCACAGAGGGCCTTAAGGACTCCCTCGAAAAGCAATTGGACCTGAAGGGTCCGGAACGGCTGTCTCCAATCTGGATCGGCACATGTTTATTGAGTTTACTATACAGTAAAATCTGTGTAAAACGGCCACTAAAATAAACAAAACAAAGATCTTAATAACAATTAGTAGCTTAATGAAGGTTGAACGTATTGCAGAATGCTCCACTTGGAGCATTCTGCAATACCTTCGACCTGCATTAAGCGATAGTTGGTCTTGAAAACGATTTTGGTCTTTTTGAGAGTGGCCGTTTTACACAGGTTTTACTGTATATACTAAAGAATACTGCATTTTATTTAAATGCAATCTACAGTATCTGATATACGTATTGAACAACACAAAACATCATTCTATATTACACATTGAAGGGATCGAAATCATTAGGTAACATACATGTAAGACCATTTAAGCGTTGGACTTTTTGTCCATAAGTATGTGCTCCAATCAAAGTTCATAATATCAAAATGGCATAACTGAACATGCTTTAGTTAAAGGCTTATAGTCTATTCGGTTGGCAAAAATGTTTGTATTGGAATGTATTGCTCAAAGATGTACTGGTGGCAAGCTTCTTAATTGACGTACCCCAAATTACAGTTTTATGTTCGTCCGCGGTCAGTGACCTAGCAATGGTGGTGAAACTGTATAATGCTACATTCTGACATTAGTCATTGGAACATCATGAGAGGATATAGCAACTGATTAGACTTAGAATATGATGTCAGACTATTAGTTTAGCAAGAAAAAAAGAAAATCACAATCGTTAATTTAGCATATCGTACTGTCGTGCCAACCAAAAGTGACAGTGATTTAATATTTTGTTTACAATTGATAAGTAAAACATTAACTAGTACACCAAACTTAACCTAACACGAATCTATAGATCATTTGTGTATTAATCCTATCCGTAGGATAGGATTAATACACACGTGATCTATCTATTAAAAGTCCCTGATAACTTTGTAAACAAAACATGACGTCACTGTCACTCTTGGCTGACAGGACAGTAGTATCGTAGTAGAATTTAAAATGCCTGGAGAAGCAGAAGTAGTATATGTAGCTTGGCAGATGAAACAGTAAAGGTGAATGCAAAATTGAATGCTCACTTCAAAACAACCCCAAACAACCCAACCCCTCCCTTGCCACACACACACACACACACGTATGATTCAGTCCAGATCCCGTGACAGCCTGAAAGTAGCAACAGGGCCACTCTGGGGTAATGGGGTCACAATGGGGCATAGAGCATTTTAGCCTGAAAACAACTTGGGTGTTTGTTTTTTCATAATTAATTCCATATAACCCATAGATGCCTCCGATTACTCATATTGACTACTCTTGAACCTGTCATGTTGTATATTTTAAAGCGCTTTCATTCAAGATGTTATAAGGTATGGTCAAATCTGACACATAATGCACAGAATACCACATCGCATTTGTCAAAAAAACATTTATAGGAGCAAGATTGGGTGTAGTTCATCATAAATTCCGCACGATACATTTTTTGGGCATGGTCAGGGCATAAACACTTGACTGGAAGTGGTTCAACACTGTTCATATCCTGTGCAGGGACATTTCTACGGCCATTCTCCCCCTTCCGCTGATCATTCAAGAAGGGTAACAAGCGAAAGTATGTGCACAAAATACTGGTTAACTGCTTGTTCAAGCTTGCCCAGGAAAAAGAGTGGTTAGGTGATCTGATTGTCCCGCCATGACCATAGATGTTGACTTGGGACGTAAAGCAACAAAACAAACAAACAAAACAATTTCTTCATGATTGAATTCGAATAAAACAATTCAGAGCACCAACGACTGTGGCTTATTGCCCAGTAAATGTCCTTGGATTTGAGTATCACACTAATTATGTTTCACTCTGAAGAACAAATATAATGAAGATATTATACAATGATATGTAGTGGTTTACACATTATTTCAAGATGTTTACTTCCAATTAACATTCAGAAGATAAGCCTTCAAGTTAGTATGCTTAATTGATACTGGCAGAAGTACAGCAGTCTTGTCAAACTTATGGATAGATTATTAGAGCTAGATTCATGATTCATATGGGAGCGCAGTGGCTCGGTGGTAGAGTGCTTGACTCGAGACCGAAGGGCCGCGGGTTCGAGCCTCACCGGCGTCACTGCGTTGTGTCCTTGAGCAAGAACATTAATCCTAGCTTAGTACTGGTTCAACCCAGGAAGACCCGTCCCTATATAACTGAAAGATTGTTGATGGGACGTAAAGAATCAAATCAAACAAAACAAACAAAATGATTCATATGATTTAGACATTAAAACCATGCATCCTAGATAAAATTACTATTGTAGGCCATATATGTTCAACTGGAACTGACTCGGCCAATTCCGTAGAATTCCGTGGAATCAGACTGCCTCGGATGAACATAGAGGATCTACTTTGATAACGTGACGCTGACGTCACAGAAACCAGACCACTCTCAAAATGACCGAAAATTGGTTTTCAAAACCAATTATTGCTTAATGCAGGTGAAAATATTGCAGAATGCAATAATTTCGACCTTCATTTTTAAGCTAACATTTGTCATTAAGATCTTTGTTTTGTCTATTTTTGAGTGGCCGTTTTACACAGGTTTTACTGTATTGTCTTGTATGTTTTTTATTTATTAAACCCCTTTTTATTGGTTTTATGATAAATAAATTGAAAATGCATTTACAACAGCTTCCTTATGTTGAAAAAAGAGGTGCGTATCTTTAACCCTTTACTCCATAGGCTAATAATTAAATTATTTAGATCATGTCATCATTTTCTATTTTTAGACAACATTGAAAATATTAAAGAAAAAATAAGTTCATGAAAATATTATGGAAAATGGAGCATCTGCTCCAAAAGAGCAAATGCTCCATTTTCCATAATTATTTCAAATACATTTCAAAGGCATCAAAAGGCGTTATTATGGAGTAAAGGGTTAATTAGCCCCAGTAAGGCTCAACTTCTGGTTTTCTTTAGTTCTGAGAAAAGAAAACTGCGTGGTATTAGTATTATATAGAAAAAGTTGCACAAGATCAAATGTGATTATTATTAATAATTCTCAGGTGGCAAGCGTAGGTTTCGAGATGCATACTATTCAACACATGTGGTTCTATTCTGCAATTGGCTCATTCTAGCATCATTAACATTAATCAAAACAGATGACAGTCGCATCACTACTGTCGTGCCAACCAAAAGTGAAAGTGACGTAATATTGTGTGAACAAATGCAAAGTAAAAAATAATTTATACACTCCACTAGATTTTACGCTAGATCTAACGCTAATCGATAGATCACTTGTGTATTAATCCTATCCTAAGGATAGGATTAATACACAAGTGATCTATCAATTATAAGTCCCCGAAAACTTTGTAAACAAACATGAAGTCACAATCACTTGTGGCTGGCAGGGCAGTACATTAACCTATTTTATGGTCCATTGTTAGTTGCGTAGGACCGGAAAAGACAGCACTGATACACACAGTTTGAGCATCCATTGCTTGCTGGTTTCTTGAATATCATTTGTGGTGTTCATGTTTTAAACTCAGACAGTATGGAATACAAAGACATTTGTCGAAACGTGCGGCATGATAGTGTGCAGTTTACATCAATAATGTAAAACGATTCAATAAAACGGGGCAGGGTATAATTTGTGATATAAAACATATGTGATTAATACTGTCATTAAGTGGATAAGTGTTGACAAGATGGCAAAAACAGATCACCAGTATATGATACAAAAACGGGGCGGGGTACATGTATAACTTGTACTAAAACATATGTGATTAATACTGTCATTAAGTGGATAAGTGTTGACAAGATGGCAAGAACAGATCACCAGTATATGATATGCAGACGGCTAAAACACAGTATTGGTACTGATGAGTGTCTCACTAGGCAAAAAATAAAGCACTTGATACGATAATATAGTATCATTTTCTACATTGTTTTTACACATCCTACCTAAAACTAGTCTTTGTTTTTGAAAATATTCCTTCATATATTTTTTTTTTATAATTTTACTTCTGTCTGTTAATAGGTTACAGACACTACACCTAAGATATAACATGCAAGATAAGAGCAAAACTATAAATATCTGCAGTTCTTTTTCTCTGAAACAACAATGGAAGATACTGGTTAGCATTATGAGAGGCCAAACATAGAAGATAAACACTTAAAGATGCAAAATATAAGCATACCTTTACAACAACCATTGGCTGAATTTGTCATAAATTGCCCTCTATCAGATTGCATCTCTTAACTTTTACCAGAAGTATATCTCAATGCTTAAAATCATTTTTCTGAATACAGTAAACCATTCTTAAGGACATCAAAGTAGTTACAGTAGTTCAAAAGGTCAACTATCAAAAAATAGTCTTTGTCAAAATGCACCTAAATCTGGTCCAATGTTCCATGTAGTGTCTGTAACTTTTTCTGATGATAATTTCTCATATATTCCAATTGTCATGACAATGAAACTTTGTCAATCTGATATTTATGTTGAATTACACAAAATATTTTAAAAAAAGAGTTTATTCTGAGATTGAAAATTTTCAAGATTTCGCTTCATGAATTATCTTGGTTTCAGACACTACAAAAATTTACTTTTTGTTCCTGACAGAAATGTTCTATGGTGCGAAACATTGGACTAGCCTGGAATGCAAACTGTTTTTTTTTTTGTTTTTTTTTGGAAACTATAGTCTTGAATGATATAATGGAAATGAATTTTACTTAAATTAACACATGTCTTGTATAATCATGGGTATAGTACAGTGTATTAGTGTCGTTCTTGCAGTTTTTATTAAAAACACTATCTTTAAGAATTTGAGGAGAAAATCCAAAATTGTTTACCAATTTCTTTAATTAAAATTGCAAAATGTAGAAGCTAGGTGTCTTTATAAGATGCAAACAGTTCTGCATCAATGTTTAAATGGAAACATGAATTATTTGGACTTTAAATTATCTTATTTTCAAAATGAGACTGCATAACGCCTATAAATGGCCATTTTGAGAGCACATTATAGACCATATCTCCAAAACGGGCAATGTTAGCAGCTTGAAATTTTCGGGCAAACAAGATCTGACAATGCCTTTCTGCACATCTCTTATAAAGTGTTCCTTTATGACACAGTTCTTCTGTAGCATAGATATAACATAAAAAAATAAATCAGCACCAATACCGTGTTTTAGCCGAAAAGAAGTTAGGAACTGACTAAATTGCATTAACTGTTCGATTACAACGAAAGTTATCGATTTTTCTAATTTTTTAAAAAACAAATGCAATATATATAATGACCTTACTTATTATAGAAAATAGTATTGATAATCGAACTTGGAACGATGAGATATTGTGATATGTATCGGATTGGGTGCTGTAAAGGCTCAGGCGAGTAGGGGTCAGATGAATGCTCCCTTTCCTTCATGAATATTTATGTTAAGTTCCACCCACTATGAATAATTATACAAGTACAAACTTGCTGTAAAATGTAGCAAAAATGATGCACGGTGAAACAACACACCTCTACTTGCTTTGTATAAATCACATTATCATATGACGTCGCGTCTGGGAGTGAAATAACGCCATGCAATAAAATCGATAAACCACTAGTGGTTTATAGATTTACGGGAAACGTTATGACGTCCATAACAACGTTGCGTACATAATGACAAAATTATAACGTTTTTCCGCCAGAAATGAGATTTCAAAGTATTTGTCATATGATAAATATTATCTTACATTCGTGCTCTTGCTTTACGGAATTTATTAAACTCGTTGCGAAAAAGAGATAAAATGCTCGGCAAGCCTCGCATTTTATCTCTTTTCCCCAACTCGTTTAATAAATTCAATAAAACATGAGCACTCATGTAAGATCCTCTATTTTCACCTACTGTTTCTTTCACTTTGTTTCAGCTAACAGTTTCAGCAATAAGTTTTCACCATTTTTGCATTATCTGTTGGTTGTCAGCATAAACATTGTCAATATTTGGAAACCCTGTGTGCAGAATCCTCTTCAATCATTGTTTTTTTTTTTTGTTTTGTTTTTTAAAAAAACATATTTGAAAGGGGGTCCTGGTTACCTGTAGTTTCAAGAATTGATTATTTGCAGACTGGGTACTAGCAGATATATGCAAAATGGTGCATATACCAAAGTACCTGTGTGATGTCGCCTATATGGTTTAAAGGGCAACAGAAGAGAGATGGAAAAAATGACACATTAGAACCAACAGTTTTGTAGATGTTCAGCTGAAATGTGGGCCCAGTTTAGACTTTTTGAGCAAATTTTATTCAAACATAAATTAAGTGACAATCAATCAGTCTTATGGTCAACATTTGAACAAATTATACCTAGCATAAAACAGTTCTGCTTACTTGAGTAGTTGGGTAATTCTTTTTTGACCAGATGTTGTTGTATAAAATGCAAATAATGTAAAAAGAAATCATTTTGCAGCAAATGGATGATTTTGAGTTACAAAATGACATCTGGTGCTTAAAAATGGATTAACTAAACCCCACCCAAGTAATCTTGTAACCCCTCTTCACGATTTTGCATAAAATAAACTAAAGAAAAAAAAACAATGCCCTTCAAATCCGAAAATATTACGTGAAAAAAATAAATTATAATTGTTTTGCTTAAATAATGCGCAGTCTTCACTAATTATTATGCAATGAATTTATTACGTGCAAAGCAAAGCGGGGCCGAAGGCCCCGCGTGCGAAGCACGCCTATAGATAACACATGTAATGTACAAATTAATCAGTTTCAGTTCTAGGCTAACGAACTTGAAAAACCTGTCCAAAAAATGGCGCCTCCGAACTTTACTTCGCCCCGCACCAAAGCCGAATTTGTCATCGGCAAAATTAAGCTGGAAACCAGTTCACAAAATGTCAACATCCGTAAACAAGTTCTCAACGTTTCGAGAGTGTTTTGTAATTCGTTCATTACTTGTTAAAATTCTATATAATATTTTTCTTACTACAACAAATGCAATTCAAAGACAAATGAATGAAAGCCGAAATTTAATGGCACCGTGCATCAAAATAGAAAGAAAAATATCAAAATAAAATCAAACCGGAAGCATTCAGCCATTTATCTCTTCTCGTTGGTTTTTAGATTGGTTCCCCACGTTGATAAAGCTCCACTTCCGCTACGCATATGACGTTTGGTAACTAGTAATTTTTTACAAGTAGAGAATCCCACTCATCCGACTGCGCATGCTCCAGAAAGAGCATCTGTTTACATCCTGGGTCAATTTCGCTCATCAAAATGAGAAATGAACATGTACTGAAAACTGAGAAGATTTGCCGCACTTTCTTTTCGATACAAAGCCTTTCAAATATTGCTGTTATTGGTAATTTCGATTTTAATAATTTTTTCAATGTCGTTAGATTTTGATGTAATAGATCGACGATACCTGCCAAAATAGCGCAAGTGGTAGCGCTTTTGCTTAACGAGGTAAGGGTCCAATGATCGAAACCCACTCACCTACTTTTTTTTCTTCCGCATATGATATTTTTTCAAGTAGAGAACCTGCGCATGCTCCAGAAAGAGCGCCTGTTAACAAGCAAAGGGGTTGAAAAAGTTCATAAATAGGCCAGGTATTATATGAAGTCAGTGTGACCCAAATTCAATTAAATTTTTTACTATATAAAAGGCACAGAAAGTGGCTCATACTCACTTACTATCCAATGATGCAAACCATGTTTCAAGGTCACCAGTCTTGTGGTTCATGTAAAGAAGGTTTAAAGGGTATTCACTACCTAAAAATAGTATGTGAGCATGATCAGGAAATACCACAATCACAAACAGCAGACAACCCCATGGCACTGCAAGGAAGAGACACACAACCATCAAGAGACACCAGGAAGACAAACTAATACATCCGTGGATCATCGTGGCTACAGCATGGGATAGAAACAGGGCTGTGGAAATACCATGCCCGACTTGTCCGACCTGGTCCCATTTCATTCAGGACAAGTTGAAAATTTCAATTTACTTGTCCTTGGACAAGTGCAAAACTTGTATAAAGTTAATAAAATTTTGTACTTCATATTTTGATTAATTATTATGAGTTCACATGTTTCATTGAAAACAGTGTGGATCCTGATCAGCTGGCTTCTTCAGAAGCCAGCTGATCTGGATCTACGCTGTTTTCAAGAGAGTTGATATCTGCATGGTTTCATACTGCTTTCAAAAGTGTAAATTGTTTAAGCACAGAAAGGTATAAGCTAATCTGTACTATCGGACAAGTAAAATTTTCGTTGGACAAGTACATTATGGCTATTTACTTGTCCCTGGACAAGTAGAAAATTTTACTATTTCCACACCCCTGGATAGAAATGTATAGAACTCCCGTAAAACAAAAATCTGCACCCTGCAGAGCGTGTCTGCATGGTCTGTGGAAAGAGCGCACAAGAGGTCCGAAGGATCGAATCCACAAAAAGATCAGACATCAACGCCAAAGCATTGCTCGCCAAATACATGTATGGGGGCATTAATGTAGAGAGTGGCGTTAGGCTTAAATGAAATATATGTGTGGTTCCTGTTGCCTACCTACCCTAATTTTTTTTAACCCTATATACCCTAAACAATAAAATGGTCTTTGGAGAAAAAAATGGGCACTTTTTCAATTTCTGTCACTATTTTCTTTGTTAAATGTTATAACAAAATTTAATAATTTCCCTACCTACCTACCCTAAATTTTCTTGGCATGAAACAGGAACCACACATATATTTCATTTAGGCCTTATGTGTAGAAACTGTTACTCGAAATTACAGAACCTCGATCAAAGATGTAGACTTTTTTATGAGGAGTGCCAACGAAATGCAAGGATAGTGATGCGTGCTAATACTAAAAGAATGATGCGCTCCTCTCCTCTCTCTGAAAATGTTGGACCCCCTCTGGATCCTTGAGAAAGTATAGTTTTCTCTGCAATAAAACCTTTGCCCCCCCCCCCCCCCCCCCCCTCTGTAAAATAAGCTGAGGACTAAAAAACGTCTCAGTCTGGACTCCCCCCCCCCCTGTCAAAAATTCCTGGATCCGCGCATGATATTATACATGCTTTAAAGTCAAATTACGGGGGTCGCGCACATGCGTTCCTTTTTCGCTCCCTAACTGTGAATGATGACCATCCCGCCCCCTCCCCTAAAATATCCACAATTTTATCATAGATCCCATAAAATATTTATTCAATCTGAACCCCCTAAAATTATTGAAATTAAAAGATAGACCCCCTCCTTAAAAAAGGTCCGAGTCCACATAGGCTACGAAATGTCAGAGTAGCCCCCATCCGATCGGAAATCCCCGACACAGGCATGCACGGACCCAGGAAGTGTTGTTAGAGGGAGTCCAATTTATCTTTAACAACTTTTTTATGGTGAGAATCCAAATACCTTTCAAGGTGTATCACCATCGGCCAATTTCAATGGCGTTTCGCTAGCGGCCGAATTAATGGCCCAACATTGAATTCTGACTTGCCTTTGAGATTTTCAAGTGGATCCAGACGAGTATTGCTAAATAAATCCTATAGCTTTGTGATTTTGCTGGGCCCGGAGCCCCGGCCCCCTCTGGATCCGCGCATGGATAGTTTTCCTCGTAACCTGGCTTATTTAATGAACATGAGACAGAGGGGCCGCGGGTTCGAGCCTCACAGGCGTCACTGCGTTGTGTCCTTGAGCAGGACACATTAATCATAGCTTAGTACCGGTTCAACCCAGGAAGACCCATCCCTACATAACTGAAAGATTGTTGATGGGACGTAAGGATCAAATCAAACAAATCTCCTTCGCAATGCTGTGCTCCGGAAACATAAACTTCTTTTAACACCAAACACATTATTCAGAATACAGGCACAGAGGATTTTGTAATAATATAGTGGTGTTTAATAATGAGAGAATGGTCGACATTGTTGCGTTGGTACAAGGTCGCCCACATTTCCACCAACTACCATTGTGGGCCCAACGTATCTTTGCTATCTGTGTAGTGACCCCAAACTTTTTATTATTATTTCTTTTTTTTTTTTTGGGGGGGGGGGGGGGTGCAAATCCTTATTTCTATAGAAACCTATATAACTTGTGATTTTTCGGGGGGAGGTCCGGACCACCAATCCCTCTCTGGATTCGGGCATGGGTAAGAAATAAGTAATTGCCCACTTCCCTGTCACGGATTGAGTTTTCTGAAAGTCTCAGAAGGTTTACCGGCCGGCGCAGTCGGTAACATGTCTGACTACTGTTTTTTTTTGTTTGTTTTTTTCGGGGATGGGGGGGGGGCAAATGCTTATTTCCAACGAAACTTAAAGAACTTGTGATTATTATTTATTTTTATTTATTTATTTATTTTTATTTTTTTGGGTGGGGGGGGGGTCCGGACCACCTATCCCCCTCTGGATCCGCACATCGGTTAGAAATAAGTAATTGCCCACTTCCCCGTCACAGAATGAGTTTTGTAGGTGCAAACTGAAAGTCTCATAAGTGTTTCCCCTGTGAACATTTGAAATTCCAGAAAATAGTTGTACCGGGCCGCGTTGCGTCTGACTAGATGCGGGGTAACTGTATTTTTGTTTATTTTCGGGTGGCGGAGGATGCTTATTTCTATAGAAACCCATAGAATATGTGATTTTTTAGGGGGATGGGGGGGGGGGGGGGTAGGGTCCGGACCACCTAACCCCCTCTGGATCCACGCATCCAGTGTTGGGTTGGGGATGCTTATTTCTATAGGAACCTATAGATCTTGTAATTTTTCAGTTGCCATATTCCTGATAATAGAACAAAATAAACTTTATAAAAAAATCCAATCCGCACGTACAATTGGGCCACTATCGGCCCGCCAACGAACAACCATCCGCAGGTGACGGTTCGTCGGCGGGCCGATAGTGGCTCGTGATGGGATGCTAGCTTGGAGCAGTTGTTTAAAAATCGCAAATGCACTTTTTATTCAATATACCGCAGATGGACTCAAGACGCCACAGGTATTTTCCAATACTACGTATTTTTCCATTACTACGTCAGTGTATATGCCTATAAATAGACGCAATGGCGTTTAGTAGTTACCTGTCTTAATATGCTGACAAGCTATTAAAGGGAGAGAACCAGTCTAGTTGGTTTTGAGATTCAAATAAAATGCTTATCCCGTTTTCAAATGTGCCCAAACAATTTCCATTGCCTTACAATCGTTGTCAAGTATTGAACTAACAGAAAGAAAGTGTTTTCCATCGTTTGGAAGGAAAATATTTTGTTGTTTAGAGTGACGACATATTTAGACGCGCACAACTCCCCAGCAGTGGCGTAAATATCACGTTGTGTATTCCCGCCGTTGCTCTGCGCACCCGTTCTGTGCACTCGTCAGGGGGGGGGGGGGTCCAGGTCAATCCGACAAAAAAAAAAACTCTGACAATGTTTGTTTTAGTCCTCAGCTTATTTTACAGAAGTCAAATGGCAACGAATGGTTAAGTCCAAAGAAAACTATCATTTTCCAGGTTCCAGAGGGGGTCCAACATTTTCCAGGGGGGGGGTCCAACTTTTTCCAGGGGGGGGGGGAGGGGGTCCATACCCCCTGTCCCCCCGCCCTCTGGATCCGCACTTGAAGCCACAACACAAAAAGGCATTTCACAATACGTTCAACAAATATCCGAACACAAAGACCACAGATATGAAACAAAACACAACTAGAACACATTCGATGGCGCGCCATCGCAAATCCCCACGCTCTCGAAGAAATCTAATGGTAATTGAAGGTCACCAGTTTGATCGTAGGTAAAAAAAATTCAGTGTATCCTGGTATACAGCTCAGCCCCGTTAATTTGATATGCCACATGTACATGTTCAGAAAATTAAATTTTTGACCCCTCCCCAAGGCCCCAGGGGGCCGGGACCCAAAAAATTGTGCCGGTGCATGTGCCATTCATGTGAGTAACTCAAACACAAAATCTGGTTGAATTTCGGAAAATTTTTTTTTTTTACCCCCCAGCCCCCCAAGGTACGCCCAAGTCCCACCCCTGGGCATGACCCAGGCGGCCAAATGAAAATCCCGTCTGATATGTTTTATATCTTTCATTTGTGAGAAGATATGCAAAGTTTGGTTTAAAAATCTTTGAAATTGACTTTGTAATTCAGATTTAATGATATTTGACCTTTTGGCCCCTCCCTAAGGCCCCAGGGCGCGAGGACCAAAAAAATGGCGCCGGTGCGTGTGCCATTCATGTAAGAAACTCACACACCAAATCTGGTTGAATTTCGGGAAAAAAAATTTTTGACCGCCCCAACCCCCCACGGTACCCCCAAGTCCGACCCCTAGGGCATGACCCAGGCTGCCAAATGAAAATCCCGTCTGATATGTTTTATATCTTTCATGTGGGAGAAGACACACAAAGTTTGGTCAAAAAATCTTTCAAATTGACTTTGTAATTGAAATTTAATGACATTTAATGATATTTGACCTTTTGGCCCCTCCCCAGGGCCCCAGGGGGCGGGGCCAAAAAAAAATGTGCCGTTGCACGCCCCATTCATGTGAGCAACCCACACACCAAATTTGGTTGAATTTCGTCCAATGGTTTAGGAGGAGATAGCGTGACGGACGGACGGACGGACGGACAGACGGACGGACGGACGGACGGAGGCGATTGCAATATCCCCATCGCTTTTTTAAAAAAGCGTGGGGATAATAAAGGTAAAAGAACCAGCTATCTTCTTCAGAGAAAATAGTGCAGAACCAGAAAAAGAATGCATAAAAATTTATCAAAAATGCAGGGTCAAACGCAAAGGGGTTAAAGAAACATTGAACAAGCAACAACAGAAGCCCTTTCTTAGAATGGAAATCAGCGTCAGCCAACAGGTAGGATTAATGTATTTTACTGACCAAAATTTTGCCAAGATTCCGTTGTTGTTAAAACATAATGATGAACACCAGAATTCAGATAAATAATTACACACATGACACAAAGCCTGGGCCGCCACAACCAATGGGAGGCACATCAAACATCTGATCAACAACAACAGAACCACCACCCCAAGCCACCGGGGTTGGGGGTAGGGGCATTATACTGGTACCAAATCTTCGCTTCGCTCTAGATTCTTTCATTGTTAAAACACAAAATTATTTAGCTTGCAATGAGGCCTCCTTACTATTCCAGTGAATCATCACAGAGAAACAATCAAATCAAATTAACACACTATGATGAAACAAAGAAAAGGTCTCATGAATCACAGCTCTATAGTCAGAGCTAAAGGGAACCTCAAGTTGAGCTACAGTGGGTCCAGCCAAACTGGACACCTTAAAAACTCGGCCCCTAGCAAAATCAGCCCCTAACAAACTCAGCCTCTAAAAAGAAGAACTACCAACTCGGCCCCTACAAACTCGACCCCAACCAAAATAATGTTTCATTCGTTTCAGGAGCCTGTATAGTTTCAATTTTTATGTGCTTAGCCCAAAGTATGGCTTGTCTATTTTTCAGTAGACCTATTGACAACAAACTCAATTCCAAATAACCAGCATCATCATGGTTTTAGATATCAGAGTCCACATCCTTGGTCAGATGTGGTACACGACTGTATCAATTCCTGGTCTTTGCCCCACCTTTCTTACTTTCAAATCTATCAGTTATATTAGAAAATGTTTTGATCAACATATTTTTGCATGCTGGATAACTTTATGTTGTTTTTTTTATGTCAGAGACGCTCATCTACGCATGAATTATTCTCTACACAATGAAATCCTGCAAACGCATAGCTCTGATGAGACTGGCGGTTTCATCTATTCCATGACTAGCTGTTCAAAAATAGTAAGTGAGTATGATCAGGAAATACCACAATCACAAACAGCAGACAACCGAGGAAGAGCCACTCAACCATCACGAGACACTAGGAAGACAAATTAAGCAAAGCAAGTGGCAGCCTCATCAAGATGATTGCAATACTAGTATGGACATAAAGTAACGTACAACGAAGCATAGAACAATTACAGACTCCCACAATGGGAGTAACAATATACAAAAAGTCAACAACAACAGAACCACCGCCTTAGAGCGGACAGCAGCCTAAGCCACAGAGGGGGGGGGGTGGGGGGGGGGGGCTTAAATGCATTTTACCGGTACCAAATCTCTACCCTAGATTCTGATGTTGTTGAAGTACAAGAAATGTTCCGCATGCATGGGGACCTTCTAACTAATGCAATGTATCATCATGGAGAAACACTCTAATCAAATTAACACACTATGATGAAAGAAAGAAAAAGGCTCATGACTCACAGATATTCAGAGCTAAAAAAAACTCAAGTTGAGCCACGGTGGGTCCAGCCACAGATAATCATCAGGCACCAACCCACCGATTAAAGCTTTACGTCAGAGCTGTCATAGAGTCTGAGGACTGACCCACCGTCATGCAATTAAAGAGGAAACCATAGCTATAAACTTTGATTGGGTTTAAACCAGGCATGCAGACTGTCGCATGACATCCAAGATTGCAAACAGCGCAGCCCAAGTTGAGAAGCCCGATTATATAGCGTTTCATTAGGGACTACCAATTTATGATGATTAAACAGAAAGAGAATGTGACAAAAGTCGTCGTACTATTTTACAAACAAACGTGTGCCAATATCAAAGGCTCTAAACACACTCATCAAATGTATTGCTGACACTGGTGAAGTCCTGTATACTTGTGTTTTGCCATCTCCAGCAGGTCCAGTGGGCTGCCATCCTCTGAACTTTCTCATTCAAAGCAGACAAGCAGAGAACTGTTGTGAATATCCTTAATAATCGTCTGGGAATTGAGTCTGTTCTACTTCTACTTTAGTACTGCCCAGGGCGTTCGCATCACAGGCAAGGGACGTCAGAAAGAGGTTAAAACATCGTATTTTACAATTAAAAACACCATGGGCTGTACTGTCTAGAAAGTGTAGCTCTGGAAACTCATTAACCAGGTATTGGACCACTCAACCATAGTATTTAAGTCCTGTTGGAGCTGCTCCTCATCTGAGATACTTTTGATGGTCTTGTAAAGAAGGCAGTCATCAGCAAAGAGCTTAAGGATGTCTGAGGGGAAAAGTTATTACCGATGTCATTAACGTAGAGCAGAAACATCAGTGGTCCAATGACTGTTTCCTGTAACCCCAGAAAGGACATCCCAGTCGGGGGATGTTGATCGGTCTATGACAACTCTTTGTTGGCGGTGGCATAGCCAAGACTTGATGCACTCATTAGTCCTTCGTGTGACCCCATAGTGCTGGAGTTTGTGAAGTGCCTTGCTTAAATGAGGTCCTGACATTATAATTGAGGGTCTGGCTGGGGGGTGGGTACTGGTATTCACTATCATTAAAAAAATAGCCCATTATTCATCTCATTAAAATTTTGGGTTATTCAATATAATAAGACCAATTATTCATTAAAAGTAAGAAAGGTGGCAAAGAAATCTGATTATTCACTGTTCATCATTTTTTTTCTTCAATTCATTGAAAAATAGCGGATTATTCATTATTTTTAAGCCCTCATTATTCACAATTCATTATTTTTTTGGCTCATTATTCACTATTCATTATAAAATAAGGCCATTTTTCACTTATCATTATACCCCATCCACACCCTCATAATAAGTGTATGTAAATATATTAAGTTAAATTATTTTAAAATTTAGACTTGAAGATGAACAGTGAATTTGTTTGCTTTGCACGGTTTAGGTAGTGCCTAAGTTCATATTATGCTTTTGTAATTGCATAATGATCCCCAAATTTATACGTCAAAAACAAAACAGCAAAACCAGAAGGAAAATCAAAGTAAGCACTAATAAAGTAAGGGCTGATAAGAAAAACTTTCACGATTGTGCATAGAACAAAGAAATTACTTGTCAGGTCCACTTGTGTAGGATTATATCTGATCATATTTCCATAAGCAAACAAAGTAGGCCCTGATCAGGCAGCTTTAACAAAGAGCTGCCTGATCTGGGTCTGCTCTGTTTGCAAAAGTGTGAAAAGGCGTCACTATGAGGTAAAGGGTTAAGGGTGTATTCCTACTGGTCACAGACCTGTAATTGTAAAAAGGGCAGTGATTGGCTCGAAAGGTAGGTGGAAGCTCTGCACAAAATTCAAGTTGTTAGGTGTTCCGTGATTGGTCAATAATAAAATTATGGGAAATAAATCATATTAATCAGACGGGTATATCATTGCTGCTCTTGTCGAGGTAACATCTCTCTGCTTTTGTTTATTAAGTTAACTGGTGTGGCTATGAAAAAAGGACCTTGTATTCTGGTATTTTTTTCAATGTTATTTTCCTCTCATGTAGGGTGCTCTTCTTTAGGGGCCAAAAAGTAGTAAAATATGGTGGTCACCGGGGTATCTCATTCTCGTTTGTTAATTGAACTAGGTCCAATCTGTAACTCTATTGCAATCAAATCGTGATTGAAGAGTTGTGAGGACCACATCCTACTTCAAATTTATAATTGAGGTATTTTGAAAAAACGTTTACAGGTCTGGGCCCTACTAGATAACTGCACGTGAACGTCTAAAGAGTAAGTGTTCGCATATGTGGTAAGTACTATAAGGTTACGTGCTGACTCAAATGTTTTGATTTTTCTTAATTCAGAATCATTGTCTGCGAAATAAGAAGACAGGGTGCACCAGGGGCTGGTATGCGGTTTGAAATCAGTTAACACAATGCACCCGAAATTGACACTATATTTGGAGTATAAATAGTGACTGCACTGGTTACTAGCTTTGTGTTTAGTGTAATATGATAAGATGCACTAATTCAAAGTCTAACAAGGTGATGAATAACAATCAGAAAATATTTCTCGGCATGTTTAACACTTACACAAACAATAGGAGGGTTATTCAATATTTAATGCAACTATACTCATAACTCAATCCACAGATTGATTATTGAGACACACCATGAGTTTTTGGGAACAGGCAAAAGGCATTAATTTCAGGGGTTACATGTACAAGGTAACACATTTTGAGTGGAACATGAGCACAAAACCAATATTGAGAACAAGAAGGGAGGATAAGAGCACAAGCCAATTTATTTCAGGTGAACTAGGGAACATGTGCCCCACTTGGAGGGCCTCCTTATTATTTTAAACAATAGAACAGCTTAGTGGCCAAATTGATTTCAATGGTATCACAGACCTCTCGTCATCTTCTCGGGTCAGTTGCAAGGTTGCTTAGTCCATTTCGTCCTATACGCATATGGATAGAAGTTGACTTAGTACCCTTGGCTTGCGAAGATGAACATCTCGAGTGCAAAGTGAACACGTTAAACCATTTATGCCGAATGTATTTTCCCATCCTTATCAATTGGACGAGTTCATTTCAAATTTCAGGGTTGTTGGATGGTATTTTTTATTTTTATTCAAATTCTAAAAGAAATTTCTGTAAGCAAACAGTGGAGAACCTGATCAGACGCCGCGTTTTGCGGCGTCTGATCTGGTTTGGCACTGTTTGTCTATGTCCCACAAAAAGGATGCTAGGCTTATATGGGTTAACATCGGCCTAATTTTCAGTCAAAAACTGATCTTAAAAATTAAATAAAATAGTGCATTGTTACAGCATCCATCTTTTCATAAGTGCAAGAAGTATGATTATTGATTGCTCCAAAGTTAGAACAATGTTTCAACAAGTGTTATATTACTTTGTTTCCTACTTCTGTATATAACTTCCTGAAGTGATTATTCTAGAATAACAATTTCATTAACATCGAGATTATGTTGAAGATAAAACTGATTGAAACACAAAAATAACACTTGTAAGTTACCATTATGTCGCCGATAGAAAACCAGTCTTTGAACCTGAGGCATTATTTCAGGGAAATCCCCAATTCAAGTAGAAAGAAGCAAAACTTCAATGGCATAATGAATATTTATAGGCAAAGTGGATCAGTATCTGGCCTATGCCCTGCGAACATTGGCGCATGCATGACACCTTCTGGACATGCTAGCGATTGTGTAATGGATTATCTCTCTTGGCATCCATCGCCATTCCTCTTGTAGCGTTGCAAATTCTTGCAACGCTGGGGTCTTTTGCGCACCTGGCGACCTAAGACATCCCAAATGTGCTAAAATGGCGACATATCAGGGGATTTGGCTGGGCTCTTAAAGTACATGTACACGTGCTTGTTTTATTGTACTGTTAACACTCGCGGAAAATGTATTAAATGTGACACCTGTGCAAAATTGCACCAGTTTCATATTTTGAACATTTCACCTTAACTATATATTTTTTTTTTAAATGAAAATTGTCTAATCTTGGAAATGGGCTGTATCAAATGATAAGGATGTGTATAACCGATTGTCTAAATGATGTTAGGATTACTCTAGTGACAAAGAAAAAAATTTCTTGATGTATGTCTGAAGATAAAAAAAAATCATCTTCTAGTGCTCTCTCTCTCTCTCTCTCTCTCTCTCTCTCTCTCTCTCTCTCTCTCTCTCTCTCTGAGAGAGATACGACGCAATTGTGACGACCACAAAGAATTTTCCTGATGATGACACCCATGACTTATTTGAAACAGGTGTCATAGATTTGACTTGTAATATTTGGTATCTGTAGTCGTGCCAAAGAATTATGATCTGTTGAGCGTCAAGGAACGATGGAATTCTTGCATAAACATACCAGCTGGAAATGACAGATAACTTCTTGTTGCCAAATGTCTTTGTTAATATAATTTTCATTTGACTTCTGTGTCCTTGCTTTTGCCAAATAAATAATTTTGTTATAAACATTGTTCATGTATCTAGTCGTACTAACTGATTCAATTTGATTGTCAATATAGACTCGTTCATAAGCAGATCCAGAGAATTCCGCCTAGGGGGGTCCTGTCATTTTTTGAGGGTCATCAACGTATTTCACAGAGGACCGTAAGAATCTCCCTCGAGAAGAAATTGGACCCAAATGGTCCAATTTCTTCTCGAGGGGGTCCGTGCCAGTATTTCTAAGGAAACCAATAGCCACTTGTGATTTCCCAGGGAGTCTAGACACCCTGCCCCACCCCACTCCCACTGCAGTACATAGATAGGCACTGTCCAATGACTAACTCACTTAAACCGAACCTGCGGTTTTCAAATCCTTTAGCTTCGTGCAATAATTGTTCAAGAAATTACTTTATATGGTATACAGCAATAACAAACTCGATTTCACATTTTCCAAAAATTATACTGCAATGCTCTTGCAGTATTTGAACTGGTAATTACTATTTTGACATATTGTTCACTGCACGTCGATCATTTCACTGTGAATGTAAAATGATAGGGTAAAGTCAGGTAACTTCGGACCTCAGGTACATTCGGACAGCGATCTTTGTTTCATATTTTATTTATTGGAACAGAAAATAAATCAACTTAATAAAGAATGAAAATCCTGATGAGACGGCTCATAAGGAGCCGTCTCATCTGGATTTCCACTCTTTGCAAATGTATGTACGAATTTACCTGGTGTCCGAAGTTACCTGACATTACCCTATAGAACCACCCGCTGATCGTCACTACAGAGGTGTTGGGTCTCATAGATGCTGGGGGCGAGAGATTTGCTGCACATTGCAATAACTAACTGAATTAGCCCTTTTCAGACCAATGGAATTTTCCATCAAGTCACATACAATAAAATCGAGATTGTCCATTATACACAGTATGTAAACTGAAATAAACATCCTGTACCCGTTCCTACTAGCTCTCGCCTTATAAACATGAATAACAGCACTCGTGCGTAACCAGTAGTCGGAAAAATGCGTGTATTTAGGTACACGTACACGTTTCGATTTATATTGTTAGCGATACAGACAATACACATTCGAACAAGGTAAGAAAATCCATTTTATCTATTTTATTCCATGATTTTAACGGTTTCCTCCTCCGTATTTTGCTTTGTTAAAAACGACTTGCTCACAATCAGAGCCGTTCTGTGCCGAAAACGAGCTTAAATGCCAGTTTGCATGGTTTTAGTGGAATTGGCAATCGCATGTGTACATGATTACATGGTTGTAACTGTAACAGTTACTAAGATCTATGGAAAAATGAGTTTTAATAGGTGGGCCCTCGCAATTACAGCTGTACCAACAACTCTCACATCACGATTTCCGACAACTGGTTACGCACGACTGCTGTAATTCATAATGTATAAGGCGAGAGCTAGGAGGAACGGGTACAGGATGTTTATTTCAGTTTACATACTGTGTTATATATGTATTGGTGGATCAAAGGTTGGTTATAATTTAAAAAAAACAAAACACTATTATATTTCTTTCTCTTAAGTTCGATTTTGTCTTAGAAAAATAGTGGGGTAAATTCGGACGTCAGCTAATTTCAGACAGCGACTTTAATTGTTTCATATTTTAATTATTGGAATAAAAAAATCAACTATCTAAGCAAACGATGAAAATCCTGATGAGACGGCTCATAAGGAGCCGTCTCATCTGGATTTCCAGAGTTTGCAAATGTATGTCCGAATTTACCTGATGTAAGAAGTTACCAGACTTGACCCTACAAATCCCGATTAAATGTCGCCTTATGATGCATTTCATCTGAGGCTGCACTGTTTGCCAAAGTACATATACCACTTTAGAGGTTCCCGGTATGAGTAAAACTGAGTCTACTGTTTTCATATATATTTTATCTTCATTTACAGAGGATCCATTTGTTTTGGATTATTAAGGCTTATCAGAATCTCAATAACAAGTCAGCACTCGTGTTTGAAAATCGATGTGATCCAACTTTTACATTGAAAGAGTATTTCATTTAAAATATCCTGATGTTGTTAATTATAAATGATCAAAATGAACAAATCTGAATGATAAACTATTTTTGTGTATATATGTAACAGGAACAACAGCAAAAGTATTTCTTTCAGCGTTCTGGCTGTCTTTATTTGCTTTTGACCCACAGGCACAATTCACCAATCAGAAGCAATCTTTTAAAAATTTAATATTCAGCGACCCTGCTAGAAAACGGTCCTCTCATTGGTTAATACCACAGACTGTCGTACAAACTTATAACAAATGCGACTTAACTTGAAAACTATATGTTAAAGGCTGACACGCAGACTATTTTTTTAAATGCACACAGTATGCTTAGAAACAGACATGACGAAATACAATGTGGATCGACCACAGTCAACTCACTTGTAAACAGCATTTGTAAATAGTAGCCTTATTATCACTCTTTTCACGCCTTGCATAATTACACATAGTAAATATGTGAATAATAAAATAACTCACTCAGCTACTGTCGTGCTAGCCAAAAGTGACAGTGACGTCATGTTTTCTTTACAACGTTATCAGTGACTTAGAATCGATAGATCACTTGTGTATTTATCCTATTTATCCTATCCGCAGGATAGGATTAATACACAAGTAATCTATCGATTCGGGTTAGCTCAAGTGCAGTGTAAAGGTTAATGGTTTACTTATCAATTTTAAACAAAGTATAACGTAACTGTCACTCTTGGTTGGCACGACAGTAAGGTCCAAGGGATGATGATCAGCGCTAAGGCAAATAAATGTTGAAACTTTCTGAGCCATTTTTCGTACGATTTCGTACAAAGAGTGAAGTCATGATTATAGTCTGTTTCATAAATTTTGAGCAATAAAAAAAACTACCTATAGTCTATTTCTAAATTCGAGCCTTAATAGTGTCTTAGTAGATATTTGAATACCATTATTGTTCAAAATTTGTCATTATTTAAAAGCTGCTGAAAAACCATCTTTTAAAGAGCCATCTGGTAGGCATTTATTAGACAATGCATCCATCCAACTGCTGTGGATCGTTTAAAGTTACCTAAACTCAGTTTGTGGAGCATACATTAATTCTGTCACCTTTGTTCTGCAGTAAGATTCCTTTCAGCGAAAGTACAAACCCTGGTATTAAACTGTGACCTGATTTATAGTTTAGGGATTAATTTTATAGCTTATTTTGTGTGTGTATAGGGGTGTTAACAGCGAAATTTCTTGTAAGACCCTCACCTAGCCATCATACAGTTTCAGACTCACCAATGGCGTTTCGCTAGGGGGCCAATGGTGGACCGCTTTTTTAATGTTTACAGGCTACCTAGTTTCCAATGTGATAAGCGCAATTTTCATATGAGCTGTCGATAACAACTCATCAACTTTCTTTTGGGATGAAAACAACACTATGGGTGTTGCAAATAGCACTTGATATCGTCAGCAGGCAAAACGTGAAACATCCCTAGATAAAATGCACTATGGTAAACCTTGTTGAAAAGTATATGGGCGTGACTGCCATAATGATTTGAATATACCTAGAAATCGCAACGGTATTATTATGTGAATACTGATCGTCAATATAACAAATTGCACGGACCAGGGCCAACAATTACAATGCCTCCTTAAATTTAAGAAAGATTCATGTTAAGTATTATATTTTTAGTATCCATGCGAAAATAACGTTTCGAACTTATTAAAATCAAAATTGTTTCATTTTTTTCTGTAGATCTCAATGATATCTTTGGCCATAAGTACTGCATCAATCCTGGCAATTTATTAAACATTTAATGTAACATGCTGAAATATCAATACTTAACTTAAGTCGTCCTTAACTTTAATAGAGGATTGTAATTTTGGCCCAGACAGACTAAAAAGAATAAGGATAGATGAAATCCATGCATCAATCCAATTGTTCATAAGGTCTCTCAATTTAAGGAAAATTGTAAGAGTACATGTACGTGTAAACTGCAAAAGTGCGTTTTCGCTACCTTTGGCTTAATATTAAACATGAAAGACAATCATTAGTTCTTTCGTGAGCGAATTTAGTATTACCTGCCATCACATGTGAGGTATCTAGTGGTTTTGGGAAAGAAAATAGTAATCTTTGAAACTGTATATCATTCCCATCAATTAATCTTAAAGGAAAGCGCAATACACCGTAACCGCTGATATGATTTAAAGGACTATATCTTGGAAAGAATTTGTAAGCAAAGAAATTGCTTAAAAAGTATATATTCAATCAACTATCGCTATTTCAAATTTACGAAATTCGCGTTGGAATCCACCTGAGGTAGCCGCCATGTTTTTACACCAGTGACATTCGAAATCGGGCCGAATATCGTATTTTGACATTCAAAATCCTATTTTGACATTCGAACTGAGGCTAAATATCGTATTTTGACATTCAAAACCCTATTTTGACATTCGAAATTGGGCCGAATATCGTATTTTGACATTCAAAATCCTATTTTGACATTCGAAATCGGGCCGAATATTGTATTTTGACATTCAAAATCCTATTTTGACATTCAAAATCGGGCCGAATATCGTATCTTTATATTCAGAATCCTATTTTAACATTCGGACCATGGCCGAATATCGTATTTTGACATTCAAAATCCTAGTTTGACATTCGAACTGAGGCCGAATTTCGTCTTTTGACATTCAAAATCTTATTTTGACATTCGAACTTGTGCTGAATATCGTAATTTGACATTCAAAATCCTATTTTGAAATTCGAACTGGGACCGAATATCGTATTTTGACATTCAAAATTCCACTTTGACATTCGAACTTGGGCCGAATATCGTATTTTGACATTCAAAATCCTATTTTGACATACGAAATTGGGCCGAATATCGTATTTTTATATTCGAAATCCTATTTTGACATTCAAAATCGGGCCGAATATCGTATTTTGATATTCAGAATCCTAATTTGACATTCGAAATTGGGCCGAATATCGTATTTTGACATTCAAAATCCTATTTTGACATTCGAACTGGGACCAAATATCGTATTTAGACATTCAAAATCCTATTTGGACATTCGATATCGGGCCGAATATCGTATTTTGACATTCAAAATCCTATTTTGACATTCGAAATCGGGCCAAATATCGTATTTTGATATTCAAAATCCTATTTTGACATTCAAAGTTGGGCAGAATATCTTTTTTTGACATTCGGAATCGGGCCGAATATAGTATTTTGATATTCAGAATCCTATATGACATTCGAAATTGGGCCGTATATCGTATTTTGACATTCAAAATGGGCCTATTTTGACATTCGAACTGGGGCCGAATATCGTATTTTGACATTAAAAATCCTATTTTGACATTCGAAATCGGGCCGAATATCGTATTTCGATATTCAAAATCCTATTTCGACATTCGAAATCGTGCCGAATATCGTATTTTGACATTCAAAATCCTATTTTGATATTCGAAATCGGGCCGAATATTGTATTTTGATATTCAGAATCCTATTTTGACATTCGAACTTGGGTCGAATATCGTATTTTGGCATTTTGGATTTTGAATGTCAAAATACGGTATTCGGCCTAAGTTCGAATGTCAAAATAGTATTCTGAATATCAAAATACGATATTCGACCCGATTTCGAATGTCCAAATAGGATTTTGAATGTCAAAATACGATATTCCGCACCAGTTCGAATGTCAAAATAGGATTCCGAATATTAAAATACGATATTCGGCCCGATTTCGAATGTCAAAATAGGATTTTGAATGTCAAAAAACGATATTCGGCCCGATTTCGAATGTCAAAATAGGATTTTGAATGACAAAATACAATATTCGGCACATGTTGAGTGTCAAAATAGGATTTTGAATATCAAAATACGATATTCGGCCCGATTTCGAATGTCAAAATAGGATTTTGAATGTCAAAATACGATATTCGGTCTCAGTTCGAATGCCAAAATAGGATTTAGAATGTCAAAATTCGATATTCAGCCCAAGTTCAAATGTCAAAATAGGATTCTGAATATCAAAATACGATATTCGGCCCGATTTCGAATATCAAAATAGGATTTTGAATGTCAAAATACGATATTCGGCCCAATTTCGAATGTCAAAATTGTATTTTGAATGTCAAAAAACGATATTCGGCCCGATATCGAATGTCAAAATAGGATTTTGAATATCAAAATACGATACTCGTCCCAATTTTGAATGTCAAAATACGATATTCGGCCTCAACTCGAATGTCAAAATAGGATTTTGAATGTCAAAATACGATATTCGGCCCGATTTCGAATGTCCAAATATGATTTTGAATGTCAAAATACGATATTCGGTCCCAGTTCGAATGTCAAAATAGGATTCTGAATATTAAGATACGATATTCAGCCCGATTTCGAATGTCCAAATATGATTTTGAATGTCAAAATACGATATTCGGTCCCAGTTCGAATGTCAAAATAGGATTCTGAATATTAAGATACAATATTCAGCCTCAGTTCGAATGTCAAAATAGGATTTTGAATGTCAAAATTCAATATTCGGTCCGATTTCGAATGTCAAAATAAGATTTTGAATGTCAAAATACGATATTCGGCCCAATTTCGAATGTCAAAATAGGATTTTGAATGTCAAAATACGATATTCGGCCCAATTTCGAATGTCAAAAAAGGATTTTGAATGTCAAAATACGATATTCGGCCCGATTTCGAATGTCAAAATAGGATTTTGAATGTCAAAATACGATATTCGGCCCAAGTTCGAATGTCAAAATAGAATTTTGAATGTCAAAATACGATATTCGGTCCCAGTTCGAATGTCAAAATAGGATTCTGAATATTAAGATACGATATTCAGCCTCAGTTCGAATGTCAAAATAGGATTTTGAATGTCAAAATTCAATATTCGGCCCGATTTCGAATGTCAAAATAAGATTTTGAATGTCAAAATACGATATTCGGCCCAATTTCGAATGTCAAAATAGGATTTTGAATGTCAAAATACGATATTTAGCCTCAGTTCGAATGTCAAAATAGGATTTTGAATGTCAAAATACGATATTCGGCCCGATTTCGAATGTCAAAATGGGATTTTGAATGTCAAAATACGATATTCGGCCCAAGTTGGAATGTCAAAATAGTATTTTGAATGTCAAAATACGATATTCGGTCCCAGTTCGAATGTCAGAATAGGATTTTGAATATCAAAAAACGATATTAGGCCCGATTTCGAATGTCAAAATAGGATTTTGAATGTCAAGATACTATATTCGGTCCCAGTTCGAATGTCAAAATAGGGTTTGAATATCAAAATACGATACTCGGCACCAGTTCGAATGTCATAATAGGATTTTGAATATCAAAATACGATATTCGACCCGATTTCGAATGTCAAAAAGCGAAAAACGAAAAGCGAAAACCGAATAACGAAAAACGAATAACGAAAAACGAAATGGGGAAAACCAAAATGCGAATATCGAATAACGAAAAGCGAAAAAGGAAAAACGAAAAACGAAAAGCGAAAAACGAAAAGCGAAAAACGAAAAACGAAAAGCGAAAAACGAAAAGCGAAAAACGAAAAACAAACCAACTTCTCCTTGCTATATAAGCATAGAGTTCATTTTATGGAACATCGGCAAACAGTGCAGAACCAGATCAATGGCCGTATCAGGTTCTGCACTATTTGCTTGCAGAATGTCCTTCGAAAATGTGAATGTATTTTTAAATATGAAGCATACAGCTTTTATTGAACGAAGCTAAAATATACTCAGAAAAACATTTGAAGGAAATAAAATTCTTTTGACTATATTACATTAATTTTCCAAGCAAAATATTTTGTATCTGATAGAAATAACAATATGCAATTCAGCAAAGTGAAAATGCAATTTACGGGCGTGGATCCAGAATGTTTTGTCAGACGGGAGCCAACTATGACAAAGTTTTTTCTTTGAATTATTTTTTTTCTATTTTTTTTTAAAGTTTTTTTCTTCATTTTCTTTTTTAATTGATTAGGGGAGAGAGGATCCAAGTGCCACTTAAAGCGGACCATCATTTGCCCGCAAGCGAAGCGCCATTTAAATTGCGTTTCGCTGGCGGGCCGATGATGGCCCAACATTCAATACTGGCTTGGTAGCTTTGTGATTTTTCAGGTGACCCGGACCAATATCGCCAAGAAACCCTATAGCTTCGTGGTTTTTCAGGGTGGGGGACGGACCCAATGTCCTCATCTCTGGATTCGAGCAAGGCTTTTTCGCAACGAGTTTAGAATATGGACCAGCACATGTTTTGTTATTTGTTGCATGTGCAACACCAATGCTAGAGGTCTAAAAATTAGTCTGAACCAGCAACTAGATCAAAACTTTGTGAGGCTGTGGCGATATAGACGGAGGTGAAATTGCTGTTTTATGTTGCTCAATCGCAATAAGCACTGTACAGTAAAACTTGTGTAAAACGGCCACTAAAAATGGACAAAAGGATCTTAATTACAAATGGTAGCTTAATGAAGGTCAAAAGTATAGCAGAATGCTCCTACTTTTGACCTCCATTAAGCGATTGTTGGTCATAAAAACCTCATTTCGGTCGTTTTGAGAGTGGCCGTTTTACACAGGGTTTACTTTACATCTATAGATTCTATGATTAACCTTGAAACAAAAGGTCGTGGCATCCAAAACATCAGTAAAGCACATATTCTACCGCAGTTTGAAATGGAAACTACTTTATCTTCATAAACATATTGAAAGAACAGTTGTGCCAATGCATCTTTTTCATTCATATTTGTCATTTTACCATTAGTCTAGGTCAATTGTTGGTGCCTCAAGAGCAAAAGCTAGTTTTCCAATTGCTTTGGCTCTCCTTTGAAGTTGTTTGCTATCCATTGACTGTGACACATGTTAGAAAGCGAACTTCTGATTGGGATGATGACTTTTGCATTTTGCCGTCAGACGGGGACCCAACCCTTGGTTGGAATCATTATATCAAATACCTCATCTTTTTCAAAGCGTTATAGCAGTAAATTCATTTTAACGTCGAGAATGTTGGCACTCAATTTAAAGAGTCATGGTGTTCATTACGTCAGAAAATTGACAACCATTGCCAAATTCAGTTCAAAGAGTTGGAAACATGAACCAGTTTGTCTTCATAAAACAACAGATGTGCAAGTTAATCTTGATCTTTCAATGTCATCATTACCGTCTGAGCCAACTCGTGCGAATAGAGGAGTTTCCCATTATCGGATTTTACCTATATCACGTGACATCGACTGGCCAGTCCAGCAATTGGACTACTTCCGGTATAAAGCTGTTCTATAATATAGGTTAAAATTTTATTTAAAGATATAAAAAAACGGCAATTTATAAATTGAAGAGTCTGACAAAACTGCATGTCACTATGATGGTCCTTTATGGTTACATGTGTACACTGTCTACTGAGTGATAAGATACATTTTATTTTGTGCTGGCCCAAATGGCATCCGGTTATTCAATGAATGTCCGGGGGGGGCCTTTGAAAACAATAAATCTTGCACACGTGTCTTTAGAACTTCGGCACGTGTGATCAGTCGATTTCTCTGAAGTTGATAAGAAGCCCAGCTGGACGTCTACTTATCACACAAGACTTTAAAATGCCCACACAAACTTATCCACCGGGGCTTGACGCTGAGTCTTCATCTACATCCATAGTGTGTGTGTGTGTGTGTGTGTGTGTGTGTGTGTGTGTGTGTGTGTGTGTGTGTGTGTGTGTGTGTGTGTGTGTGTGTGTGTGTGTGTTCGAGTGCGTGCGTGCGTGCGTGTGTGCGTGCGGGGAAGGGGTGTTCTACTAGAAAGACCCTGGTGTGTGCGAGCAGCGAAGACTTGCGAATCTGTGCGCTCTCTAGAGTCTGCTTTAATCTGCGCCGATTTTTATAATATTTCGAAATCAAAGTATGTATTACACTTATTACATGTATAGAAAAAAGTACGGAATACTTATAAAATGTGTATGAAAATATAAATTTATCTTTTTTCGAGAATAAGAAAAGTAGCGATTCCATTCTTAAGTTCTTAATAGCTAGACTACAGTGGATTGGAATTTGGCGCGTACATTCAGTGGCCCAAAATTTGCAATATGAATACATATTGCTGTTTCTTTGAAACATTTAAATGAAATTAGACATCTATAGAAATTCTACCTGAAAATTCTTCAAGTAGCTTAATAATGTTCCCAGATTACTTACAACTCGAAGCTGTGAAAACAGATATTGTTTATAGAAACACTTTTTAAAAGTTTCTATTAACATTCGGCGTTTATACGTTTACAAATGCAATAACAATTTGACCAAGGAGAGATATGAGTTACCCGACATTAATTTTTGGGCGCATATGCGGTCCCAAATTTCATAACCTATGCCTTTACGTAACTGATTATTTACAAATAGAGACCCATTTAAATATCCACTCTTTCAACTCGAAGTGCGCGCGGGTTTCAGACATTTCACAGCGAGCTTTCAGTAGTTTGAGCTAAAATGCGTTTGGTTGCAAATAAAATTGAGTCAAAAAGTTATTAATCTCCTCTTATCTTACACTCGGTCCGAGTCGTACAAAAATATGCGTTTGAATACACAAAAACAAGAGTTTCGTTGAGACGGTTCTTTTGAGTACCCATGAAACATTGCAAATTAAGAAATATACCCTATATTCGGAATCCAATGATTCGTATATTTTATTCGACATTTGCGGATGCTTCGATGTACCAGGGTTCGAGCTATCGAGGTTTTACTCTATTACTGCAACTTCTAAAAGTAAGAACAGCGTATTTGCTTCTAGCGCGAATATGTCCTAATTATTACTTTTACTCAGATGATTTTTGGCCACGGATGTATACATCCATGTTTTTGGCTACACTGAGACGTTTGTGAAACAGGCAGACAGTTCCCTATTATTTCCGTTGCTGATGAAGGCCTTGGAGAGATGTGTTTCCCCGCGGGTCTACGGTAGATTTCTGTGATATTTTGGACATTCTTGTTGGGAAAGTTAATAAATAATGTAGACCCGCAGGGAAACACATCATCTCATCTGGGCCTTCGTCAGCAGCAGCGGAAATAATTGTGGAAATATATGCCGATACGCGTACCACTTGAATAAAAGTCTGCAAGGCTTCGTTCAGCGTAAATTAGATAAATTTGAAATAAAAATTAACGCTTCTTGTCATCATATGTAATTGTGGTACATATAATCTCCATTTTCCTTTTGTTTGGTTATGAGTATAAGTGAAATGCACGCAGAATTAGTAGTAAGTTATTACAGCTTCATATACCGGAAGTAGTCCAATTGTTGAACTGGTCAGCCGATATCACGTGATACAGGTAAAATCCGATAATGGGAAAGGGGTCTATTTGCACTTGTTGCAAACTTAAAGGTGCACCGAGATTGGCTTTGATGAGGCGGATATACCAAGCAGGCACATAACCTAAAAGTACCCGTTATGGGGTATCCGGTCTAAAAAGGGTTATAGAATTACTTGAGGCATTTGCGGCGGTACAATGCATCACTATCCAATACTCACTGACAGGTTGTTGACCTTTTTGCTCTTTTCAAGGTCAGAAGCGGTGCTTTAATCACAAACGATTATATTTCCTTGCGTCCCTTTTGACATCAAGGACAATTGGATACAAATCTAAAGATGTTCTCATCTCATAAACTGGGAAGCAACATATTTTGGGCCGGTTCATGAGAGTTTGATACTCATCGCGCGTGCGTAAAGTCACTATTTAGGGTCACAGACCTGTATTTGTAAAAGTGGCACTAATTGATTGGCTCAAAAGGTTGGTGGAAGCTCAGCACAATATTTAAGTTGTAAGGTGTGTCGTGATTGGCCCATAATAAAATTACTGGAAATAAATCGTATTTATTAGATGGGTATATCTTTGCTGCACTTTTTGAAACAACATATCTCTGCTTTTGTTGATTAAGTTTACAGGTGTGGTTAAGAAAAAAGAACCTTGCATTTTGTTTTGTTTTGTTTTGTTTTTTTAATGTAATTTTCCTCTCATGTAGGGTGCCCACTACACTACTTCCTTATTCTGTGAGCAGTACTCAATAACAGAGGCTCTGGAGAGATTTTGCGGATGCACAAGCTCGTCTAAGCGTTAGCTGCTCATCGTGAACTTGTAATTAGAACATAATTTTATGTTTGGGTTAGATTTTGCGATCAGCCTTTGTAAAATTGTTTGCTTGCTGTGATTTGTGACCCAATGCATACCCGGTAAACATCTGAAATCGTGCCATCATCGGCCCGCCAGCGAAACGCCATTTGAATGGCGTTTCGCTTGTGGGTCGATTGTGGCCAAACACTGCTTGCTGGCTGGATTGGGATCAACTAGTTCATTGATAAGTACCAGTTAATAGAAGAAAGCTCGCATACTGTACAAAAGTGCAATAGTTTTCCACAGAAGTGTCAGGAAGCAAAAGTGCTTATCACATCAAAACAAGAAGCTCTGTAACTTCTTTTGTAACTTTCTTTTCTTCTGTTTATCCCTTCAACATGTTGGAGCTGATTGGTTTGATTTTTATCGCAAATTACTTAGTTAAAAGTTGCTTTGGATTGCTGAAATGTACACATGTGTAGATCGCTTTCACCAAACCCAGGAAATTGCTAGAATAGAAAAGAGACCCTACTCAGTAAGCACCGGAAAGCGGGTCACCATCGGCCCGCCAGCGAAACACCATTTAAATGGCGTTTCGCTGGCGGGCCGATGCTGGTCCGACATTCAAGGTAGGCCTTTGCTGGCTGGATAAGAGCTATCTGCTTGAAACAGACTCAGCACCAGTGTATTGGTGTGTGCTCTCAGATCTTTTGCAAACACCAAAAAAAACTCAACTTACTTTTTATACTTGCTTATCATGCTTATTGCAATGTCTTAAATTCTTCCAAGTAAATTCAAGACGTGTCAGAAAGCACTTTGACATTAGATTTTCGTCAAACAGGCAATGTTAGAGCTACATGACCACTAGAAATGAATAAATGGTGGTATGTGCAATTTTTGTACTCAAGCTTCCTGCGATTGTAACAGAAACATAAAACTATTAACAAGTAAGTATTTTTGATAAGGTTGTCTGCTAATTCTGCACAAAGGTATGATAGTGTAACATATATATCTTCAGAAAAACAATTGAACGATATTTAGATTCAGTTCCATCTCTTACATTTAATACTATAAAAACTTAACTTATTATGCATGCATTTCATAGTTCCAGATATCTGCAATTAAAATGAATGTTTGATTTAAGCCACGCTTCAATGGTTAACGTACAGTGCATGTCCAAATGGTGCAACCCTCTATACTGAAAAGTCACAAGCATTCAAAAATGATTGAAACCCATTTTTATCGTTTGTATTCCATAATGGCTGGCTCCAAAAGCATTACTGGCTCTCAGCCAAAGGTATGACACCTATTTTTTTAAGTTTTTTGTTAGTGTTTTACATCCAATTTGTTGTCATGTTGGCTTGGGTATGCCATATCTGCGCATTTTTGTTGAAGAAGTTGTCACGTTATTAGGTGCAATTACTGATAAATGGGTGTGAACACTTGTCTATGGTCAGAATTAGAACAAAAGTAATGACCAGGTAAAGGTTGCAGCAAAAAATATAAACGCTAAATTTTTTGCTTGTGAACTTTGGGTAAAGAGGGTAGGTACATTTGGTGTTGTACTGTATCGTAACCAATGTCCCGTAAATTTTATTTTGCATGCTGCTGAATTGCTTATTGGTATTTCTATCAGATACGAAAATGCCTTGTATGGGAATTATTTACTCAACTGTTATATAGTCAAAATAATTTTAATATCCTTAAATTGTTTTTCTGAGTATATATATAATTGATACCAGCGGTTATGCGAATTTGAACATTTATATAATTTTATTAAAGAAAAAATGCCAAACATGGCGGGATATACGGTTCGGGGTTTGAATATTTTTAAGGGCAGGTCTCTTCGAATTAACTTAATTTATTTTTCGAGAGAAGCGCTATATACTCATTGTATAACTTTAGCTATAGATAAACAAAATGCTTTGAGGCGTGACTGACTGTATTTGCAATATTTGTTTTGTTGCTTTACATCCCAAGTCAACAGCTATGGTCATGGTGGGACGGTCAGTTCACCTAACCCTACTTTTTCCTGGGCAAGCTTGAACAAGCAGTTAACCAGTTCCTCGTGCACATGTTTTCGCTTGTAACTGACAACAACTCTTCTTGAATGATTCAGCGGAAGGGAGGAGAATGACCGTAGAACTTATTAAGTGATCAATCTCAACGAAAGTATGGGACCGGGCCGGGATCGAACTCGCTACCCCTGGATCGGCAGTCATACTCGCATCTGTTGCCAGACATGTTACCGACTGCGATACGCGGTCCGGTATGTATTTGCAATATTGAAATAGTTCTAGAAATAGGGTTTTCAGGCGTTTACTTACATTAACTACAATATTTTGACACACACATATTTCAGCCCGACTGGCGCATTTTTCGCGTTCTGCATCAACATCTTGAAACGGAGTGGCCCAAAGACCATTACGCAGTGGTCGTGGTACATCATTACGTAAGGTCATGTGAATGTACTGACACATCAAAGTGCACTTTGATAGGTATCATAATTGCATTTATGGTGCACTTTTGCTGCACCGTGGTACATGTTGTACTTACCTATAAATACTAGCCCGATAGGAAAAACTACAAGATTTACTGGCAAGAAAAAGACAGAGTAAGCCAACCTTTGTGAGGAAAAAAGTCAATAATTGGAAGAATGTAGCACTATGATGAATTTTATTGTACTAGAGGATTGTGGAAGAATAACTCTTGTGTTTGAATAATTGGTTTGTACGAATAGGAAGTGAAACAACAGCACTGCATTGTACTTATTCTAGATAATGGACCCAAAAAAAATTCTTCCTATCGCACCTTTTATTGATATGTCAGGGGCGGATCCAGGATTTCTGGAAAGTGGCTTCGTATGTATAAAAGAGTGGGGGTTCGCTTTGCTGATTTTCTCTGATTTTTCTTAAATATCCTATGAAAGTGAAATAATTTGGTCTCATCGAGACCAAATTATTTCATTTTCATAGGCTATTTAAAAACGCGGGGCAGGGAGGGGGTTCGAGCGAACCCCCTGAACCCCCTCTGGATCCACCACTGTATGTCAAAGTTTTACAACAAATATCTCGTAATGCACAAAGTGAAAATGCATGCTGGTGCAATAAGGAAGTTATTGTATGATTTGTGCGCCTGTACGGGAGATAATCCACGAGCTTTAGCGAGTGGATCATCTTCTTGAACCATACAATAACTTACACATACATGTTATATCCTCATTCAAGTCTACTTTACCCACAACCCAGAATTACGCCAAAGAAAGCTTTACTACATTTGGGAACATTTTGAGGAAGAATTAGCGTTTTTTTTTTTTGTTTTTTTTTTTTTTTTTGTTTTTTTTTTTATTTTCAGTGTATAGTTTTTAATTTAAAGACATAGTTAAACGTCTAACTAGAGATGTGGGACTCTGATAAAGGCCGGACCCGTATCCAGCAGGCACATGACGTCGCAACAACGTCGTTTTAATGTCGATGTGACGTCGTGACGTCACATTGACGCTGATACAACGTTGTTTAAGGTCGTGTGCCTGCTGGGTATAATGACCTTCAGTGAAAAGGGACACTTATGCACATCGAATGATTACTGGTGAAATAAGTAATGTATATATTCATGATAAGAAAACTCAGAGAAAAATCAAGTGGTCAACAAAGGGGAAAATGTGGCATTGTAGTTCATGTTGGTAAATGTTTCATTTTAGTGGCCATTTTAGACGCCATCTTGAAAAGCAGAAATAATCGATACTTGAACTTGTCTAAAACACTGAAGCAGACAGGTGATGGCCATATTGATGGCCATCTTGGTAAGCGTACATCGGACTGTACGAGAATGGTAAAAATGGTAAAAACGATGTGTATTTGAAATTTTGACGTAATCGGAAGACAAATAACTAAGTTGCATGTACATGTACAGCGTCCGCAAGTACAAACAGGCAGGTGCGCTGCAGTCATTTTGGTGGCAATCTCGGTGAGTGATCATCGGACAAAATCAATTTTCGTAATTGGGTGAGAGATTGTAAAAAGTAATGTACATTTGAAAAATCGAATGACAAGTGAATATGTAAGACAAATGTAGGGACGAACTGACGGACGGACAACCAGAACACGACATAGCTCCGCCATCATTCGCTGGCGGGGCCCTAATGTGCATTTTATCGCCTCAGTCAGCAAAGAAAACATATCAAATTCAACTGTAAAGAAAAACGACTGAGATTGGCATATGTGCTTGCATCTCAAGAAAACATCTGATCTGATATGAGCATGCATTGTTACAGCATGCAAATGCCAAGAATACTGACAAGAAGTTCTTTTTATTCGCATTAAATTCTAAAATTAGTCTATAAAAACACAATAAACACTTGATTTCTTGGAATATAAACTTGCCAGACAATTTCGCTGTTCAATTACTCAAGAGAATGGCACCAATTTCCGTTAACTTTTTGATGCAACCGTTTCATGCCAACAGGTCAAGACATTTCGCACTGCAGCAACATGATTATAAAGCAGAGGTAGATATATTAAACTTGTGATAATTTCTTATCCACCGGTTTAAACACTTGTTGTGGGTGCTCAAAGGAACCGTCTACTCGAGACGGTTCTTTTGAGTTCCCACAACATATGTTTTGGCTGAGAAGTTAGAAAAATATTTTTTAATTGCGCACTATTATCGAAATACTATACATTTGTAATTCCTGTTCGGCTGTTAATAAATCTGAAACGATTCTTAAATATTATGTCTCAGATATTTTATATTATATTTGAAAAAATAAACCTTTTTCTTCTTCGAAATAGAGAGAATCTACACCATTTGAAAGCAACAGACTCAGTTTTATTGGTTTGTTTTTAAGGTTAATGGAAATGCCAACAAAAGGTAAATGAGTATGATCAGGAAATACCACAATCAAACACTGCAGACCAGCCCACGGCACCGTGGGGAGGAGCCACAGAACATTAACAGTAACAAGACATAAGAAAGACCATTAAAGCAAAGCAATCAGTTCTCTCTTCCTTGTCAGGATGATTGCAAAACTAGAAAGGACACAAAGGTTATGCAAACCAAAACAAAGACCAACACATAACCCCCACAAACAATTGGAGGTACATAAAACAATAAATCAACAACAACAGAACCACCGCCTTAGAACGGACGGAAGCCTAAAGCCACCGGGGGCTTACTAGTGCTAAATCCTCGCCCTAGATTATGTTGTTGTTAAAACACAAAAATTATTAAGCTCGCATGGTGGTTTCTTAACTAATGCAATGCATCATCACAGAGAAACAATCTAATCAAATTAACAAGCTTTCTTGAAACAAAGAAAAGGGCTTATGAATCACAACTCTCACCCTCCTTTTATGCAGATGAAGACTCGGTGCAAAAGCTCCGTCAGCTTGAATTCGCTTATAATGAAGGTGTTTGTGTTAATGCAAAACGAACCAAAATTTCATGTGCTAGCCCAATTATTTTCATAAGTACTTATCATACACATACCACGGGACTGTATGTCGAGATTTCGGCATGCTTAACCCTTTGAACCTTCTTAACCAGTGGGCATCCAATTAGTAATAGTCGAGGAATGAACGAATAGCCAATTATTTTTGATAACCCTAGCATATTGAAACAGTTCGGACAATAAGAAAACCGAAAGCCTGCAACATGCCAAACACTTAATTTTTCTCGCTGTTTTTCTTATTGCCAATATAT
The DNA here is from genome assembly GCA_964019695.1 of Loripinus fragilis. NCBI lineage: Eukaryota > Metazoa > Mollusca > Bivalvia > Lucinida > Lucinidae > Loripinus > Loripinus fragilis. The sequence goes on along the minus strand of OZ026525.1, from coordinate 31,431,429 downwards.
ATATATTGTGAATCAACTGAGCCGATAGATGCAGTAAATATTTTGCTTCTAGCGAGATTCGAACCCACGACCTCGGCAACACCGCCTAGCACTACACAAGACGCCGACGCTACCAACTGCGCCACTGAGACATCCCCAAAAAAAGGATGTTCAGGAAGCGCTCATATTGACGACGACTGATGCAGTACACGTCGTATATTGGTTCTTTTTCAATGGATGGCATCTATTTCGTTCGCAAGTGAAAGCCTGATGGATCCAAGGATACAAGATAACGCCATTATTGCCCTGAAGATAGGAAACCGGTTGGCAATAATAAAAATAGTTAAAAAAATCATCCATGCGCTTATGTTGTTTAATTTTTTTTTCTTATATATATACATATTTTTTTAAGATGTACAAAGTTAATGTTGCTTCCAGTAGAATAGCAAATAAGTTGAAGAAGCCCATGCTTTCGTTTTCTTAATAATCCTTTCATTCTGGATATATCGGTGGCAAACAGTGAAGACCCAGATTTGGCATTTTATCAGGGTCTGCACTGTTTGCTAGGTTATAAAACAAATGATATTCAGGGACATAAGTACATCATTTTATAGATTTTTTCACAGTCAACCCCTTAAACTACTAACTGTCTTATATATCAATACGTATGGGATAATATATCAGACAAACAATAGAGAGAGAGAGAGGGGGGGGGGGGTAAATGGTTACGACATTAGTTTCTATCACGATAACTATCAAACCTTACATTTGGATGAAGTAGCCAGCAGCATGTACACTTTCTTGATAAATTCGGCAAATTTAATGAAATTGGACAACGACACTGGAAGCAAGTGTATCTGAAATGCAGGACACAAACTCGACCAAAATCAGATGTAAAATAAGAAAGTAAGAGCAATCGAAAAATTAAAATTCTGCCTTCTAATCAGCCAATGGAGGCCGCCATTTTGAAAATCTAATTTACCTCCTGTAACTTTTGAACTTCACTGCAAACTGTATAGTTTTTGCTGTTGTTTTCAAAATCAACTATTTTCAATCAGAGGAAACAATAAAGATACAAACAACGCTTATATGAGTAGCAGGAAACTAGTGATTATGTTTGAGCATATTTAATTAGGCATGTTTTACGTCACACATCCTACAATTGGCTTCCCTCGATACAGCTTTCAATTATCTGCTATACAAAAATCTGTAACTTTCTTATTTTCCATTCAATTTTGATCGGGTTTGTGGCATATTGCATGGTTTAAACTTTCAGGTTCATTTGTCTTGAAATATCCGTAATTTACTCACTACTTCAAGTTAAATTTTAGTTAAATCTTTTGTTCTGAAAAGCAGATTGTGATGAGAATGATGAAATAAGACACAACGCAAAGACAATCTAACCATATAGGACCAAACTGGCATTTGTTCTATCATGGAGTATAACAGATATTTATCAGGAGGGCAATATTATTCATTTGTTTTGATTTGTTCACTTTCACTTGAAAACGATTTTAACCCTTAAAGCGCCAAGAAAAAATGCATCTGAAAATGTCGTCTGCTGAATTCGTCTGCTTCAAATAATTGCCTAGCATTACTGATGAATTAAGTATAGAAGCAACCAGTATGGACCCAGAACAGACTGCTCCTATAGGAGCAGTCTGATCTGGGTCCACACTGGTTGCCATAGAGGCTTCTTTAGCATTTCAGCAGACGAGAAAAGCAGACGATTTTTGTTGCTGGTTATCATAGAATGCATGCACATGTGATCACCTCCTATTTATCTGACATAACGTGTCCTTGACTTCGCTATTCCAGGTTACAATTGGACTCAAAAACCTTTTTTTCTCCTTGACATATTTACTAACGAATCGGCGTTTGCAGGCAATCATCATTATATTCATTCACAAATCAAGTTTTTACCAGTATTGCTGAACAGAGCCGTGTCAGGAAATGAGCAGAACACCTGGGCCAACAAAAACTCTAAAATTATCATGCGCGGATCCAGAAAGTTTTGCCAGAAGGGGGTCCAACTTTGACAACTTTTTTCAGATAATGAGCTATTTTTTCAGAGGATCCAAATATCACTAAAAGTAGGCCATCATCGGCCCGCCAGCCAAACGCCTTTAAGTGGTGTTTTGCTGGCGGACCGATGATGGCCCAACATTGAATGCTGCCTTGGTTGTTCAGAGGTTCTGGAAATGTATTGCTAAAACCCTGATTTTTCATGGGGGGAGTCCAGACCCCCTGTCCCACTCCCTCTGGATCCGCCCATGATAATGGAGTCCCGTGTGAGCTTTAAAGTTGGTTTCTATTCTCATTGGTGCTACTCTTAAAGGAAATAATATGCTCCCAATGGGCCTTTAATGGTAGCCCCTTTTAAGACGTGGCTTTTTGAACATGGAAATAGCCTCTTGCGGTGAAAAATCGGTTTATTGATATAGATACCAACATACTTACGATATGTGTCCATTTATTGCTTTTTGTGTAACTGCATGCATTCGAAATGTATTTCGCGGTCTCATATTTTGGCGATTTTTGTTTATACCGCCAATAGCGCCAAAAAGTGTTTTACAGTACATAAAAGTCTTGTAAACTGGATTTGTGGGATTAATTTAGGCGTCTCCATATTTTAAATCCCAGTATACTTATCGTTTCCTTCGCTCTGTCAGTGATTTAAAGATTCTGTAAGGACTGATATGTACATGTATGTGCATTGTTTTTAATGTTAAAATATTTATTTATTTATTTATCTATTTATTTATTTATTCATTTTTGATCACTTTTACGTAAAATCCAAATCCGAAAGACCAAACACGTCTTGCATTGCGAAATTTTGATAACTGATTATTACATAATTATATGGAAAATATTTCTGTATTCTGCAAAGCCAACAGAACAAAACATTACTTCTACGAGACATGTTTGTTTATTTAACTAGACACTGCCCGGACGTCAAGCGCCACTGGGCACCTGGGATTACCTTGGTACACTACAGCCTGTATATGTACTGCAGGACACCTGTAGGCCTACTAAGACCAGACATCATAAAATATATAGCGATAGAGGGGAAATAACGAGAATGTCAAAAAGGGGGTTCTGACAGGTAATTTTTCCGATTACGTCCCATTGCTGATTGAGGGAAAATGTTCCAGTTGTTGATAATATGGAGCTATATAACCAATTGTTTGAATAAAAACAGCTGGTCTTGTCACATGGTACTTTTTGAAAGCTTTTATTTCAAGTATACCAGCCTTTGCCGTTCGTGTGTCTCGTCGACGGCCATGTGGTATCATACAATCATAAAGCGTGTAAGAAAACAAAAGTTTACAAGCCATGCTTTGTATTGAATTTGTACTAAATCATAATGGTTGACTTTCGAAGTAAGCCCTATAACTAAAAGGGGCATATCATTTTGGGGTATAGCAAGTGTAAACGGGCTCGGTTAGCAGGTGAGAGAGAGGTTCCTTGTTTCAATCCTCAAGGAAATCCCAATGTGTTTTTCCCTTCTACCTCTTTAATAATCATTTGTATCAACACAGATAGGCCCCAAATTTTTAATACCATTATTTTTGCGAAAGGCAGTTTTAGTCAGGTCGTGAAAAGAGCGGGTCGTTCACCTGTTGTTCTGAAGGCCTCTTAAATTGATAATGCGCTTCAAACGTGATGTTCGCTGGAACAATAAGTAATATCATTATCCGTTTTTATGCATTCGTATCTGCAAAACCAAATCACAAATAATTATTATGCATGTTCGCTGCAGCTCCACCAGCTTATAGTATCTGAGATAACCCCATTTAAGCCGAATTGAATTTTCCATTCTTATCAATTGGACCAGTCCATTTCCGTTTTAAAGATTGTTGGGTGGTTTTTTTCATTTTTTATTCAATTCTGTAAGCAAACAGTGGAGACCCTGATCAGACGCCGCGTTATGCGGCGTCTGATCTGGGTCAGCGCTGTTTCCGATGTCCCATAAAAAAAGACGCTAGGCGTAAGTGATCTGCAATTAAAAGAAGCAGCATAGCAGGTGGCTTTACTTGTAGCGGAATAAAAATCCGTCACGGGCGGTTGACTCTCAGAAATAGACTCATATTAAGGGCAAATTTCCAAAGACACATAAAAACAATCTGATCGCCTTGAAGACGAGCATAACCAGTTGTTTAATATAAATGACGTCAGCGTCTGAATGAAACTGCACGATTTTTTAATTCAGTGACTCAAATCAAACTCGAGTGACCTGATAAACAGAATGATCTCATATGATGTCAGAAACGCTGCTTTTTTCAACTTATTTATATGATTTGATGCACATTATCCGGATAAGATGACTCAAAATCTCTAAAATATATCAATTGTTATTTAATTGCATGCGCTCCCACCCGACCTGATTCGTTTGCCATGGAAATCGAATGTAACCGCAAAAAGCGTCGGTGGTTTCAGAAAAAAATCTGTAAGAATATGTACTGTTATATATCTGTTGAGAGTACTTCCTGGTATCAAATCCATATTTTAATAATGAAAATCAATTGTAAAAAATGGTCTTCCTATACGAACCAAGTCTAATGCGGTGCCGAAGCTACCATATACGCAACAACGCATTTGCCTAGCCTACACATTTGAACCGAAAATATGAAAGTATCTGAACTATCAGCAGTCTAAATTATTGGTTTTACTGTATAACCATCCTGCCAGAATGCTTTCGCTGGCGGACCCATAATGGTCCGCTTATGTGCTTACTGGGCATATGTCTAAATTACTAGTGACAAATATCAGAACACATACTTATGCACAAGCAGTCATATATATCTAAGTGATCAGCTACCTGTATGTCTTGAAAATAGAGGCTATTTCATGGCAAAAAGCACAGAGCATAATGAGTCGCCGCGTTTTTGTGGCGTGTCATCAGGGTCTAGCGTTTGTAAATGTTACATTTTTGAGGCCATTTGCATAAATGCAATAACCATGTTTCCTGAAATGCATACTTTAAATTTAAGGCTAGCTACGCCCCTAGCTACGCCCCAGCAACTGTAAAGGACACAAAATCACCATCACAAAACAAGAATGATATAGCAAAACAAAACAAATACATGTAACAACTGCGTATAACATTCTACAATTATGTGAGCGGATCCAGAGGGGGGCAGGGGTCTGGACCCCACCCCCTAAAATCACAAAGCTATAGGGATTCTTAGCAACATTAGTACGGATCCCTGAAAATTCACAAAGCTACCAAACTAGCATTCAATGTTAGGCCATCATCGGCGCGCCAACGAAACGCCATTTAAATGCCGCTTCGATGGCGGGTCGATAATGGCCCGCTTTTAGTGGTATTTGGATCCACTCTCCCCTCATCTAATTAAGCTTTTCACCATTTTTTTCTTATCAGTTTATCAGAACAAAAGCCCAAGTGTAAAGGTTATGATTTAATTTGACATTTAGCGCTGCTGTGGTAACAAAAATGGCTACCAAAACAGGTTGAAAATAGGAAAAAGAGAAATTAACATAGAGCACAAGAAAATACCAAATATATATTTAAACAGATGATGAGAACTATCATGGCACACAAAATATTAAAAGGTGTTTGTGGTATTATTTGTGCTGATATCTAATTCTTTAAAATTCGATCTCCAAAAGTCTTAAATTTGGTCCAAAATGGCAATCTCTCTATCTTAAGCCTATTTTGTTACTATAGACAAAGGTATAAAAGTTGAATAAATGCCAGACTTTAACACTTGGGTTATTCTTCTAATAAACAAATCAGAAGAAAAGTAACTTTCAGTTTTTGGCTCCAGAGGAGCAAATTAGCCCCTAAATGCACGTAGCTCAATTTGCAAACTTTCAAGAATAAGATGACAGTTGATCTGAAACCTAACTTCTCAAGATACATATGCTTGTCCCACATGTATTTTGCTATAACAATTACGGGGAACGTACTAACTATATAACATACATTTCGTATTTTGGTCATTCACAACGATTGTGTATCGTTTTATTCGAATGCAGTGGCTTAAACAAGCTTATTTCGACAAGACATTTAAACTGCCTTCTTTCGTAGGAGAGAAGAAGCTCTATATTTTACAACTATTTGTTCTGTCTTGATCCCAATATTACAGATATTTCTGTGCTCCACACTTGCGAAGAGTGTAAAACTAAATTATTCCACGCTGCGTTAATGGATCGTATGATACAATCAAAGCATATTTGCCAACAAATAATTTATTAAATTATTTGCACAATATACATACAATAATAGAACACCTCTGCAATATGCATTCAAGAAACCATTAGAAACAACTTCAGAAGTATGTAGACAATTATTGTATTTCTGTACTTGAATTAAAATGTTCACAGTGTTGGGGTTCGTCTGACTAAGCATCTAAATATATCTATCACTGCAAGTGTTCCATGAAATGATATCATGTAGTAATTTCATGGCAATGCAACGGAAATTGCGGGTGGGATTGCAAGTATCGTGACTTGATATTCCAACTTGCAATACCCAAACCAACATCAAAAACACTTCTTATGAATTAAAGGCGCTATGCTTAAATCCCATGTACGAAGACCTTCGCACGGATATGTTTTCAGAACTTTTAACCCTTAAAGCGCCAATCACGACTGCAGCAGGCGACAAGTTTTGGGACATCTTTCCCAATTTTCGACAAAAATAAGGTATGATATTACATGAGAATCGTCTGCCAGCAGACGATTCTCATGAAATACCACGCCTTAGTTGTTATTTTGAAAAAGCGACAAAATTTGATATTGTCGTCTGCTGCAAATTATAGGTGGCGCTTTAAGGGTTAAAATGAAAGGTTTATAACTACTACAGAGTTCCATCTATGATAAAATATTACAGTAAAAGCAAGGAAGAAGGCAAATATCAGGAATCGATACAATCAAGTACTACACCTGACCCAGGAGACCGAAGGGGAAAGTGACAAAAACACAATTAAACATCACATAAAAGAAAGCCAAGAGGTAAATCCTTTCCCAACAGTCGACCACAAGCCTGCAAGAAATAGAGAATACTAGGTGAGTGACTTTTGATATCAAGTTTACCAGGCAAGGCTTTGAGAACGCTTGTTGACATCGTGAGGCTTGCCGAGCGATTCAACATGCGTTCTCAAAGTCGAGCCTGGTAAACTTGATATCAAAAGACGCGAACCTAGTATTCTATTTATCAGTTTACCCATTGTGGAACACTCTTCAAACTAGCGATTACGACGTATTTTTTTTATTTTTGTGTTGATGACGTCATTCAAAAAGTGCAACGCCATCATGACCTGATAAAGGTAACATGCCGTGAGATAGGAAACATTTATTAGGTTATGTTGAAACAATTTAGTTAATATGATGGGTGACTGATAATCGAGAAATCAGAGTATGGCAAAGACAAACACAAATGATAAAAAAAAGGATCCACAAAGATCATATTGGTACAGTGATATCACAGCTTGATCATAACTTAAAACCATTGTACATTTGACTAGCAAGACAATACCTGAACAACAATAAAGGCAGTTGGATAAAATTGTGATGGAAACGAATAGACATAAAGGTAATAATGATTTATGTCTTTTCTTAAATAATTCTGACAGTTTGTTATAATCTGTAATTTAGCTGGCTGATAAGCATGAAATATAGTACTGTAAGTGTGGGACTTATAAACGTTTGAAAAACGTTTCGCAAACGCGCAGTCTCGCCAAAGCACAAAATAGGAACGTCGATTAATGTTCGGGACAGACTCTGGTGATATAGTACTGTAAGTGTGGAGTCTTACAAACGTTTGAAAAACGTTTCACACCCATAAAAAAGTAAAAGACAAATGAGGATAACCAAGCCCCAAGGTTATAAATCTTTTTCATGCTCAACTCAACTGAGCACGAAATTTCAACTGCTCATTAAAACTAAAATACTAACAAATAAAGAAGTTTCTTGCTTTAAGTCTCTAATGTTGTATTTATCATGCTAATAAATGTTAAAATGTCAACGATTGTTGACATTTTAACATTTATGAGCAGGATAAATTTCGTGCTCAGCTGAGTTGAGTATAAAATAGGTTTTATAACCTTGGGCCCAGGAAATGCAGATTATAGAATACAGACAGTACGTAGCGCAGTGGCTCTGATGGTATAGCGAATGGGGATCGAAGGGTTGTTTGTTCGAGACTCACGGCGGGCGGAGTCACTGCGTTGTAAAACATAAAAAAAACATTTGAAAACTTTTCGCAATAGACAAATGACTGACCAGGGAATGCAACTTCTACATTGAAAACAGACTATCAATAAATATTAAATATACAGCACACTCTTTAGAGCAAAACTCCCCAAGGTTATGAAAGTGAATCGCAGCCCTGGTAAGACAAGACATGAGGATGCAAATGTTCATGAATCAATCATGGCGTGAGATCGAAAATACTTCAACAGATAAAGTACATTTATATTTTAATCTAGCCAATATGCTTAAAGTGTTCGTAGCCAAGATCTTAGTCTGATGCAGTCCTAATCTAAATCAGACTAGCTAATTATTATTCCTCACCTGGAATAAGCATTTGATGCCCAATCTTGGCGAAAAAGGCCGCTCACAGATAAAAAGCAAGCTCAGTGTCAAAGTCCAGACGACGACGTTGTTAAACTGTGGAATAGTATAATAAACTGATAATGAAAGACCAAGAATAGCTTGTTTAGAAGCGCTTGCATTCTGCATTAATTTTCTTATCCAATGTCAGAGTATGAAAATGAAATTTTCGCAAAGCCACTAGTCAGTTTATGAGAGGGAGAAAATATTGCAGTTAATGGCGAATCAAATTAGAATTGATGCATCGCAGGAGCTTGGGGAATATGTTGGCACTTCATTATCAACGTTTAAAAATATAAAGCACAGTGATTTAGATTAAAAGAAAACATTCAAACCATTAATGTTGCTTTTTCTGAACAATTAATTTTGCAGCGCAGTAAGGAACTGATTAAGTATCTCTTTGAGAATAATGAGACATTGAAACAGGATGGGTGGTAGTTCTACACTCTCCCCCTGCCCAACAGCAAAATAAATTGTTCAAAGTAGTCACTTTAAACATTTACGCAAGCTCAGGATAGCTTGCTGATCATTGTAATTATATACTAACCCGGTAGTGAGAGTATTGTAACCATGTGTGAGAGGCATGGATCCAGATCGGCCTGCACAGTAAATGTAGACCGGTCTGCACCCATGTCGGTCACCGAATATCGAATGCCAGTTTGTTTTGCTCCCCCTGGCATAAATCATTTAGCTCATGCTAGCCTTTGCACAGTGATACAGGTGAACTGAAACAAAAAATGCAACCATTTGCATTCTAAGTTATAATAAAATACTTACTTTTAGACACCAAAACAAACTTCTAAACGGAAGCATGGCCACCTCTGAGTGACATCCTTTTTATATCTGGGTCAAATATCTCAACACTTTGCACGTGGCTAGAGGTGGATTGTCACACCGGTTCGCTAGATATTTCTGCAGCTTTTGTCTCCCTTTGACCAAATAAGCAATTGTCTGAACAACAAGCTCGGAGGAGTTCAACTTCTTGAGTATTATAGGTCGAAAGCAGAGAGTGCCTGTGTAGGCATGTATTGATATACTGATCAGCATGTGCGCTCTCTGTTTTAATAGACAGACCAAACATGAATATTTGTGCTCATTTTTCGGACCTAGGAAAATATCACAATATTGTCAAAATAAAATTTCAATACGTTTCCCATTTTAGAATTATCACACTATAAATATGCTAGAAATTTTATTTTTTATGTGCTGTAACGATACAAGTATCAATTTTGGACTGCACATTATCCCTAAAAACATTGTTTTGTAATACCAACCTTGTTGTCACGTATGTTTATATGTTATTCCCTGTATGGCATGTACATGACGTAAGAGTATAAACGTTTTGTCTGTCTGTCTTTAGTGGCGATCATGTTTCTGGTGACCTATTGTCTGCTGTGGCAATTGAGCTAAGTTGACTGCACTGGAAACACGAGCGCTATTAAAGCTACCATTTTGTAAATAGTTTGGTAGTATCAATAATCTATCTATCTATCCATCCATCCATCCATCCATCCATCCATCCATCCATCCATCCATCCACTCACCCATCCTTCCTTCCATCCATCCATCCATCCATCTATCTATCTATCTAACTATCTATCTATCTATCTATCTATCTATCTATCTATCTATCTATCTATCTATCTATCTATCTATCTATCTATCTATCTATCTATCTATCTATCTATCTATCTATCTATCTATCTATCTATCTATCTATCTATCTATCTATCTATCTATCTATCTATCTATCTATCTGATATGTATATATACCTATATATGTATATATTTACGTCTTTTTTGTGTGTTCTCATTGTAAGTAAGGTAGAAACATAATATTATATCTAAATACACAGTATTGTGTTATTTGACATAGGAATTTGTATTTTTGAATCTTTATGGCGATCAACAGTAAATGCTGGTTTAAATGTAATCTTGAAAGATATTGATAAAAGTAAAACATAAGTAAAGCATAACTAAATTCAGGGAAAAGACGAAAGGTCGTGCGTCACGACATTTTGTCAGTTCCTCTGAATTAAATCGGTCTAAATACAGAGCCATATAGTTTCTACACTGTCCGCCATGCAGATACTTAGTAAATATGTTTATATATGATTATCTGCTCAAGGGCCTGTATGGCCTATTGCAGATAATATTTGTTTTGATTGTAAGGTTAATGGGGGATGGCCTCGACCCCTATTGACCTATTACGAGGTTAATAAAATTCTTCTTCATTCTTCTTCATCCATCTCGTCATGTGCTCAAAATCCCTACGCATCCCCCACCACCACCATCACCAAAGGCGGAGATGTATAATTTAAAGCCATCCTTCGACCCATTCTTCCGTATGTCTTTCCATCCATCTGTCAGTCTCTCTGTACCCATTCGTCAGATTTGATTCATTCTTGCACACCGGATAAGGATACCTCAGATTTTACCCTGGGATAGAAAATCTTATCTTATGCTATCTTACCCAGGACGTCAAGTAACGTCATCATATGAAATTGCATCTTAGCGTATTCAGGGACTTCTGGAAGCTTATTTTTAAATAAAAAGATAAATAAATAAAAACAGTGGTGAGCAAGAAAAAGAATCCATTAATCGTGTGAGGGTAGGATAGAAAAATCGGTCCCTCGGGATCACCGTTTGTCCAAGCCCACCACAAATTGAAGAGAATGAAGAGTATACTATATAAACTTTTTTTCTAAAAGGGATCACGTTGCATAGCAGTTTGATTGACAGCATTCAAACAAACATGTTTGCCTAACACGCATCTTTTACCCCTGGAATGAAATCAGGAATTAATACAAACTTGTTATGTAAGCTTTAGAAGGTATGTAATAAATGACAGACGCTCGCGTCGTCATATACTGAATGCAAGTATCTTGATGTGGGATGAGTCTTGTATAGGGCCTCAGGGAAGATTGATTCGTCAATTTGGTTACTTCGTTACTTACTTAAATTACTTACTTATCAGTATCTCTTATCCGGCAAATATTCAATATCCCTTTAAGTAAACTGGCAAATATTACCATAATTAATGTCCCAATATCAAGTATATTGAACACAGTACCCCATATCCCTGGAAGTAAAATGGATAGTATCCCATAACCCTGGAAGTAAAACGGATAGTATCCCATATACCTGATGGCAAATATCATGTAACGCTAAAACCCCTAAACAAGCCTAATTTATTTAAGTAGTTCACCTAATCCACTCATATATTTAAAGAAAGTGTCTAAGAAATAGAAATTATTCCATGCCTTTTCCCAAATAATTCGAAGATAACATTTATGAGCGGTAGAAACAGACATTCATAATAGTTACTTTGGTTTAGGTATCCATAAAATGCAACTGATAACATAAATCATACCGTATTTTGATTTTGAATGTCATATTATGTAAAACGCCTATAAGGCAGCTCAATGGACTTATCGTAAAGCCGACCAGCAATAAAGGCTCAGACGATAAGCCCGTCACAGCTCGCTCACTCAATGCAAGAACATGTTAGCTGGAGTTCAAACTACACAGGGAATATGCAACTGCGGATGCAAGTTTCAGTAAATAAACACTATGTGCCAATGTGATAATTGCTTTTTTCTCATTGTCTGTTCTTAATATTTCTTCACAGATCTTCCAGACGCCCAGGCAACTAGTGGTATTTCGGACACGCTTTGAAATATGGCATTTTGTATGGAACGAAATCGTTTGGAATCCGAGGAAAATATCTACTCAAGATAATCCAACAATATCATGGCGACCTTGTATTTTTGCCCTGCGCTATGTCACTGTTTTGGCTTGTATGTTTGAGCTTCAGTCTGAATTGCAAAATACGCCCCATATTTTGGTATGCGAACAATGATGTCTCTGACACTATCATATGAAAAACAAAAAGTAAGTGACTATGAAAATCTGTCTTTGCTGTTTACATGTTTATGCATATTTACAAAAACACCGTTATGTATACCTCTCAAACAATTCTGAGTATTTAAGAGACAACATATGGTGTTATCATGCATACGAATTGCACAATACTACTGTTGCATTTTGTATTTGGTTAGTAAAAGTAGCTTTCTTCGAATCTAGCTATTTAACAACGGACTGATTTAAATAAGATATTTCGCTTTCTTGCTCAGGGTCACAAAAGAATGTCTCCAGAGTGGCTTGCGTACGAAACCTTTTGGGGTTTTCGTCAGATTGTGTAAGTAGAACTTCGCGTCGCACATTGATATATTGTTGATACGTTATACTTTTGTTTCATTTTGGATCTTTGCATACTTTAAGATTCTGGCAGAAAGTAGAATACATCTTAACCCTTTTTGTACCAATGGAATGTCCCATAAAGTTTGATAAAGTTAAGTCAGCATGGTCCATTGTATATATTGAGGGGTCACAGGTTATATTTTCCCAAAAATGGTGCATTACCCGTTTGGAAGTTTCTGTTTTTCAATGGGTTAAGCTGGCGCTATGCCCTAAATAATCTGGAAAAACGGGTCCTTCAGTAATAGACACCTTATTAACGAATGCCCTGGATCAAACATAAAAGTGGGATTATTGATTTCTGGTTCAACGTTCAAACGTAGCTTTGACAGAGAGAGAGAGAGAGAGAATATGGACCCATAGGAACCTATGAGTCAGCAGACAACTACTTATTATAATAGCTTAGAAACACGTACAAAAACGAGAAAGCTAATGAATTCATTAGCTGCAACCACAAAAAAGTGTTATGTGGTGTTTCATAAAACAAGTGGTATTAAGTAAATGATTCTACGCACCAAAGTAAACAGATGTAAGTAATGAAGACAATTAATACCTTAAAGCGCCACCTATAATTTGCAGCAGGCGAAATTTTCAAATTTTGTTGATTTTTCAGAAATTACAAATAAGGCTTGATATTTAATGTGAATCGTCTGCTGGCAGACGATTCACTTTAAATTTCATGCCTTATTTTTCTGAAAAAAAAGGAAAGATGTCACAAAAAGTATCGTCTGCTGTAGTCGTGATTTGCGCTTTAAGGATTAATACTAAGAAAAAACAACTAATAGCATAAGCTATACAAAAGATCCAGCATATGTTAAATGTAAACAAATTAGTTAACTAGAACAAATTCGATGGCGCGCCATCGCAAATCCCCACGCTCTCGAAGAAATCTAATGGTAATTGACCCTTTGACCCCATCCCAAGGTCACCAGTTTGATCGTAGGTTAAAATTTTTCAGTGTATCCTGGTCTACTGCAAATTCCCTTTAATTTGATATGCCACATGACCATGTTCAGAAAATTATATTTTTGACCCCTCCCCAAGGCCCCAGGGGCAGGGGACCCAAAAAATTGTGCCGCTGCATGTGCAATTCATGTAATTAACTAACACACCAAATCTGGTTGAATTTCGGAAAAAAAATTTTTTTGGCTCCCCAACCCCCACGGTACCCCAAAGTCCCACCCCTGGGCATGACCCAGGCGCCCGAATGAAAATCCCGTCTGATATGTTATATATCTTACATATGTGAGAAGATACACAAAGATTGGTTTAAAAATCTTTGAAATTGACTTTGTAATTCAGATTTAATGATATTTGACCTTTTGGCCCCTCCCCAGGGCCCCAGGGGCAGGGACCCAAAAAATGGTGCCGTTGCATATGCCATTCATGTAAGTAACTCACACACCAAATCTGGTTGAATTTCGGAAAAAAAAATTTTGACCACAAAACCCCCCACGGTACCCCCAAGTCCCACCCCTGGGGCATGACCCAGGCGGCCAAATGAAAATCCCGTCTGATATGTTTTATATCTTTCATTTGTGAGAAGACACACAAAGTTTGGGTTAAAAATCTTTGAAATTGACTTAGTAATTGAAATTTAATGATATTATATGACATTTGACCTTTTGGCCCCTCTCCAGGGCCCCAGGGGGCGGGGCCAAAAAAAAATGTGCCGTTGCACGCCCGATTCATGTGAGCAACACACACACCAAATTTGGTTGGATTTCGTCCAATGGTTTAGGAGGAGATAGCGTGACGGACGGACGGACAGACGGACGGACGGACGGACGGACGGACGGACGGACGGACGGACGGACGGACGGACGGAGGCGATTGCAATATCCCCTACGCTTTTTTTAAAAAAGCGTGGGGATAACTAGCTTATTGTAGACAGGGTGTTGGAATTGAAGGAATTCACCATGGTGCTGTTCTGCACATTAATTTAGTACTGTTTTGCAATCAAGGACGAAAATGTGTCTCTCAATACTTCAAAGTCCGATTACTCTAAGAAAATTAATACCTTGAAAAAAAATAATACCATAAGCTGCACAAAAGATCCAATATAATGTAAACAAATTAGTTAACTAGCTTATTGTAGATAGGATGTTGGAATTGAAGGAATCACCATGGTGATGTTCTGCACATTGAAATTTGCAATAAAGGACAAAAATGTGTCTCTCAATACCTTAAATTCTGATTATTCTAAGAAAATTAATGCCTAGAAAAAACTAAGCTACACAAAAGATCAAACACATGTAAAATGTAATCAAATTTGTTAACTAGCTTATTGTATATAGGGTGTTGGAATTGAAGGAATTCACCAAGGTGATGTTAAGCACATTGAATTAAACAATGTTTTGCAATCCAGGACAAAAATGTGTCTCTCAATACCCCAAATCTGATTATTCTAAGAAAATTAATACTAAGAAAAAACTAATACTATAAGATACACAAAAGATCCAACATATGTAAAATGTAAACAAATTAGTTAACTAGCTTATTATAGATAGGGTGTTGGAATTGAAGGAATTCGCCATGGTGATGTTCTGCATATTGAACTAAAGACTGATTGCAATCAAGGACAACAATGTGTCACTCAATACCTCAAATTCTGATTACATTACTCTAAGAAAATTAACACTTAGAAAATACTAATGTTATAAGCTATACAAAAGATCCAACATATGTAAGATGTAAACAAATTAGTTAACTAGCATATTGTAGATAGGGTGTTGGAATTGAAGAAATTCGCCATGGTGATGTTCTGCACATTGAATTAAATAATGTTTGCAATCAAGGACAACAATGTGTCACTCAATACCTCAAATTCTGATTACCCAAAGTACCTACTCAAAGATATCAGGGTGGGGTATCACGTGTTTTTGTTGTTGTTGCTTTTTGTTTGTGTAGATACACGGCACTGACTGTTTTTTTTCCTATAAGTGAATAGCATTTTCATTCTCTCCGTTGATCAACCTTATATCTCTACTTTTTTTCTTGTTTTCCCCATCATCTGATAATATATTAATTTAGAAAAAGTGTTGTACAGTAAAACCTGTCTAGAACGGCCACTCTCAAGAAGACCAAAAATGTATTTGCAAGACCAATTATCGCATACGGCAGGTCAAAAGTATTGCTGAATGCTCAAAGTGGAGTATTATGCATGCATTAAGCTAACAGTTGTCATTAAGATCTTTGTTTTGTTGATTTTGAGTGGCCGCTTAAAAAAAGGTTTTACTGTACTTTGAGCAAAATTTTCAGCGAAAATGTCCACACCGGGTAGGCGGGAATCGAAAACGTTGATACTATCGACGATACTATCGACGAACGTAGATAAAAAAATCATTAACATACCTAATGAACTGGCGACAAATGGCAATCGAAAACATTGTTTCTAGCGATTTTTGATCCGCGTTCGTCGATTTATATATCTTTCATATGAAAGTAACAAAATAATTGTTACCCATTTAAGCCTAGCGTCCTTTTTATGGGACATCAGCAAACAATGTAGAACCAGATCAGACGCCGTAAAGCCGGAGCTAATGATACCCTATTAGTCTCGTAAAAGTTCAAAATTTGAAGTGACAAATGCCAGGGTAAATTGCACGGACAACACACCGGGTAGGCTGCAATCGTAAACGCTCTTATAAATCGACGAACGCGGATCAAAAATCGCTAGAAACAATGTTTTCGATTGCCATTTGTCGCCAGTTCATTAGGTATGTTAATGATTTTTTTTATCTACGTTCGTCGATAATATCATATGAAAGATATATTTTGTTTTAAAAAGAACTGTCTCGGAACAGAAAAGCTACATCGTCAAAATTCAGTTAAAAGTAAACATTTTACATGACATAACAGGTCTAACCACAAGCACAGAATTCTTCCTTGGAACAGGGAAATGTGCCCCCTGTCAAGAGCGAGTAAATATTAGTTTTAAATTACAGGAAGCTAATGAGGCTGTTAAACCAACAGACCTTTAAAAAGGATTACATCAGAACTATCACTGAATAAAAGAATTTTATCTGCATTTCCCAGAATTTGAAAATATACCAGTTGTTTAACATCTTTTCTGGAACTATTCAGAGCTGAAGTTGGACTGGATAATAAATTTAGCTAACATCCAGAAATATGCCAAGGTTCTTAGCAAGAAATTTTCAAGAAAGTTGTAAAGCTAAAAATGAAATGTTATTTAAATCTGGTTCCGTCGAATTTAATGCATGGCCAACTATTCTGTCTAAACATGTATAACATAAAGCAAAACAATATATCAAATGAAATAGCTACCTTCAACACTTAGAATTTTCCAACTCAAGGATTTGGCGTATCTAAACGAGTCACATATGAGCCACATTATGAGGTTATCAACAATGTGGTATGTGCGACCAGCAATGCCCCAGGCATTTTGACAAGTGTAGACCAATACGAGCATGTACAGCCTCCTTTTAAGCTTAGAAACTCCAAATAATGTTCAGTCTGTAGCTTAATAGTGATATAATATTCAAGCCAAGCGACTAGCAAAGGCTCTGATCAGACTGCGCACATGCGCAGGCTGATCTGAGGCTTTGCTGGTCGCACATACCACATTGTTGGAAATCTCATGTCGCGGCTCATATGATAAGCAGATGACACTTGCAGACCAAGAGCTAGGGGACCCTGCCAGAGTGAAACAAAACGTGTCAAATACGTACTAAGGTACCTTTTCAAATGATTTAAACCAATTATCTGATTGGTGCACGCCTCCATGCTGCATCTGGTTTATTGATACTACTGCGTATCGAAGATTCCTTATCACACATACACCATGTCACAACGCCCTCACTCTTTGATTTGTCATGTTCGATAAAGCCAAAGGTAGCACAAATAGCCACTTACTTTCAGCTCATATATATATGACGTGACCTTTGATTTCATTCACAAGGGCAAACAACATACATGATATTTTCTGAAACTGCTTGAATATTAGCCAAAATAATTTGACCATCTCGCTTTGGTAGATAGCATGTGTCTATTTGGGGTTCTTTGCCGTTTCCTCACGATCGCGAGTCCGCGGTTTAAACCTTTATAACATTTTTACAGATATCTGAAATATGAAGGTAAAAATTTAGCATGTTATCAATAGTTTCCCTTAATACTTTGACAAAATCTTCGCATTTAACAGCATTGGCCTGTATTGTGAAACTCTCACGAGACTGCTTATTGGCACCAGCTATTACCTTGTTTCTGTACTGCTTAGTTACTTTTCCATTTAAATTGTTTATTTTAGTTTAAACAATAAACCTAGATAAAGTACATACATAAATACAATGTTATGGTGATAAAATCCGATAGTAAGACAGTGGCGTGTTTGAATCATCTCCAGAAAACCTCTGTAAAGAAGTCCAAGTAGTAAGGGTGCAAAGATCAATCGATACAATCAAGTACCACACCTGAACCCTGATACCAATGGGAAAGTGACAAACTCACAGTTAGACACAACAAATGAGAGCCAAGAGGTCAGCCCTTTCCCAGCAGGTGACCACAAGGCACATATAAACAGACGCGCACAAATGCATAGCAAACACACGACAGAAAAAACATAAAAGATCCACAAAAGAAGTACCCCCTTGTAACGGTCAGTAAAATATCTTACTGGAGGGCTTAAACCGGTTTCACGGTTAATCTTACATGTTCGATCAAAGTTAACCCATTGTTCTAGAAACCCCTAGAGGGGTACATTAGAACACAGTGAAGTCGTCAATGTTTACTAAGACAAAATAGATTCTGTAACCCCTAGATGTATACAATTGACTCTCCTGGTTTGACTACAGCAGGCTTTATGGAAAATTATATTGGTTTTAAAAGGGATAGCAGGAAGTAAGAATGTAATAATGGAAGTAAATGATAAAATAGACGTCCTATACCTACAAATAGCATTAGATTAACGAAGGTGAGCTAAAGTGCAAGAAGGTATAAGTACCTTTATTATTTCTTGTTTACGCAAATACTTAGAGACAATTATTGCCAATTACCTTGTATTAATATAGCATTAGTGGGAATCTGTATGTATTTACACAACATATGGACTGAACACATCAAGTGCTCCTAGCAAAGATTAAACTTTTTGGTATGATATCATGAGCGTCAAAGCATCATTTTAATGCCTTGCTGACGTATCCGGCGCGGCTATAGCTAGATATCTAAACTTTAGTCCTAGTCTTTGTTTACATTCCTACTTTGTGTATGCGAGCAGCAAAGGCCCTGGCGTGTGCCAAAATCAAATATCTATAATTATGAAAATTATAATACCCTTTCTTACAATCGCCCTGACCTTCTCTACTCGCATCTTTAAATAAACATATCATAGAATGATTCTAACCAGATGCATGCTAATCCAGGAAAGTTCAAATCTATTATCTTGGGTAAGAAAGGGCTCAGTGACTGTAAGAGTTTCACAATGCAGAATAATACTGTTGAAGCTGAAGGTTTAGCCAAACTATACTCAGAAGAAAAAGTTTAGTCAGTATTTGTGTTTTCTCATAAAATCAACAATACTTCATATATCATTGTCAAATTTTATACATGAGTTGTATTATAATAACTTTACATGTACCTGTTTATTGCGTGACAAATAATGCCTCTATTAGACTGTATCAACCAAATTTCAAAATGCACGATGTGCACGTGCTGCGGTAAACTGGCAGGGTTATTTTCTCATATACTGTTTAATATTGAAAGAGAGTTGTTCCTATTGTAATAATCCGGAGAAAATTCAGTGCTAGCAAGCTTAATTCGCCGTCCAGGCTATCAACAAATTAACGAAATACAGCGTTTTGACGTCTTGAAAACAGGTACACGTGTTGCTGTCGTAACACGCAGCTTTGGATGCAATGAGCAAACAATTTATCGTCTGCAAACACGTTTTCAACGGCCTGGCAGTAAAAATGACAAGCCTCCGTTGGGAAGACCACGGATAAGGACGCCATTTTAATTTAGGGTCATAGTGACGTCAACATGACGTAATCGTTTATGGCCGCTTGGAAACTTCTTAAATTCCTTAGTCATGCAACAGGTACGAGAATTTCCGTCGGTACTACCAGAAATCGTCTGAGGGGCGCTAGGCTGATTTTTGAGATATGAAATTTGAATTTTAATATTGACAACTTTGTGTAATTTTGATGAAGAAAATGGGTATATTTTCAGAAAGTTTTGTTAAAAATGTTCACATTTGTAAGACATTACACGAATTTTATTTTGAGTTAGTTTTTGTCAATATTAAGACTGTCTTACAAAATTATTGCACACAGTGTCTGTACTGACTAAACTTTTTCTTCTGAGTATATTAGCGGTTACTTTTGATTGCGTGCTGAATGATGACTTGCATATTTAAGATATCTGAGTACTAAAACAGATAAATGTCTTGTGTAGGTTCGAACAGAAATAAAACTACACGTGCTTTGTGAGACCTAACCTTAGAAACTGTCCAGTAGTCTGACACTTCTGTTCCAAGTCAAGTACATAAAACAATGGAAACTCTTCATTATGGAGCCCTGAGACTGGTGTACGGTGACCTTGAAGTTTTTCTTTTCTACTGTGAGAAATGTCCTGTTTGAGTTGCTAATTTAGTCGCCATCACAATGAAGTGTGCATACCATACAACGAAGTTACGACAACACGTAGTGTGAACTCGAGATCAACGGACACCAAATAATTCTGATGATATTCCACAACATATAACGGCTAGTTTACATCATATAAGATAATGAATTAAAGACACGATATACTGGCTATGCAACATCATACAACTATACCTGAACGGAATACAATGCTAAATGCCCATACATGTAATCAAAAGAAAAGTGCACAAGAACTAGTGTTCAATTCACTTCATATAAAGGAGAATACAGTATATAGAGGATCTAACATAAGTGCTCATGATTTATTCAACTTATTAAACGAGTTGAGGAAATGGGATAAAATGCGAGGCTTGCCGAGCATATCATCTCTTTTTCGCAACTCGTTTAATAAATTCAATAATACAAGAGCACCGACGATAGATTCTATTTATCTAATGACATTAAGATTACTTTGAAATCTCATTTATGGCTTAAAAAGTTATAATTGCGTCATTATGTACGCAACGTTTTTACGGACAACATATCGTTTCCCTTAAATCTATTAACCACTAGTGGTTTATCAATTTTATTGCATGCGTTATTTCACATCCAGTCGCACTGCCATAGGATAAATAATGATAAAACGTCACCATATTAAGAAGGTTTGACATAGTATAAAGAAAATAAATACACCATATGATACGTTTCATCATAATAAAAGAGCTGTGGCGTTCCATACAAGATGACAAGAATGAGAATGGCTATCAGCACCATATCGATGTATATGATAAATTAAACTAAGTCCGTATGGCACAATGACAAGGTGCCTAGTCACTTACATGTGAACAATTTATTAATTGCAATAGTCTGTGCGACGTCATTTTCAATAAACAAACATTGACTCATAGTGGCTTGATAAAAGAATTGCCGCATGGAGGGGTAATATTTAGCAAATATGTTTAATTGAAAATGGGATAAATCGACTTATCGATAAATAAACTATAACCAGACAGGTGTACACTAAAATCTACCCTTTTCATTAATTTTAAGCACCTTAATTGCTTCATTGTTGCTAGTAATGAAGCATGATCATTCTATTAAACAAATATGGTGTTACATTGAACGATTGGCATTGTTAGAATAATATATAGAAAGAGAAGAAGGGAATACTGGGGTAGGTAGCAGGGGTCCAACCAGGGACATCTAGCCTATCTTTTACTAACACACCAGAATGGATTGTAACTAACTGACACCTCCAGTTGGCTTAATGTAGAACAGAACCTTTATTGACGTTAGCTATGTAGTTTCTTGTCAAACATACATGTACATAACAACAAATTCTTTAATGCTTACTGCGAAGATAGCAAAAATACCCGTACTTCATTATCAGTTGAAAGTATATATTGCATCAATATTGTGTTTTCTGATAAATGTTTTGTTTGTTTGATTTGATTCTTTACGTCCCATCAACAATCTTGCAGTCTGATAAATGCAATACATGTAATTTTAATTTAATTGAAATATTGCCTATAAACTATCTACTATTAGATATGTAGGCTGAGTCCAGTTCTATTAGGATAAAAAAATGAATGCAATAAAGAGATGAAATAGACCAAGATTGAAATGCAAAGACGAAAAAATGAAAATGACAAAGACAGTTATATAAAAAACGTAAACACCCCCACCCAACCAACCACACACACACACACACAAATTCATGGAAAATGGGGAAGCAAAAGATAGCACACTCCTTGAAACCAACCTTCATGACTTTCCTAGGGTCGTGTAATTATGATAGATGCAGACTCACGTAGTTGTATGTCCCACTTAAGAGACATACATTCGTAGATAAGTGAACCTAGGAAAGTAGAGCAGGTGCAGCAGAATACATTTTTTGCATATGCTTAAATAATTAAGAATAATCAGAATGATAGATGATGAATTTAATTAATACTTAATGTTGGAACTATTAGCTAATATAAGAATCTACTTTATGGAACTATTCTGAGCTACGCTGCGACGGCAACTCAAACCAGTATCAGCATTCACACATGCTGATAAACGTGTGTTTTCTGGATGTAGAAAATATTACAAATTATTCAACTTTATCCCTTTAATTTGTATGAATTCACTGTCTTGCAATAAATTCCCATGTTAATACTTGCTTTAAACCTAGCATGAAGTGCAAGAAAGATAATCTTTCTTATTAAATATCTTGCACAACTCACCATTAATCGACAATCCCTGCCAATACTCATCCCACCCCCTGGAGTAAGATAATCAACAATCAGAGTGTTCTAAATCACACTGGTAGATGTATACGTCGATTTGGTGGTATTTACGCGTATTGCCGGTACTTCATAGACCGGAAGTGGTAGATATTGGTGTTAATACTATGTAGACAAACATGCCATATGCCTAAAGGACTATAGATTAAGATCATTTTTGAGTATTCAGTATGTGCATGGCGATTTATGTAAGCATTTAGGAATAGATTCGAGTACCGATCATCCAGATCGGTACTCGAATCTATTCCTAAATGCTTACATAAATCGCCATCTGCATGCCGAATACCTACAAATGATCTAATTCTATAGTCCTTTAGGCATATGGCATGTTTCCTACATAGTATTAAGGCCAATATCCACCACTTCCGGTCTTTAAGGTACCGGCAATACGCGTAAATACCACCAAATCGACGTATACATTTACCAGTTTGTAAATATGATTGCATTTCGATTTAATTGCATTATGTGTGGTAGTCAACTGTCGACAAAAAGCACACATCACGCTCAAAACTAAGATGCAATGGGTTCGAATAGCTGAGAATTGCCACAAAAAGTCAGTGAGTATGACCAGGAAATGCCACAATCACATACCGCAGACCAACCCATGGCACTGTGAGGATGAGTCAAAGAACGATAACAGGGACATGACACTCAGAACGCAGCAAAAGTTAAGCAACCAGATCTCTCTTCCTCAGCGAGATGATTGCAAAACTAGAAAGTACAAAAAGTTCTGTAGTACAAAACAAGGACCAATACCCCACAAACAATGGGAACCAACAATGGGAGCAACAACACAAGTAATACAATAGCCTGTACCAACATCATTTTTTTTGTTAGGTGTATACCCCAAGTAGTAATGGGGCACTCTGGGGACATGAACGGCACTATGGGGTCATTTTTTAAGCCTGAATAAAATAATAGATAAGGATAAAATGACCCCATAGATGCCTATCCCTCACCATTACTAAGTACTACCCCAGAGAAAATAGTGTAAAGTAGTCAGGGTCCTTAGGGACAAAAAATAGGTCCCGTGCGATTTGTGTGCCGATTTATGGTGACCTATATCAAAACCTTCAATGGAGTCTTACCTTTGATTTAAAGGTGGTCACCCATCTCAAATCCGCGTCTGAGGCTAGTTATGACGTCATAAATATGGCGACCATAATGAGAAACTGCTCGTTAATAAAAGCTATGGTTTGTGTTGGTATGGTTATATTTATCCAACACGAACGCTTTTTTAACATAATATCAATTATTTTAGTCACATGATAGTTACATCAATGCTTTACCTGACTTTGACAATGAATTATTTCTCGATAACAATATTTTGCATCCAAAATACCGTAGATTTCCTATAAATACCCAGCTTATCGGGCCATCTTTAGACTGATGGCGGAGAATGTTATTGCTACCCCTCCGGAATTTCGCAAACTTATCCTATCTAAAAGAGGATTTCCAGCTGCGTCTTTTAATAGATGTTTGCACTATGTTCGCCGGGGCGTAAGTCTCTAACAGCCTGTTACATATGTTACCATATTAAATTTAGAAAAAAAAGAAAATTAAAAGTTTGAGCTACAGAAAGAAGGCTAATTATTTAAATTACTCATATGGTCTGCATATTGACTACTTTAACTACATATAAATTCTTTTGGAGCAAAATTACAGCTTCCTGTGGTGTTATGTGCGTTACTTTAATTAGATTACCCTTTAAACATGAAAAGCGTGACCAATATCATTTACTTTTTAGCTGATATGTGCATTTTCCAAAATGTTTTGATTATTTTATACTAACAATCTCATTTGGGTTAGAGAAAATCCAAAGTCTGCTTTTATACTTTAAATAAAGTGCCTTATACGAGCAATTTTAAAAACAACCCAATGCTACACTCAATTTTAAGGAGCCGAATTTGGTAGGCATCATTTAAGTAAAAATATATGAAAACATTTGCTGCTGTTGGATATCTTGCATTTTTGGGATTGTCTTGCTCATATCATAAAGAATTATAGATTTTGCAGGTTAAACAACAAGATTGAAGCACTAGTTAAAGGCTGTAACATATGTTAAATGACATAATAAATGAGCAAGGACATTGACTTGATGTAAGAAATGATGTTTCAGGAAAAAATGATTATATTTCGCATGTTTTCCTAGCTAAAATCTCTAGCCTCTGGTGCCTAAATCTTAGGTATTGATGAATATTAAGCCCCTGTACCTTTGTTACAGATGTTATGAATATTTGTATTCAATATTTCTTAATATGAATAATTCTAAAAGAAAGATACACCCTAAAGGAACATAGGAAATAATCTTTTCACATTTAAACAGTACAATTTAGTAAATGTCCCTTTCTAATGTAAATATTCTAAACCAATCCTTATCCAAGTCATATACGTGTACAATATCGTTTATTATTTCTGCTTCTCTGGTAAAATAATTGTCCTCCTCATATCATAAAAACCAGAATAATCATCAAACAAGATTTTGACTGCAAGCTGAGTATTGACCTGCTCCATCCCAAACCCTTTAAGACATATTCTATCGTATGTACCGATTTAAGGCGCAACGAATAGGAGATGTTTGCTCACTGTAAGCATGGGTGTTAGCCTGTATCAGCTTGTTACATATGTTATTTTATCAATTTGAGAAAAAGAAAATTGAAAGTTTGAGGTACAGAAAGCTGACATTAAAACTAGCTAATCAATGAACAGTCTAATAGTCTGCATATTACTGGATGTCTCTACTACATATGACAGCTGTTTAACATTAATGCGGCTACATGTTGTATTATGTGCGTTACATGAGCTTAATCATAATTTAAAAGTGGTAATTTTGGCTATCGTCATTTAGTTTAACGACTGCTCTGAATTGTTTTCAAACTGTTTTAGATTAGGTTTAACAAACATATACTCAATTGACGAGTACAAACCCAAAGTTTGCTTTTCTATCTTAAATATGTTGTCTTATATGAGCTAATGCACAACCCTACCCCCAATTTTGCAGAGGAGCAAATTTTGTTTTCGCCGCTTAAAAAAAATATAAAAACAATTGCAGAGTAGGGACATTTACTAATATTTTTCATTTTCTTAATCAGTCTTGCGCATATATCATCAAGTTTCTAAGATCAGGACACTTATGAAAGATGTCAATGTGCCATGATGCCATAACAAGGGCTCTGATCGAATTCCATAAACTTTCAGGTGCTGGTATTAACTAGTTCAATGTCAGGACAGAGCAAGAGATCATATTGGCAGGCATTTAGCTATGCTGGAGACTCTATCCACGAAGCATTCTTTCACCTCGGCTCAGTGCCCTTAGAAAGCACTGTGGCGGATGCACTAGAGTAATATATTTGAAAATTGTCCTGACCTCTTGGCTTTCGTTTGTGATGTCTAACTGTGAGTTTGTTACTTTCCCATTGGTATCCTGGGCCAGGTGTGGTACTTGATTGTATCGATTCCTGATCTTTGCCGTCTTTCTTACTTTGCATTAGCCAGTCACTGATATTGTTTGACTCACTGCGTTGAGGTGGTGGATGTTTTGGAGAAAAAAAGCTGAATTGCAAGAACTACCACTTCCAAGAGTAGTGTTTCTCGAAGGTGTCAAACGTGCGCAGTATCAGTGAATCATTTGGAAAACCTCACCTGTCATTAATCCTGACAAATCAAGGCCTGACAATTATGGTTAGAGGCCGGACTGTGATAAATATTGTCCCGTTATGAAGACATTGCCCACGTGTGGATCCAGAGGGGGATAGGGGGTCCGGACACTCCCCCTGGAAAATAACAAGTACATATATGTGTTTCTATAAAAATTAGCATTTGGACCCCCCTCCTGGAAATAAGTTGGACACCCCCCCCCCCCCCCCGGAAAATAATGGACGGCCTCTGGATCCTTGGTGAAGTATAAGTATAGTTTTCTCAGCAATAAAACCATTGGAACCCCTCTTTAAACTTTAAAATAAGCTGAGGACTAAATTAAACTGACAAAAATTCCTGGATCCGCGCATGTTGCCTCCTGCCCCCCGAAACCCCTCTGCAGCTGATAAAATGTGGTTGCAGCATGTATGTATGCGAAACATCTCGGTGTAAGTACAAAGCAAACCATTTATATTGTACTGATTTGTATTGCTGTGGAGCAGAAGAGGACTCATGTAAACTATTGTCAGTGATCAATATGCTTATGACTTTTGAACAACTATTCAGATATTTCTTTAGCCGTATCAACAAGAATGCCTTATTGTCCGATTTTGACCTTTGAAGACAAGTAGTAGCATGCGAAAGATAAATCATATTGTAACAGTTTTCTATTGCCCGTGCTATCGCAGTACAATGGGTTACTTGTAGAGGGGTTTATCCTTATTTCCATATCATGAACTACTAAGTAGACTCTTCTAACTTTTGATCCTTCAGTGGTCAAAATCGGACTATAATGAGTTTGGTTGATAGTGTATGCAAATGATTATTACTACAATCTTTTATTTGGGTGTAGGATAAGCAGCTACAATTAAACCAAAAGCTTTGAAGCGTGCCTCTATTTACAGTATTGATATGTTGTTCTAGAAAAAAAGGTTTCAGGCGTTTATTTACATTTACTATAAAAGCTTTGACATACACATATGTTCTAGCCGGATTGGCTCATTGTACGTATTTTGCATCAATTGTTTGAAAAAGAAAGACCCAAAGGTCATTGGTCAAAGGTCGTAGTACATATATATATATATATATATATATATATATATATATATATATATATATATATATATATATATATATATATATATATATATATATATATATATATATATATATATATATATATATATATATATATATATATATATATATATATATATATATATAGCATAAGAGATTATATTTACTCCGTTTAACATCAAAAACACTGTTTGTTTATCATTCACTCCACTATCTTTTTATTCGTAAATCGTGACGGCATTTACGTCCCACCCTCGAACTGACTTCACCAAATCTGAATATATTTTGTATGTTACGATTAAAAAGAGTTTGCATTCAGTCATGCTAAGGTTACCAGTTCATTTAAGAAATATTTCCAAGCGTTGGAAAGGGACAAAATGCATATATATGTGGTATTTCCATATTAGGCGTCATTTCAATGACGTCATCTTTTTCTTCTGATGCGAAGACAATATGGGCGACATGTTAATTTTAATTATTTACCCCCTAAGATTAAATTTGGTGCATTTTGACTGAAATTGGAACACAAAATGCGAGAACGCCCTGATTCCCATATACTACAATGGAAATACCGTTTAAATTGCACTGATACAATATACGCTATTTTGATGACGTCATAATGACGTCCAGACGTGAAACCCAGATGGGTGACCAGGTGATTTTCATTATTTATCCCCTAAAGTTTGATTTGGTATAGGTCACCATAAATCGGCATCAAAGTCGCACGGGAGTCCCGAGCGCCCCTGACTAAAGTAACCAAACATGTTTTCCTGTGTGCTTGATTTTTACGTATAGTGTGCTCAATATTCCCTTTTATTATTGATAAATCAGTTTATGATTTGGTTCTCAAACATACTCGTAACCAGTGAAATCTCGTACTAGCCTGTGCAGATTCGCTAGAGCACTCATCGCTTGTGCATAGTAAATAAAGCTCAAAAGAAAAACAAGACAAAATAACAGCACAATAAAACATTCACATTCATTTCAAATCGTTATTTAAAAAAATGTCAGCGGTTTCTTGAAATCTTGAAAATAGTGGTAAAATGTGTAACAACAGAACAATAGTTAGCTAAACGAGTAGCTTAAGTGTAGAAGGGCTAAACAACCGTATAACGAATACCAACAGTGCAGCAATTTTGAACATTGATCTTAATTGTAGCAAAATTAATTTTGGTGGGGAAAGCAGCCCCCAGTTTAAGTCTTTTCAGTATTAAAATATTTTCAATTTTACTGAGACTGACAGTGCTCCCATGGGTGAAAGTTCAAAATTACAAAGTTCCTGAACTTAAGAAATTCAAATTTGTAAACCTTCAGGATGCCTACAAAAATGGATAGTTTACATGTTTAAATGGTTAACTGTGTATATATAGTCTAAAAATTAATCAGAGAAGCTATTATAGTCTCCCTAATTCAGCATTTTGAGGCTGACTTTCTATGGAAAGTCAGCCTCAAAATCCTGAGTTCAGGATTAATCCTGAAAACTTTCAACCATGTGCTCCATATTAGCACCATCTCTTGATTAGTATACAACCTTCATATAAAGTAAAACCTGAAAAATTCACCCTTCATTTTTTAAATACTCGCAAATTCGAAATAAATTTGGGACACACTAGAATCAGAGAATAGGACCCATTCATAATCTATTTTAATATTTGTCTATAATGACATATGTTTTGGGTGCGTAAAAAACGTGTCCATGAGATGTTTCTTTTACACCACCAAAACTTATGTTTGATAGAAAAAAAACTGATAATAATCATTTTTTTCTGTCTTGTGTTAGCTATGCATTTGTGCGCGTCTGTTTATATGTGCCTTGTGGTCATCTGCTTGGAAAGGGCTGACCTCTTGGCTCTCGTTTGTGGTGTCTAACTGCGCGTTTGTCACTTTCCCATTGTTATCCTGGGTCAGGTATGGTACTTGATTGTATCGATTCCTGATCTTTGCACCCTTACTTACTTTATATATTTTATATATACCTCCCTATAATTCGAACTACTGATAGTTCGAAATAAACCTATAGTCCCGATGACTTCGAATTTACAAGATTCGACTGTATACAAATGTATTTGCTGTTCTGAAAAAAGGAATTTAATCATGTTTTAAAATATGTAAGTATATGTTTGATAGGTGAAAGGCATGATTCATATGATGAAGATTATGTATCGGCCAAAGGTGCAAGTTAGGTGCAGTATTCAAGTATTAAAGCTATGCACCAATACGTTTATCTGGTAAATACATCAATTTTATTAAATGAGAGTGTGTTAAACATTCAACTCTCATTAATGCTTGCCCTTTCACTTGAACAGTTTTAGACATTGTCCTGGTATAGACACTCTTATTGTACCATAATTGCATGCGAGAAGCCGACTTCACCCATACTGGGTCCGAGGTTCAAGTGAGCTCTGTTTGGCTTCGCGAGGCCTGTGACCCAGAGAGGCAGGTTTATCTAGTTACCCACTCATTATATACTTGAGGCGACATGGTCCAACTGGTTATAACTGTTGTAATATTTGTTAAATTGGTTTGGTATTACCATAAATTGCTGTATTAGCTAGCATCATGACATCAAGCGTTTCTTATTGTAGTCAACTTTGTTATGTGTTAAATTACGCTTCACATATACTACCCATCCGCATAAAGTATTAAACATGTCCACCAATAATAGTGTGTGTAAATTCCCCCCCCCCCATGAATTGCCTATAAATATAAAGGGCAATAATGCTAAGTGCATCTAATACCCATATCCATTAAATATTATATGTAGCATATTATACGTAGCTAAACAAAAATGGCATGTGTCAAATAACTTACAGAATATATTAACCATCCTTATTATACATAAAACGTAGCCAACAATAATGTCAATGTGTCAAACTACTAATATAGTATGTTACCCATACCCATGAAATATTAAAACGTAACTACCAATAATGTCAATGTATCAAACTACTAATATAGTATGTTAGCCATACCCATGAAATATCAAAACGTAGCCACCAATAATGCTAATGTGTCCAATTACTAATATAGTATGTTAGCAATCCCAATGAAATATAAAAACGTAGCCACCAATCATGCTAATGTGTCAAATTACTAATATAGTATGTTACCCATCCTCATGAAATATTAAAACGTTGCCACCAATAATGCTAATGTGTCAAATTACTAATATAGTATGTTACCCATCCTCATGAAATATTAAAACGTTGCCACCAATAATGCTAATGTGTCAAATTTCTAATATAGTATGTTACCCATCCTCATGAAATATTAAAACGTTGCCACCAATAATGCTAATGTGTCAAATTTCTAATATAGTATGTTACCCATCCTCATGAAATATTAAAACGTTGCCACCAATAATGCTAATGTGTCAAATTTCTAATATAGTATGTTACCCATCCTCATGAAATATTAAAACGTTGCCACCAATAATGCTAATGTGTCAAATTTCTAATATAGTATGTTACCCATCCTCATGAAATATTAAAACGTTGCCACCAATAACGCCAATGTGTTTGAATATTTAAATTTTGCATATAAAAAACCCTTGCTGAGCATTATTTACGCGGTGCTATTTTGCATATAAATAAACCTTTATACACATGTATTCATTTTGTACTCATTACACATTTTACAAATAGAAAACCTTACATTTCATTTTGTACTCTGGGACCTGGGTGCCATATCTGCAAATAGAAATGCTTTTAATATAAAAAAATAAAACAGCCAAATATTCATTTTCCAACCTACTCTATATTGATAAACAGGAGAAATAATACTTTTATTGTTATGAAGTTTCGTTTTGCCTCCTGTTCAGCTAAACAATAGTACGTTAACTTCTTGCCTACAAGTGTCGTCTGTTGATAGCCTTTGCAAACAGTTTGGTTCCAGACCAGACCTTGCGTTTTGTTGGTACATATCTGGATAGAAACTGTTTGACTTTCTAAGAGTACTCCTTAAAGAAGTTTTAAAATCTATTTTGAAGGTTAAAAAGGAGACGATAAAAGGCATGCAGAATTACCCAGCATGCAGAAAGTTAACCAAAAATCCCAGAAATGTCAAAAATATACGTAAAGTACCTACTAGACTCTTTGAAATGTCTAGAGCAGGAGTAAAAATAATTGTTTTAGCTAGTAAAACAGATATTAGCCTCATCACGAAAAAACGTGTATATCCCGTGTGCAAACACTAAATGTGCAGATCAGCCTGCGCGACCGCGCAGTCTGATCAGCACATTTAGTGTTCGCTATCTAAAGAGATTAAAAGTAATACATAGTTGCTAAATTCTTCATGTCAGTATTCTAGATTGACTCTGCAGGTGAGCTGGATAGATTGAGCCTTGCCTTGTCGTCATCGCCAAGATAGTTGTATTTTTACATGACATGGACGCAAATAATGGTACCACTTGTTTCATGCTTTATTGTTTGTTGAAACGACGGAATGAAGATGGGTAAAAAATCAGCAAACATCGAATTCTCGGCCAGGCAGTGCAGTGGGACATATGATTTTAAAGTGTTTGCCTATATGACTTTAGCAAACTTTATGATACAATCTGCTATTAAAGATGCGTTACAATCTCTCCCTGCTGTGGTGCCTTTATACATCATAATTAAATTTCACGAATGAGTAGCATGTAGTTTTTGAGCTAGCTAACCCTTCCGCGGAATTATGGTACACCCCTCGTAAGCTCACCTAACTTCAACCAACATTCTTAATCATATTTCCTCTGCAACCAATGGGCCAATTGAACTCAAATATCATATAAATAATTCTTATGGTAGGAAGAATACATGTTTGCTTGGCCTTTGTCACATGACCAAGATGGCCGCCACGCCTATTAATGTCCAAAACATTCTCCAATCTAAAGGCCAATTTCTTTGTGGCATGTAGCATTGAGACTTTGGGCTCTACATAATTCGTTCAAATTGAGATCTTAAATTGACCTTAACCTACTTTATGGAAAGGTCAAATTTGATTGATAGAGCATTGAAATGGGATAAAAAAAATCTTGAAAAGAGGCTTTTTTCCAAAACGTTTAACTTACTAGATAGTGACAATAAAAGAAAGGTTTATAGTTAATGCTGAGTAGATCCAGACGGCACGGGCCATAATGGCACAAACGTCGCAGTTCGTGTCCTAATTGCAATAGACATTATCAAGATGGTTCAACATTAAACATTTTTAAAAAAAATTATTATCGCCCAAAATATAACATAATTAACCTTTATCTAAAACTCATTAGAAAGCATAGAAACACTTGAAATTCGCTAATGAAAGACATAACTTCGCAGTTGAAAAATATGATAATGGCTCAGGAGGGGGCGGTAAAAATTAGTATTAAAAAAAAACAAGAGAAGGGAAATGTAAGTTTGTCTTTTGTAAAAGGTGTCCAACCGCAGGATAGTACCATGTGTGGTAGTCTTCTATACAGATATGTAGAGGCGCAGGTCGCCAACATATACCAGTATTTAGGCAATTTCTTAGTTATTTTTATTAAAGATAAATCGCATTTTTGTGGAAAACATGGGCCGCACAATATCTTTATCCAGTTCAGGTTCCCATATGCATATCATTTTAAAGGCGATATTGCTTTCAAAAGCTCTTACTTGTATGAATTGTTTCCTGTCTAACCAAAAATGGCCATTTTATCAAGGAGACGGATACCTTTGGCTATATTGTTGTATAAACGATTTATACAGATCACTCAGATCACTTTATGCCCCAAAACATAGCTTTTGAGCAATCGACAGCGTGCTTATCAGTCGTTTTTGAGTCACTTCCTGATTCTATTCCGTTTGCAATATTGTGGCATACTTGGTGAATTTTGGATAATAATGTTAACATGAACAAGAACTACAGTTATAGAATTACAATATATAAAAGTATGTTGACCCAAATGTATGTATGTCTGGTATTATTTACAGTTCTTTGATTTTTTATCATGAAAAATGTAATTATATAAGCAAAAATTGTAAAAATATTTTTTCTACCAGAAATTTGTACATTTGGGCAAAAATGTTTCTATACATTTTAGTCGGATAATTGTAATTCATGTTTATGCAATTGTTAGGTTTAAACTTTATTTCTTTGTATAAATACAATAGCAAAATTACATGCACTAAAAAGAATAGTTACAAAGTAATAAGGTTGCAAAGATCAGGAATCGATACAATCAAGTACCACACCTGACCCAGGATACCAATGGGAAAGTGACAAACTTACAGAAGACACCACAAACGAGAGCCAAGAGGTCAGCCCTTTCCCAGCAGGTGACCACAAAGCACATATAAACAGACGCGCACAAAACATAGCAAACACAAGACAGAACAAAAACATAAAAGATCCACAAAAGAAGTACCGCCTTGGAACGGTCAGTAAAATATTTTACTGGAGGGCTTAAACCGGTTTAACGGCGCCAACCTCACCCTTAATTCAGATGTGGATCAAGACACATAAATATTTGGTTTGCATGAAAGACCCCTAACTTATCAATGCATCATCTCCTAAAACATATAAATCAAGATATAACAAGGAGATAAAGCAAGGATAAGGACTCAACAGTAAATTAAACTGAATACCGGAGCAAAAGAAATCCAACAGGTAAACCCCGGAGGGCCCGACAAACAGCCAAAGCATCAGGCCCCTACCATCTCATCAATAGATAAGTCTTTAAGTCGGAACCATCATAGAGTCTGAAGTCCGACCCACCGGCGTGCAATTAAAGAGGAAACTAAAGTTGCCAACCGTGATTGGGTTGACTACCAAGCATGCAGTCTGTTGCAATACATTAATGTTATAGCCAATCTTTTTATAATGGGAAATTATTTTAATGAACTGCGCTGAAAAATTATTAGAGCCAACAAGCTTCTTCAACTTATACACCAAGTCACCATAGAAATCAGGTTCCCAAAGTCCTTGGCGCAAGAGAGATTTAAGTCCAACTTGGAATTTAGAAATCAAATCATAGTATCGTCTATAAAATTTTGAAAATGTTTTGCGAAGTTTATGATACCGATAGCCCTGTTTAAGAAGTTTCTGAGTTAACAATTTATTGCGAGTGTTGAAGTCAGTAACATAGCTAGATGCTCTAGCAAAACGAATGAGTTGAGAGATATAGACTCCATAGGATGTAGAACGAGGAACCTCACCATCTAAAAATGGGAAATTGACAATTTCAAAATCAAAGTCGTCACGTTTATCATAAATTTTGGTAGAAACAATATGATTAGAAATTGACAAATGCAAGTCTAAAAATGCGGCTTCGGTATCAGAGGCATTGGCTTTATTAAGTTGGAGCTCTGAAGGGTATATTTGACTAACCATATTTTTATACAAAAGGGATTCAGAAGGAAGTCTATTGACTTTTGTGAACTGTATCCCTTTAGACGAATATGCGCTAAGTGGTAACTGTGATATGTAACTGCAAGTACAAATTTTATGCCATTAAGCTTGAGAGCAAATTTAGTCACGTAAACCAATGTATACAGATAAATGTAGCGCTTGTCCAAATGTGTCTGATTAGAACAAGCGACATTCACTGTACTCATTACAGATAACAAATGTTTTTCCTAAAGTTCACCGAGCGTGTCACAATATTGCAAATGGTATAAAACCAGGAAGTAACTAAAAACGACTGATAAGCATGCTGCCAATTGCACAAAAGCTGTATGTTGAGACGTAAAGTAATCTATGTGAGATGTATAAATTGTTCATACAACATTATGACCAAAGGTAACCGTCTCCTTGATAAAAGGGCCATTTCTGTTTATACAGGACAAATTTCATACAAGTAAGAGCTTTTGAAAACAATATCCCCTTAATGAGAGAACTTGAAATCTGAATTGACTACAACAATCTCTTAGCATTCGCGCGTCAGCACTCTTCTATGGCCCCAACATTCTAAAAGAGGTTGATACTCTGAGGATGACAAGGAACCTTTTCTATGTCCCATTTGTTTGTGCACTTATAGCTATAGGCGGGTTTATTTTGACTACCTGCAGCCGCCTAGGGAACACTTAACATTTAATTTATCTCTGAAATTCATAAAACCTGCTGCATTCAGATAATTGACTTTCTCTTAGAACGAACATTAACCCTTAAATGCTGCATCCGGATATGTCCTGTTTTGAAAAAGTGTATATCCAGATCAGCAAAGTTCAACCTGAAATCAAAATCGCAGTCAGTAACTATTTTCTGATAGTTTTCAGTTGCATTTGGAAAATTTGACTAGCATGTGATCGTTGTTTTTCAGCTTTGTAAGATGTTTAAGATGACGTCCAAGATGGCAGCAATAACACGGTGGGGAATCACATGGTTTTTGCTAGGATACACTGCATGGAAAAAATAACAGACTCTTATTTTTCGTAATGGTATTGTTTTTGTCTTTGTTCTGGGATTCGTATCCATCAATCGAACATGCACTTTCCAGACCACTTTTGGTCTGATCTGATGATACCATAATATCATATTATTCTCATAAAAATTCCAACTTTGGGAAAACATTTTTTCGAAAAATGAAGTGATAAATGACAGGGTATACTGAACGGACAATATCATTGAAAACTTTGTGACAATTACAAACCTTTTTTGAATCAATATGCGGAAAAAGTCAGCTGGATGGATGGATGAAATTTACAAAAAAAGATACTTATGGAGTGTAGTGTATAAACACAAAAAACAACCCTTGAGTAAGGTATCTGCATGCTGCAGATGTTCGTTACCATCTTGACTGCTGGTTGGTATGGACCTGCTTGCCCAGTGCAATTGTAACAACTATTGCTACTTTTCTGGTCTGTTGCAAGTGCAACAGACAGCACAGATGGTTGGATATTGCTATAACAAATATGAATGCTGGTCTGGAGCAAGTGTAAAAGACATGCATGCTAGTATGCACAAGTTTACACATATGACTGTTGGTTAGATGCAAATGTTAAAGACATGGGAATTTGCCAGATGTAATTGTTACAGACATGGCTGATGGTCCGGTGCAAATGAAATATACATGGACCCTGATAAGATGAAACTGTAACAGACATGCATGCTGATAGTATGCAACTTATAAAGACATGGCTTCTAGTCAGGCGCAACTGTAAAATGCATGCATGATGGTCTGGTGCAATTGTGCTTACCAGCTTGTTAGTTGGGTACGAGCATGAAGACATAGCTGCGGGTCTGAGGCAGGTGTAACATATATACCTGCTGGATCAGCCACACACCTACATATGTGCTTGTAAGTCAGTTGCAACTGATTACAACTCTAACAGACACGCATGCTGGTTGAGTTTAATTGTAACCGACGTGCCAGGTGGTCGGGTGCAACTGCAACAAACATGCCTGTTGGTTCAAAGCAACATTTAAAACGTGGGTACTGCAACATGCCTGCTAGTCTCGTGTAGCTGTTACAGTCATAACTGTTGGTCCCAGTGCCACATAATCAAAAATGCGTAATGGTAAATATGTCTGCTGACCCTGTGGGCAGCTGGTCGAGAGAAAGGATGTAACTTGAACAGACATGCCCGCTGATCCAGTGCAACAGTACCCAGCATTCATGTTAGTTGGGTTCAATTGTTTTGTTTGATTTGATTCTTTACGTCCACTCAACAATCTTTCAGTTATGCGGGACGAGTTGAACCAGTACTAAGCTAGGATAAATGCGTCTTGCTCAAGGACCACGACGCAGTGACGCCGGTGAGGCTCGAACCCGCGGCCCTTCGGTCTCGAGTCAAGCACTCTACCACTGAGCCACTGCGCTCCCTAGGGTTCAATTGTGACATACATTATTGCTGGTGTGATGTAACTTACATGCATGACTCCTGGCCCCGAGTCTCAAGAAATGGCATGTCTGCTGGTTCAGTACAACACTATTAAACACTTACGATGTTGAGGGTGTCGGATATGATGCGCTGATGGCATTACATGGTCGCTGTTCAGTGAAACTTCAACAGATATGCCTGCAGACTTGGAACTATTCAATCGAACATACCTCCTGATCCATTGGAAATCAAAGAGAAAAGCTACTTGACTGGTGCCCCTCCATCACACATGCTAACTAACACTATGAAACTTTATCAGCCAAGACTGCTACATTGTCAATACAACATACATGCCGTGTAGAGAGTTGTTATGTCGCTGCAGCTGCAACATATATGCCTGCTGGCCTAGTATTACTATCACAAACACCGCTGCTTATTCAAACATGCCTACTGGTTGAGTACTGCTGCAAGATGGATGCTTGCTGGACTGTGGCCACTCAATCAGCATGCCTGCTGACCTTTTGTCACTCAATATTGCATGTCTGCTGGCGTTGTGCTTCTCTATCTGCTTTACCTGCTGGTATGGTGTCTCATATCAGCCGTGCCTGATGGTGTGGTGAATCATTATAGGTCATGCCTTTTGGTTTGGATCATCACTATCAGCCATGCCTGTTGGTGTGGTGTCTCACTATAGGTCATGCCTTCTGGAGTGGTGCCTCACTGTAGGTAATGTATGCTGGTGTGGTGCCTCACTATAGGCCATGCCTATTGGCGTGGTACCTCACTAAAGGCCATGCCTGTTGGTCCGTTTTGCACTTCAACCGACATTTTGACTAGTTTAGTTCAGATGTAAGAAGGATGGCTACAAGTCTGTTGCTACTCTTACAGAGGTGCCATAACAGCAGACATTTTTGCTGATCCTGTGCCACTCTCAGGTATGCCTGCTTGTTCAGTGAAACTCTATCAGACATGCATGCTGAGTTCATTTATTCATATACATAGGTTTGTAAAGTGCTTCTCCATCAGGCGAGAAAAATGGTATGTTACATATCCACCAGACATGTCTACAGGTTAGGTGCGGCTCCAACGGGTTTGTAAAACGTATCGGCTACCATCCTGGGCGCCATCATGAATATATCAAATTCTAAGTGATGCATTCACTGCATCACTGGAATGGTACAAGGGTGATGTCTGTAACTCAAGACTCAGTAAAATCAGCATTTTACATGCCATTTCCTGAAGTTTGCCTGTCTCAGGCAAAATTTTCTTATATTTTTGTAATAAACTGCCATTTTGGTGGCCATTTTGCCTAAATTCTTATTTTGTTTTATATTTTTGTTATGATCTAAGTGTCTGTAACTAGATTCCAAGGTCATAGCTATCAATTTAAGGGAAAAAATGGGTTTGAGACATTTTTGCATATCACATAATTATTTAACTTATTATTGACCTCCATCTTGGACGCCATCTTGAATATATCGAAATGCTCAATGATGCCAGAGTGGCATCATGCGGATTTGTCAAGGACAATATATGCATTACCAGAATCCATAAAGAAAAAAAGTTTAAAATCAAGTTCCAGGTCCTCCTAAAATTCGCCCAAATACTGCCGGACTAATAGTAAATTAACGTGTTTAGTCTAGTTGTGAGCGTTTTCAACAGCGTCATGGGTTTTTGAATGCAGCAAGATATTTTAGAACCAATGTTTAGATAACATCAGATCATCATACTACTAGTGTAGAGTACTGTGCATCATATACATGTTTTCAATTTAGTGTCTATAAACTATAAATTTATTTGAACTTCTTCTTTTTTTCGCAACGTTTTTAGATTCTAGTGGAGAGAAACCCTGCCTATGGCATTTGACTTGAATATTGACAGTCGTAAGTATTGTACTATATCAACAGCAAATAATAATTGGCGCTGATCAGACTGCACGACTGATCTGCACTTTTGTTGTATATGGTTATAAGAAATATTAAGTCCAAAAGATACACTAAGACAACAAGGATCACATTGCACAGAAAGTAAGAAAAAACTTCATACAATGTATAAAACAGCATATTTTCAGACCATGGCAAAATTTCAAAACGTTTCGAAGCATGTCACAAAGAAAAACAATCGTTTAGTACATAAGGACCTTTTAATGAGCTGGTAATACCATCTTTTAAACGATTATTGCTCTTTGAGAAGTTAAACGATCAAAAAAGAATCTTACTGTCATAGTTGAGTGTGTAGATCTATAAATAATAAGGAAAGACTAATTACAGGTTTGATTGCCAACGAAACTGCAGACATGTAATATCAGTGTCATCTTGGTTTGATAAAAAAAAAAACTTATGTTTGACGTACCAGATTCAAATTAGAATGTGAATTTAACATTTTTAGGTTATATGTTTACGACTATGGCAAATGTTTCATAACACACTCAAATAAGAAAACCCCTGTTATACTCTGAATGTGTAAAACAGCTTTCAACGTGTCCTGGAATTATTCTAAGAAAACGAAAGTATATGGTGTGCTTTCTATGAAGCATATTGGGTAACTTTAGCGTGTAGTTGATCATTTAGGGGCGAATAGTAGGACCTTATCGCATGAGAAAACCTGATTTTGTTGCAAGAGAACAACAATGCGTTGATTGGCCTTTGCATCAGTGCAGTCCATACGCGGATCCAATAAGTTTTGTCAGAGGGGGGCAAAATTTGACGGGTTTTTTTTTGTTTTTTTTTGTGTGTGTTTTTTTCTTCAGTCGTTGAGGGGATAGAGGATCCAAATATCACTAAAAATGGGCCATCATCGACCCCGTTTATGAAATGCCTTTTAAATGGCGTTCCGGTGGCGGGCCGATGATGGCCCAACATTGAACGCTGGCTTGGTAGCTATGTGATTTTTAAAGGGATCCGGACCAGTATTGCTAAGAAACCCTATATTTTTGGTGATTTTCCAGGGGGGTGGGGTCCAGATAGCCTGCCCCCCCCCCACCCTCTGGATCCGCACATGCAGTCTGATCAGCACCTTAGGAAAGTATGATAGCTACACTCTATACTTGCAAATTCCAATATTCTGGCTATATTATGTAGCTTAACACGATGGTTTGAGCCCTACCTGGCCACGAACCCTCATAACAGGCTTGCTTAAACGAGGCCTATCTTAAAGTGTTCCTTAGTTTCTGTTATGTGTATTCGGATAAAATCCCATTTATGCTATAGTTTCCTTTAACAAACTATCTTCATAGTAGCTTTACGCTTTACTATCATTTAAAGCTGCACAATCTGCAACTTTTGATATTTTCATTTTAAAAATAATGTTTCTAATTTTCAAGAACACAGTAAAAATACTAAAATCCAGATATACATTTTACCTTTTTCGTAATAATTAACAAATTATTAGTGCCAAAACAACAGCATTTATGTTAAAAATTAACTGTCTTGAATTATTGGAGGGACGCAAATAATTACAAACAAGAGAAAATACACCTTTTTTATAAGATAATTCACTTTTTCGTGCAGTTTTAAGCTGTAGAAATTAGATTTATTGTGACAACATAACTTTATTCTACTTTTGCAAATGATTTAAAAAGAAAATATTTTTTTTTTCGAAAAATGTTCATAGTTACAGAGTATGCAGCCTTAAGGTCCTTTGGCACGAAAAATAATTTTGAAATTCTGATCCAGTAATAGCACATGATAAAACAATAAGCATATGTGTGTAGTGTGATATTTCGTATAAATGGGTTGAAATCATCCTCAAAGTACGCCAGGTATTCACCGCTACATGCCTTCCTCCATGCAATGCCTCCTTTGAATGGCGTCATAAGACATCATTTATGGTCCCACAGGATACCTGTCTTTCTCATTCCTTAGCTAGAAGCACACAATCAGCAAATTATACCAGGTTAATAGGATGTCGATCATTCATCAGCTCATTGGTGGGTTCAGATATGGCACTAGGTGCCATAGTACAATTATGTATGATACAAGTACTTTTTAGATATGTGATTCTAGGTATCGATACACGAATTGACAAATCATACATACAAGTATCCTTTTTATAGATAGAAGTTTCAAACCGACACACAATATGATATTCGCGTTTTGGGTGTTTTGATGGTATGACATGTGATACTGTATGCCAGATCAAGCTACTATTATAAAAAAAAATAGTGCTTTGTCGAGGGCTTAGGCAAACCTGCGCGCACACACACCAAAGTCTTGCTACTGGCATACACTAAAAGTAAGTGAGTATGATCAGGAAATACCACAATCACACACTGTAGACCAACTCACTGCACCGTGAGGAATAGCCAAAGAACATTTACAATAGCAAGACACCTAAAAGACAATAAGTAAGGCAAACATCTCTTCTTCCTCGTCAAGATGATTGCAAAACTAGAAAGGTCACAACTCTCACAAACAATGGGAGGTACATAAAACAATAGTTCAACAACAACAACAACAAGTTTGGATACAAATACCAAATAGTATATCTCTAGTTACGTCATCGTGTGCGCTTAAAAGAGGATTTTAAGCATATGTGATCAGGCCAACTATGGATAGATGAATTTCTAATGCTATCAACTCTATAATTTTAAGGTTGGTGACTGATTATAAAGGTACGTTTGTTGCGAGTCTTGGTACAGGTCATTCCATTACAATATAAAAGGGAAAGTTGATGTTATATTTTACAAGATACAAGATACAATTTATTTATTAGAAAATCCATAAAGGATATCAGAAATACAATATAGTAAAGACAATGAACAAGAAAGAGAAAAAGAATGAAAAACTAATATGCAAGAATAGATTAGTCTTGTAATCCATTGGAGACAACCAAATTCCTTTTTATCAATGTATATAATAATTATTCTACGATGCATGAAGGGCAAATATGTAGCCTAACAGTCAACAAAGCAGGAAAAGCAAAATCATCAATTCCTAAGCGAAAAACATATTGTGACAATACTAGCAATATCTTTACATACAGATTCGTCTTCATTACTCAAAAGCCATTGGAATTTAGACATATAAGACTGAGATGCAAAATTTGTATTGTTGTTTAAATGATTAGTGATCTTAATTCTATGATTAGCATACTTTGGACAAACCAATAAAAAATGACTCTCGTCTTCAACTGCATTCATTACACATTGTTTGCAAAGCATCTCTGCAATAGGAGTTTTTGGGGTAGTATATCTACCATACTCAATAAGTAATTTATGACAGCTGGTTCTAAAACGAGCCCAAAGGACCTCGGACAGTTTCCTATTGAATCTGCCCAAATTTTGACAGCCTGAGGCTAGGATAATGCATAACTGACAACCATAGTTTTGTGCTTAAATTGAACCCTAACATTTAGTGCACCTAGCAAAATAAAAATATTTTGAAAATATTGCATAATAATGTCAGGAATCTAGGGTTTATGGGATGGGGGTATTTTTTGTGACCAAGTTTTATTTCACAGAAAGTCAAAGTTTCGTCGAGTATTCACCTAAATACATGTAAATATTATGTTTGCTGCATAAAACTTGAGACGAAAGTGATGCGTTTGCATAAAATTCGGGTTGAGAAGATTTCATTGTTTCATCTAAAGAAGTGTGCTGTCAATAACTTTTGACTATCACCTGTAATGTTTCAAGGTAAACCAGTTTGACATGCACTGAGGTGTATCATATATGCATACTGTATAGATCATAGTCTAGATAAACACAGTTTTTGAGCGTAAAATCGTTAATATTTTCTTACACATCAGATTTAGCCTATAATTTGGTGCTTAAAAGAACCGTCTCATTGACACGGTTCTTTTGAGTACCCACAACATAAGTTTTGGTTGAGAAATGAGACAAGTAATTACTTTGTAAGTGCACTCTTAACTAAAGCCCTGATACATGCCATTGCAAATTGATATTTACCTACAGGCTTTTACAAAATAAGTTTCTAATACGCTTTTATAATAAAGTGTTTTTGAGCATTTTGACAGCGTTCCCCCCCGTGACCAATCATGCCGTTTATATATGATGTGTGAAATGTAAAACTACAACTGTATGCAAAAGGATTAGTTTGGTCACGGGGGGGAAAGCACTTCAGTAAAACTTTTTCTATTTTCTATATGTTGAATAGCAAAAACAGAGTTTTCAACCCATATTTTTCAATTGGTACTTGTCCAATGAAAAAACGGCTTTTGTGGATAAGTCGAGTGTTGAACCTACTATCTTTTTCATAGAAAAAATACAACTTTCATTGAAACTTTTCTCTGGTCATTTTTATGGGCAATCCTTCATTAAGACTGTCCGAGGTCCTTGCTGCGATCTGATACATTGGAAACATGTGTTAGATACTTTTCGAATACGAATATTGATTTAAATTTTCTGTATGTTCTCAACTTTTCACTTTCATGCAGTTCTACAGACCAGTATTTAACAAATTTTGACTGTAATGACTTTTTGAGATCAGTTAAGTGCCGTCTTGTCAAAGCTTGAGGATTATTGAAAAATCTTAAGAGGTTACACTCTTTCAATATCATGTATACACAGCTTAACCAACAGTCTGTCTTATTTTGAAACAAGACGTGATTATCCTGCAATGCATCTTTTATTAATCTATCAGATTCAGCATTTTTATTAATGTGCAGCTAGTACTTAATAATGGCCAATACTGTATCTATATACAAAGGATACCGGCCTAGCTCACCGTATGTTGCAATATTAGACGTCCTCTTGCCAACTCCTAGTACATATTTACACATATGAATATTCAATTTTTCTAAGGGTGAACTAACGTACATATCATGCAATGTTTTCTCCTTCGACTTACATAACTTATTACTATTAAAGAACCCAACCACTTCGGTACCGTACATTAAAACAGGCTTCACTGTATGGTCAAACAAGAAAAGAAATTGCTCAGCACTGCATTTAGCATGTTTAAACAAACTTGTAAGCTTAAAAAAGGCTTTTTGACCCCTGTGATACAAGTCATTTAAAGCTTTTGTAAATGAGCCATTTAAGCTAAAGATAATACCCAAATATTTGTATTCTCTGACACATTCTAATGCAATGTTGTTTATGGTAAAAGGGAAATCAAAAAGTTTACTTGATTTACTGAAAACCATGACTTTTGATTTATTATGCCCCCCGCAAACTTTGTTTGTAGGGGGTATACTGTTTTCACGTTGTCCGTGCGTCCGTCCGTCCGTCCGTGCGTCCGTCCGTCCGTCTGTCCGTCCGTCCGTAACGCTTTGTTTCCTTAATAACTCAAAGAGTCATTGCTGGATTTTCATTAAACCTTGCAAACATGTTCATATATGCAAGACAAATACTTTAGACAAAAAAAGTAAGGGCTAGGGGCCAATTCTATTAGAGTAATTTCCCTTTGTAGTTCTAAATGGCTTTTAATATAGTGCTTTATGCTTATGCTATTATAGGCCATACACGGGCCAATCAAATCCTACCACAACTTTTGATGGAACAATTTGATACTTTTCCTATACAATGTAGACACATTGAACATATGCATGAAGGAGTTTAGTTCAGAAAAAATAATTTTTGACAAAATGACAGCTGTGAGAACTTAGACAATTTTTCCCTAATAAGGTGTTTGTATATGCATAGACGGTGCCTTTATGGGCCCATCAACTCCTACCACAGCTTTTTATGGAGCAATTTGATACTTTGCCTATACAATGTAGACACATTGAACATATGCATGAAGGAGTTTATAATTTTTGTTTGCACAGATTC
This sequence comes from Loripinus fragilis, assembly GCA_964019695.1. NCBI lineage: Eukaryota > Metazoa > Mollusca > Bivalvia > Lucinida > Lucinidae > Loripinus > Loripinus fragilis. The sequence continues at coordinate 31,386,524 of OZ026525.1, read as the reverse complement.
TAGTGAAATCTTCGTCTTCTTGTTCGAACTATAACTTGCCAAGTTTTTTCACTGACTCTTACTGTGCGGGGGGTATCTAATAAGCATTGCTTATTGACTTTTTTCATTATAATTTATATCGAGACCCCATGTAGAGCAAAATTTACCGACAACATTAAGACAATTCTGTAGACCCACAGACAGTTCTTTATGTGACCTTTGCTACGCATTCAAGTTATTGTATAAAACTTTTGTTTAATTAAGCATTGACACATTGACTCTAAAATCTCATGGGATTCCCTTTGGCATTTGGCTTGCAGGGAGATAAAATGGGAAGTTAAACAAGCACTTACCTGTAAGGGTGATGTTTAACTGTCATTTTGTTGACCTGCAAGCTGCCAAAGGGATCACATGCCCTCCCTAATTACTGGGCATCCCACCCGTTGAGGTCATCAATGTCTCAATGCATCTCTAAAGTCTGATTAGTCATGTGATCAATACGTCATCTCATAGTCCCTAAAATCTCATTTGCTGGGCTGAAATAAACTCTTAACACGCGAGCGGAAGGAGAATGAATCATGCATTTGTAAAAATGTACGTGCATATTATTTTTAATTTTGGTAACGATTCAAATTCAACAGCTGTAAAGTCAATCGGCAGGTTTGAATAGCTAGACAGGTTTTTTGACAAAAATTTGTGAAGCACATCAAAAATAGATTTGACGAGCTTGCGTAACTAAGTATTTTCCATTGGTCGAGACGAGATCATTGGGGTATGTTCACAGTTCATTTGTACTTAATCAGATTACATTATATTACATGGGCTTATAGATTTAATCGCTGTGCATATCGGGCAATTTTGCATGCTTTGGTTGTCTGTAAACAATACTTTTTTTAAATAAACCATAGATCATGACTGACAAACCCATTCCAAACTGCAGTTTGCAAAGATCATCATGACAATAGTGAATACAAGCGGCAAAAGGATAAATTTATCGGACTTCATCACACATGTGACTTCCTGCTCAGGAGTGGAATAAAGCCATGTACTTTAAATGATAAAACATAATTGTTTTAGATGTTATTTCGCTAACGTTGGACAATGATGCCTAAAGCAACATCTCGTTTGTTTGTGGCATTTTCATGACGTCAACACGACCACAAATGCAATTTCAAAGTCGTTTTATTGTCATATGCACAATAACGCTAGAAAGCACTTTTTCCATAAAAACTATAAAAACTAATGTCCAGGATCTGCATCCATAAGTGTACAAATGATATGTTTACACATGTAAATCTTTCTACCATTATCTAGCAAAGTTGACTGAAACCGCTTTCATTGTACCAAAACATAATGTAATAAGTGCCCATGGGAAAAAAACATATACTGTCGTTTCAAAGATGCATACTATTTTTCATTGAAACAGGTAGATAATATAAATGTATTACTGCAGTAAGAGGCAGTTTAAGATATATACCTGTTTAAAACACCCATTACCTGGTTCAGTTCATATTTTTATTTACAGCGAATCCTATTTATCTTTGAACCGATAATAAATGTTGTTGTTTTTAGTTGTGTGTGTGTGTGTGTGTGTGTGTGTGTGTGTGTGTGTGTGTGTGTGTGTGTGTGTGTGTGTGTGTGTGTGTGTGTGTTTGTTGTTTTTTTTTTGTTTTCTTTGGTTGTTTTTTTTTTGTTTTTGTTTTTTTTTTTTTGGGGGGGGGGGGCAGTAAATCTAGTGAAAATTAATGTTCGAGACACATTTGTCATATTATGTCAGTAAGGTGTAAAACGGCTCCATTATTGGAATGGCTCAATGGGCATTTGATGGAACCTTCGATTTTTAGAAATCTTTATGTTTTGCCATAGGGGATTCATTTCTAATCCATCAAACGCCTTATTCAATAAGATATCTGAGTTATATCTTAAGCATACCTTGCAGTTTTGAGCGGCATCTGAAAAATAGGCAGATATCCTATTAAACTGTCAGCGGCCCTTTAAATACCCTGTTTAGTGCCTTTAGGCTTTTAGTATATATAACACAGAAAATTGACCTGGCCAGATTCTTAGTCTACCAAACATGAGGTACTTCAGGATCCAAATACCACTGTAAGTGGGCCATCATTTAAATGGCGTTTCGCTGGCGTGCCGATGATGGCCTAGCATTGAATGCCGCCTTGCTAGCTTTGTGATTTTTCAGGGGATCTGGACCAGTATTGCTAAGAAACCCTATATTTAAGTGATTTTTCGGGGTTGGGGATGGGGGACTGGATCCGCGCATGCACAGTTTATTCATATCGTTACTTGTGCTTTGGCTTTTGTTATATTTAGATCTATAAGACCTTGGAGAGTTCTCTTACAAATGTATTTTGCATTTTTCTAGTCTGATGCATTCACATGAGGCAAGAATCGCTCATTCCCTAAGATGTTTAATAAATCCATATGCATTTTCTCCTCATGATGACATCATATGCTTTTATGAGACCACTGAAACTGGTGAAGCATTTGTTCTAATTGAAATACACGACATGCTCTTTATTCAATGAGCCCTTCATGTTGTGGTACCTTTTATCTCCAGAAATCATCGCTTCTCTTGCAAACAAAACCGCGGATGCACGTGCAACAACCTGTAGACCTCACACAGACCTATTGCAAGGTGTAAATGTATAAAGCAGAGTAATATTCAGAGTTCAGGATAAGGAGGAATATTTGACAATACCTAAGCAAAGGACCATAGAATAGAATAGCCTTTGGAAAGCAGAATGCCGCTTTACCACTTAAGCCGGCACTCGGGGGGCGTGAGCAAGTCTGCACTTTCCATTAGTTCTCATGAACAGAATCAATAAAACAGAGTCTGCTGTTTTCTAATATTGTAGGCTCTTTCTATTTTCTGAAGCATCCGTTTTTCTAGATTATTTAGAGATCGCAACAGCTGTCATTGTGCCGCGTGGAGTTGGTAAAACTTCTCCCCGTACATCGATAGTGTTGATACTTTTTCATATTCTGGTCCTTCAGGAATATTGGGTTCTGATGGAAAGCAGAATACCACTTTACCGCTTAAGCCGGTGCTAGGGGCGTGAGAATTGTTGCACTTTCCATTAGATCTCATGAACAGGCTCAATAAAACCGAGTCTGCTGTTTTCTTATCTTGTAGGTTCTTTCTATTTCTGAAGGATCCGTTTTCCCAGATTATTTAGAGGTCGCAACAGCTGTCGTTGTGCTGCGTGGAGTTGGTAAAACTTCTCCCTGTACATCGATATAGTGTTGATATTTTTCATATTCTGGTCCCTCATGAAAATTGGGTTCTGATGGAAAGCACGCTTAAGCCGGTGCTAGGGGGCGTGAGAACTGTTGCACTTTCCATTAGTTCTCATGAACAGACTTAATAAAACTGAGTCGGCTGCTGTTTTCTAATATTGTAAGTTCTTTTTATTACTGAAGGATCCGTTTTTCCAGATTATTTGGTCCCTCCTAAAAGTGACATATCACTTAGTGTTAAATAAGCAACTCTACATATTGTTGTTGGTGGAAAAAAATCATCGCTGGATTCGCTCGCTCGGAGCTTTTAAAGTTGTTATAAAATTCTCTGAGAGAAGACAATTTGCTCAGATTTTAATACTTTTTGGTTTCTTTTAGTCAGCAGGCGGTTATCATCTTTTATATACACGATATATGTTTGTATAAATATATGTATGTATTCGTTCTGTTTATTATCCCTCTTAGCTTTTTACTCTGAAATCCCAGGGGCGGGTACTCTGATATTTTCGTATATACGTAGGCTCGGACCAATTTTGGTGTTCAAAATTTTGAATTCCAATATTTTTGGGGGTTTTCAGAAAAATGAATGGAATATTTACTGTTATTTAAGGAGATATGATGTATTAAGAAAATAGACTATATGGCGAAATTTCGTTTTAGGTGAGAAGTTTTCACTTTTCGCAATTGCATGTCCGATTGTACCCGCTGTCAATAGTTTCATGACCTCCTTCTATCCAAGTTACAGTAATGTTTATGCCACACAGCGAATGCTAATAGTATTATGTGCAAAGTGGCCATAACTACTGTCCTGTCAGCCAAGAGTGACAGTGACGTCGTGTTTTGTTTACAATTGTTAAGTGAAAAATTAACTTGGACACCCCACTTGAGATACTGATAATCGATAGATCACTTGTGTATTAATCCTATCCTATCCTGTGGATAGGATTAATACACAAGTGATCTATCGATTCTAGGTCCCTGATAATTTTGTAAACAAACATGAGGTCACTGTCATTCCTGGCTGGCACGACAGTATGTTCCTTTGTTTAAAGAACATTATATTCCTGCTGCGGCAAATGATTTATATCTGTAAAACACATTATCCAACAGGGGCAACGCATTTGAATGGAAGAATAACAAAATTACCTAAGCTAGTGAGTACAAAATGATAAATATGACTCTGGTTATTATTTCTGTCAGACAAAAAATAGTTTTCCAAACAAGTGTCAAAGGATAAGCATGCATTATTTCAGAAGAAAGTGAGATGACAGTCACAGACACACTGCCACTCATCAGCATAATTGAGCCAGTGCATAAGATTTCCAACAATGTGCCATTTTGACATGTGTAGACTCTGACGAGCCTCTGCAGCCCCCTGTTAAGCTTAGAAACTCAAAATGGTGTTCAGTCAGTAGCTTAACAATCATAGTATACTCAAGCGACTAGCAAAGGCTCTGATTAGACTGCACGTATGCGCAGGCTGATCTGAGGCTTTGCTGGTTGCAATTACCACAGTGTTGGAAATATCATGCCCTGGCTCATATATGACAGAATCTGCTTTAATATTTTTTATTCAGTGGAACACTATTTAATTTTAACATGTAAAATAAGTACTTATGGCAACTGTCATTCAACCGATAGAACCAAGTAATTCTCATAAAGCTTGTACCGACTTGTTAAATGATACTATATGTACGATAAATTGACAGTTCATCTAATAGAAACACAATTCATACTTAAAAATATGCTACAGTCAAAAATACTTTTAGATAGTATATTCAACAAATGATATGTTATTTTATACTTACATATAGCGCAAATTATAAAAGACACAATTTTATAACACTATCTGAGATATCTAATGATATTTTTCAAAGCATTAGAGAGATGACTTTTTGGAGAATGTTGATATCACGAGAAGGGCAGCCAATTTAAATATGCATACATACTTATCGTTAAGATCATCCACACTTTCTTAGCATTATATGCTAGTATATCGTTGGCGATGGCAATGGTACTAAATAGAGTGTCTTCTCTATTGTGCTTGCATATAGTTAGGTAGTTGCGTTAGAACAGTTAGCTTACCTTAAGCATTTTGTTTCAATACCATGATGTGTTTACACTCATCTATTATTACAACTCATCTATTATTTAATGTAGATTTAACGCTGTTTTATTAAGACTTTTTTTTATTAGTTGATTTACGAACCCTCCTGCTGTAATTTTCTGGAAAGTAGGAAAAAATAAAATTTGATTTCTAAAAAAAAAATATTTTATCCGCCTACTCGAAAAATATTATTTGTTTCATGGAAAAAAAATTTTTTTGAGGTTATGTCTGTGTATTTTTGAAAATGACACTGTAAAAAGTGATTGTTCTATCCAGATTTTTAGGAAAATGTTAAAATACTTAAAAATTTAATACAGACTTTTGGTCTGCCTTACTAGTTTTACTGGGGTTTTTTCTGGAGATATTAAAAAAAAAGCTCTGAAAATGACCAGTTAACTGGTGATTTTCAGAGTTTTATTTTTTTTTCGTCCCCCCCCCCCCCCGACCCTTAATCCTAAAAAAATTCCCGTAAATCAACTAATAAAAAAAATCTGGCCTAAGGAATCAATTTACGCCTATGAAAAAAGTTACTATGCGTCTTTGCGTCGGTACAGATAGTACTATTGTTTCGCGTGCTTTATGTCTGTCAGGATATAATATATGTTTTGTTGGTACCTATCATGATAATTACTTCAGAAACTCCGTTTACAACTGTAAGTCATTAAAACTAGGTTATTTCCCTCCAGTTTTTTGTTCGCTTGTTATGACAGTTTTCTTGGACTTATGTATTAAAAGTTTTGGTTATTGTTTTGCTTGTTGCATTCATTCTGTTGTTGTTCTTCTGTTGTGTTTCTTTTAGCTCACCATGGTAAGATATTGTGATTGTTGGATGTCCGTTGTGCGTCGTCCGCCGTTAAAAATTCATTCAAAGGACATCTCCACCATTTTACTAAACTTGGCAGGAATAATCCTTACATGGCTTTCTTTAATAATTGTTCAAATGGTTCCTGTCCATTGCATATCACGGTCACAAAGGCTAAAAAAATTTCAAGATGAAAACTTAAAAAATCTTCTTGTCTGAAACCACAAGGCCTAGAGCCTTGATATTTGGTATGTAGCATTATCTAGTAGACCTCTACCAAGTGTGTTCAAATTATTTCCCTTGGATCAAAATGGGCTCTTCCTAGGGGTAATATGTTTTACATTGGCTTAAATAGGGAAAACATGAAATATATTCTTGGCGAAAACCACAAGGCATAGAGTCTCAATATTTGGTATAGAGCTTCATCATGCCAACCTCTTTCAAATTTGTTCACATTATGCCCTTGGGGCCAAAAATGGCTCCACCAGAGGGTCACATGTTTTACATAGGATTAACATGAAGAGAAACACTACAAAATCTTCTTGTCTGAAACTACAAGACCTAGAGCCTTGATAATTGGTATTAAGCATCACTTAGTTGACCTTTACTAAGTTTAGTCAAAAAATGCCCCTGGACCGGGGCCATTGTTGTTTTTTTAAAAAACTGAGTAAAAGCCCACAAGTGATATAGGCTTATATAGAATCAACTTTTTTTTTCAGAATATGGTCATGTTGCATGTCAAATTAAAGGGCATGTAGCATACAATAACTTGCTAGCAAAATGTTTGCCCTTACACACGCCCTTGACCACCAGGATGGGGTCAAAATGTCAATTATTTTATTTTCTTAAAGAAGTCATCTTGCATATTAAATTATCGGAAATGAAATAGACACTACAGAGAACACATTGCAAGCAAATAATCTGCCCAACCCCTGGATGAGGTCAAAAGGTCCAACATTTCTTTTCCTGAAGAAGGTCATGTTGCATATCAAATTAAAATGAAAGATGTGCAGAAAATTATGCAAGTGAAATGTTTGACCTAATGTTCACCCCTGACCTTTGGGGTTAGGAAAACTGTGCAGATATGTATATTTTGATTGAACTAAGTAAATTGACAGTTTTTGGTTTTGGACTGAGTAATGCCAGAGATGGACTTAGGTGTTGGAGATATGGGATTTATTTTGTGGTTAACATCCTCTCCTTGTGACAAGGATTCAGGTGAGCGACCCAGGACCCAATGACCATCTTGTTATGCTGTTGTTGTTTTTTTATCATTTTTTCTCACAATGGTAAGGAAAATATAAACATGTGTTTACAAACATAAACTTGATTAATATAAAGATTTTCATTTTCTTGTTGTTGTTGTTGTTGTTGTTGTTGTTGTTGTTGTTGTTGTTGTTGTTGTTGTTGTTGTTGTTGTTTCAAAATAGTTTTAACCTAGGTCAAAAAACAAACATTTATGGACTGACCTTGCCTATGCTTGCATGCACATGCTCAACCCAAAATTTTGACTTCTAGCTTTGCTGGTTACGTCATCATTGGTGTTTTTTAGGTCATGGACCTGTTATTGTAAAATGGGCAGTGATTGACTCAAAAGGTTGGCGATTGGCTCAAAAGGTGGGTACAAGCTCAGCACAGTATTTAAATTGTAAGGTGTTTCGTGATTGGTCAATAATAAAATTACGGAAAATAAAACCATATATATTAGACGGGTATATCTTTGCTGCACTTTTTGAACATCTCGCTGCATTTGTTGATTAAATTTACTGGTGTGGCTTAGAAAAAAGGACCTTGCTTTCTGGTATTTTCAAGGCATTTTCCTCTCATGTAGGGTACCCACCCTCAGGGGACAAAAAGTAGTAAAACATGGTGGTCATCTCATTCTTGTGTATTGATTGGACCTAACTCTTTGGCAGCCTCATTATGAGGACCACAGCCTACTTAAAAGCTATAATAGAGGCCTATGGAAAACATTTTAGAGGTCTTGGCCCATCCGAGGCATTTGCAAATATACGATAGTACCAAAAGCTCGTGAGCTGGCCCATGTCTGCATTTGGAATCAATCTGAACTATATGCTTTGCATAAGCATTGCCGCGTTGATCATTTTCCATTAATTTTGTCGCGTATTAAGAAATGACTATTTGTACAAAATTAGTAAGCTAACATTTTCGTTGCACCTTACATTTTTCTAAGCACACTACGTTCTGTTTCGCACACAATAGGTAGGGCTTGCACCACGCTGCGATCCATGTATGATATGCGTGATTTTACCCAGTGGGCCTCAGTCGATAATTTTGGCACAAATTATGATTTACACATATGATGCTAATACGAAACACGCAAGAGAGAATAGAAAAAATGTTCCACTTTTGCAAATACAGAAGGTATGTTTTTTACTCCAATAATAGAGAAAATGTACCTAACTGCACTAGCTGGCACTAGCCCAGCGGTCGTATGACGTGAATTCGTCTTAGATACGACCTGTCTAAGACTGCCTCGTTTCTTGATGAAACCTAGCATTTTTCCCAAGGTTTCTCAAAACATATATGGGCCAATTAACAAGTTTCGGTACTTATCGCATCAGCGATCAGCGAATGCTAAGGCGAGTCTGCGCATCAGCGATCAGCGAATGCTTAGGCGAGTTTGTGCATATGTGCAGGCTCGCCAGAGCATTCGCTGATCGCATACGCAAAGTATGGATGTAAAAAAGAATCATACCAAAATTTAGACCTCTACCTTTGCTAGATACGTCAGCATGATCGTTTATTAGAGGCGTTCACGCAGAGCCTTCGCTGCTCGCATACGCAAAGTATAGTTACATATGAAGGCCAAGACAAAATTCAAGTCCTCTAGCTTTGCCGGGTACGCCAGCATGGGCGTTTATTAGAGGCGTTTTCGCATACTGTAAGCACTGAAATCTCGTGTAATGGGCCACTGGCCCATCAATACTATAGATAAACAAAATGCTTTCAGGCGTGACTGTACATGTATTACCAATATTGAAATACTGATCTAGAAATAGGGGTTTCATGCGTTTACATACATGTACATACTATACTATTTATACACACATAGATGTTCTAGCCCGACTTGCTCATTTTACGCTTTATGCATCAACCGTTTGAAATAGAATGATTCAAAGGTCTTGGTACATCTATAAGCATCGATATATTGTTGATTTTTTCATATTCTAATCCTTCAGGAATATTGAGTCTTTGCCGAACGTAAAATACCGTTTATCTGGTACTATATGGAGGGGGCGTGAGAATTATTGCACTTTTTATCAACTCTCCAGAATAGACTCAATGAAACAGAATCCGGTATTTTAAATGCTGAACGTAAGGATCTGATTTATGTGGGCGGATGCTTTTTGTTTTTATTGTGTTGTTCCCCTTCTCCCCAGCCAGCATACACTCTCTGGCCACGATCGGTCTGCCAGCGAAACGCCTTTAAATAGCGTTTCGCTGGAGGGCCGATAGTGGCCCGCTATGGTATTTTTACTGAGTCTTTGCTAGTGCTTTTGTTGTCTTTTATGGGAATGTTTGATTTGCTGTTTTAGATCATACACATTTTGAGTGTTACAATTATTTTGCTACATCACCCAGCCAACATTAAATAGTTGAACTATTTGGGGAACTTAGTCTGAGCACACGATGTAGATCCAGATCAAAATGCATCTTATATATATAATAGCAGTTTGATCCTGGCCAATATACTGTTTTGGACAGTTTACCCACACGTATTGGTTTGAATTGTGAAATATAAATCTATAGAGCCAAAAATATTGTTTCCTGCATCAATCTATTTTAATCTGCCTACCCTACCTTAATGTGACTGGCTTGTAACCAAACTGGATTTTAACTGACCTTTCCAAGGCTGCAATTCTTTTGTGGATCATTTGTGTTGTTTACCATGCTTTCGTGTATGTTCATTGCAGCCTTGTGGTCACCTGAACGGAAAGGGCTGACCTCTTGGCCCTTGTTTATGATGTTTATTTTGATTTTGTTACCTTCCCATTTGGTATCATTGGACAGGTGTTGTACTTGATTGTATCGATCCCTGATCCTTGCTGTCTTTCTTACTTTGTTTGAATTTTAGTAAACTTATCTTGGTGTGAACTGTGAAATCCAATTCAACAGAGCAATACTTTTTGTTTCCTGCATCAATCTATTTTGATCTGCCTACCCAAATAACATATTGGTTTGAACTGTAAAATATATTTCAATCTATTTAAATCTGCCTACCCTACCTTAATGTGACTGGTTTGTAACAAACTAGCTTTGTTTGAATTTTAGTAAACTTATATTGGTATGACATCAACAAAGCAGTAATTATTTTTCCTACATCCATTTCTTTTAAATCAGCCTACCCTACCTTATAGTGTCTGGTCTGCAACCAAACTGGATTTGTTTTAATTTAGTAAACTTATGTTGATGTGAACTGTGGTGCCCACATAAACAGAGCCATAATTATTTTTCCTACATCCATTTCTTATTAATCTGCCTCCCAAATTTATTATGTCTGGCCTGTATCCCTAGAGACATATTTCCTTTTGGTTTCTTCGTGCATGTGTTTCACGTGCTACACCCTTGCTTTACGACTGCGCCAGACTTTGGGCGACAGGTGATCTGGAAATGTACCAGGATTAACTCGACAAACACTGCAACAAATTTCGATGACAAAGCAATAGTAAAATACAGTGAACACTCGCCTGTATACCATCTCGCCTACACATTCATTTATGTTCGAACCTATTGCAAGATATTCAAGTGGCTTATACATAATTAACTGTGAGAATAATCAAAATGCATCAAATGCACAAAGAAAGATATAAACCTTGTCTGCACGCTTTTTGTTTTGCAAACACTGTGGATCTGGATCAGATGGCCTGGTCGAAAGGTTTCAGACGCATTATCAAGCACATTACATCATAATGTACATGCTACACTGTCATCAGCCTCTTATGCTAGACAAACTATTCCAAATTGAATTCTACATTGTTCACTCTACACTCAAGGCCACAGCTAACGCAACACTTGCTATATGTGAGATAGATTGAGAATATATGAACGTATTGCATTCTCATTTGTCATAAGAATATTTCAACACATGATACATACCTTGCAGGACTTTTTTTTCAATCTATTGACTAATGAATTCAAAATCACAGCAAATAAGACTGTCACACCATAAGCAAAAGTCAAAATATCACGTAATGGCGAATATCACAGCAGAAGAAAAATAAAACCACATGATGGCGACATTTTATCATATGTAACCTTAGAATACATTGGTGCGGTTGCAGGACACAACTTTGTCCAACTAATACCTGGTGTGACCACCTCTAGCTCCAATGACTTGCTGACACCCCTGTCTCATTGACAAAACGTTGTTCTGTATGAATGTCTGTGGGATGCTTCTCCATTCCTGAACCAGGGACTGTTGCAGCTCTTGGAGGTTATAGGGAGCTGCTGGCTACCTTCTAAATTGTCAGTTAACTTTACAATGACATTAAGGCCTAGGGACATTGAAGCCATTGGTTTATGTAGCTGGCGTATTCTGCTGATGTAGCAGTACCTGGGTCGCTCTGCTTTGATATTCTTTGAGAAATGGTGCCATTACGTGATTTTTTACTTTTATTTGTTATGTGAAATTTTTTATTTGCTATGATATTGAAGTTACTAGTCAAAAGATTGTAATGGAATTTCTGCCAGGTATGTATCATGTGTTGAATTATTCGTATGCCCAATATGAATGCAATCCGTTCACACATTATTAAATTATCTTACATATAGTAAGTGATGCGTTAGCTGTGGCCTTGAATGCATACAGTCTTAATGCATTGTTTACTACAGATTCTTGACAGACCTTTATGCAACTTGGTCATTTTAAGGGGTTCCATGTGCCTTACCAAGCACATTACGTCACAACTTACATACTAAACAGTCATCCGACTAGACACGCCAGTCTCTTGTGCTAGATATTGCCATTCTGGATTTTGCATGGCTCACTTTATATAGTCGTCATACAATATTTACTCTACATTATCGATTCTTGTGATAAATTGTCGGTAAATCTCAGAAACACCAACACCAACATCATAATTTACATGTTACACATTCATCCATTCAGAGGTATGAGACTCTTGTGCAAATGCATTACAGTGAAACCTTTGTAAAACGACCAGTCAAAAATTGAAAAAGTAAAATCTTAATGACAAATGGTAGATAAATGAAGGTCGAAAGTATTGCAGAATGCTTCTCTTTGAGCACTCTGCAATACTTTTAACCTGCATTAATCGATAATTGAACATAAAAAACCAAGTTTTGGTCTTTTTGAGAGTGGCCATTTTACAGAGGTTTTGCTCCATTCCCTCGTGTCCTCTACATCCTGTTCTATACACAGACTTAATGCATTATGTGCATGTACTCCGCATTCTCGACAGACCTGTATATGTCAATGGGTTTCAGAAATATCTAGTGCATACATATTATTACCTAGTGACCTCTGCATCGTTTACTATACATAGTCCCATTTTTCTCTGGCTTCTCGATAGACCTTTCAGTAGTTTATTCAATTTTTTAAGGGCTTCATAGACCTCGACACCACATTGCGCCATAATGACTTGCTGCATCAAATTACGTTTACGCAATTATCAAAGTACAAATAAATGAGTCGGTTGTCTTGCTTAGAACAGCAGAAAGCAAGTTAGTATGACCAAGAAATGCCACAATCACATACAATAGACCAATCCATGTCATTGCCAGCATGGGACACAACACACTGACAGGCACTTGGCAACAAAAACACAATAAAATATAGCAATCAGCCATTTCAGCAAGGTGGTTGTTAGAAAGGACACTGCATATACATCACAAAACAAAGAACTAACATAAAACACCAAAAAGTAAGTGATTATGATCAGGAAATACCACAATCACAAACAGCGGACCAACCCACGGCACGTGAGGGAGAGCTACAGGACATTTACAGTAACAAGACAACCAAAAGACAATAAAAGCAAAGCAACCCTCTCTTCCTCGTAAAGATCATTGCAAAACTAGAAATGACATAAAGTAATCAATAACAAATCAAATATCAACGAAGAACCTCCACAAACAACATTAAACCCCAACACTGCCATTTATCCCGATCATTAATTTTAAAATGCCAACAATTGTTGGCATTTTCAAATTAATGATTGGGATAAAGTTCATGCTCATACAAGTTGAGCATGGTAAAAGTTTTATAAGCTTGGTACTGAGACCTTCCTTAGCAAGATGATTGCAAAACTAAAAGGACAAAAGTAATGCATAGCAAAACAAAGACCAACACAGAATCCCCACAGACAACATATTACCCCAACACCTTCATTTGTCCTGGCCATAAATCTTAAAATTAATGATTGGGACAAATTTCATGCTCATACAAGTTGAGAATGGTAAATGTTTTATAAGTTTGGTACTGAGATCTTCCTCAGCAAGGTGGTTGCAAAACTAGCAAGGACACTTAAAACTACAATACAAAACAAAGACTTTACACAAAAAATCCACACTGCCATTTGTCCAAATCATTGGCATTTTATAATTTAAGGCCAGGACAAAGTCCATGCTCATTAGACTTGAGCATGATAAAAGTTTCATAACCTTGGGGCTGAGGTGTCAGAGTCTTATGCAGACACATTTATCATATTGAACTCTGTATTGTTTACTCTACATAGGCTTAATGCTTATACCAGGACTGAACGGAAATAGAAGTACCCTTTTGCAATATCGTTTATCATAAAAAGATATCTACAGATGAGCTGGAACGTAAACTTGGAACTGAGTAGAGGAAATAGAGACTTTTTATGCTCTTACTTTTAGATCCATCTAATATATTATAACTTCCGAGCATTGACAATTTCTTTTAACAATTGGATGGTGGGTGATAACTTCAAACAAACACCAAACAAACACATATCGTTTTTCTTGGACAGTAGAAAGCTGAATAAAATGTGTTAAACTGGCCACACTCTATCTGGAAATTGGTTTCATTTAATTGTGCTTAACCAAGGTTTATACAGAATGTGAAGCATTTTCAAGTTTGCACAGTTTTTTTTGTAATAATTTGTATGTTCACTGCAATTGTGATAGCATACAAATGACTAAAATGTGTGAAATGAGTTAATCTTCTTGAGAAAATATTAGTGTAGTGCATATTGACACCAACTCTACTTATTAGCAAATTAAGTTTGAGAAGTGATAGTCACTTTGAAATCTTTAACCCTTTGTATTCTGATGGATGTTCCCAAACATTTTGATGCAATAAGTATGGGACTGCCCATTGTGTAGTATAAGGGGTTACGGGTAGAGTTTTCTAAATAATGATGAATTTCGTTCACTGAAGATTGTCTTAATCTTAGCAGACAGTGCGGATCCTGATGAAATGCAGCATAATGCTGCATTTCATCTGGGTCTTCACTGTTTACCAAGGCATCTGTTTAGGGGTTTCCAGAATATAAGGGTTAAGAATGACTTGACCTTTTTATGGAAAGTGCCATTATTCCATGGTTAAGCGCGTGAAAAGCAGGTGTTTGCTTCTAATAGACTGCAACTTAGTGTTGCACTCCACCTGTCGTACACATCCGCTGCGGATATTGTATAAACATTAAAATTTTGTGGCATATAAAATATATCACGAGGGGCGCAAAATAGACTGCCGAAAGAGATAAAATTTACGCGAAAGACAAAATAATTCTTTTCACAGCAATAACTCATCAAAGCAGGCATTGTTTTATGTGTTTCATGTATGACGTCATGGGAGACTATTAAACTACGCAATGTATGCACCTGACGCGTTACAGACTTATTGATCTACAGCAAAAATATTATTGGTTGCCAAAAAAAACTTTTTCTCTCTGTTCCGCTTTCATTTTAACCCTTAAAGCGCCACCTATAATTTGCAGCTGACGACAATTTCAAATTTTGCCGCTTTTTCAAAAATAACAAATAAGGAATGATATTACATGAGAATCTGCCGGCAGACGATTTTAATGAAACGTCATACCTTATTTTTTTTCAAAAATGGTAAAGATGGAACAAAACATGTCGTCTGCTTCAGTCGTGATTGGGGCTTTAAGGGTTAAGTTCGTTCAATCCAAAAGGTTGGATTTTCACTTTTTATATTTTATACTTTATATTAAATCAAAAAATAATATCGGACACAATTAAAAGCCAGCACATTGGATTTCTTTGTACTTTAGACATTGTCGAGCAACGAAGGCAGAGGTAAGCATGTGCAGATGAGCAGCCATTTGATATGATTTATATCTTTTATTTGTGGAAACACACTGCAAAGTTGGTATAAAAACTCTTTGAAATTGATTTTGTAATTGAAATTTAATTATTTTTGACCTTTTGACCCCTCCCCAGAGCCCAAGTGAACAGGGCCAAAAAAAGGTGTTATTGCACTATAATTCATGTGAGTAACTTACACACCATTTGGTTGCCCTGGATTTCGTCCAATGGTTTAGAAGGAGATGGCATAACGGACAGACGGATGGATGGAGGCGATTACAATATCCCCATCATTTTTTAAAAAAAGCTGTGGGAATAATAATCTTTAAATGACATCTCCTCCTGAACTGCTGGCCCAGAATTTAAAAAAAGTCGCACTAAATATTTTCATAAGACCCTCTACCAAAACTGCCAAAATGGTTGCGCTCCATGGAGCAGAAAGGCCACCAGAGCTAAAATAGAAAACTCTTTCAATGGCATCTCCTGATCTGCTGACTCAGTTTCAAATTGTTTTTCACACAAATGTTCCCCATAAGGCTCTCTACCCAAATTGCCCAAACGACTCCATTCTATCGAACATTTTGTTCGATAGAATGGAATCGTTTGGGCAATTTTGAGCCACAAGAGCTAAAAAAAACCTTACACAAATATAATTTGCTACAAATGACCCTCAAAAGGCCCTCTACCAAAATTGGCCAAATGGTTCAGCTCCGCTAAACAAAATGGCTTCCAGAGCAACATCTTTAAAATACATCTCCTCGTGACTTGCTGGTACATAATTAGGGGATAACTGTTTTTAAAATTTTCAGTTGGGGAGGTATATCATCGTTTTTACGGTCAGAAATTTAGTTTTACCGCGACGCGCGAGCGGAGCCGTAAAACGAGATTTCCGACCGTATATCAGACGATGTACCTCCCCAAATGAAAATTTTGAACAGGTTAATCCCATTCTAATGCACCTCTGCTGTTTCGTTTCGAATTGGAGTGCTGCAAGCAGCGTAAAGTCGTACGCCATCGAATGAAATGTGACGTTATTAGTGACGTCAAACAATGGCAGGATATTCTGTCGCAAATTTACGACGTCATCCAATCAAACGCCGCGTTTCAAAAGCAAGTTCATTAGAATTCAACATGATTTTACACAAATGTATATCACAAGGCTTTCTTCCAAAATTGCAAAAAAAAGGTCTGCACTGTCCCAACAAATGGCCACCAGTTGCCAAAAATAGAAAAATTTGTTTATTCACATCAAGCCCAAGTTCAAAATAATACCACGCGAATGCTTCTCATAAGGCCCTTCACTCAAATTTCCCAACTGGTTCCATTCTGCTTTACAAAATGGCCACTATAGCTAAAAATAGATTTCTATTTTTAGCTCTGGTGGCCATTTTGTGTACTTTAAACAACATCTGATCTATTAGTTTGGATTCAAAATAATTACACAAATGTTTCTCATCGATCACATATATGGTACTCCATGTTTTTATATTGATCTCTTCCAGAGTTGCTCATATGATTCCATTTTGCTTTTTTTGCTTTAAAATAAAAATGAAAAAAGTCTACCGGGGAGGGATGCAGGGCCATCATGACCCCCTTGTTTACATTAATAGTTATGCAATGACCAGGCCTCGAGATTATCATGTACTAATCAACTGAGCATAAAATTTCAACTATTCATTAAATCGAAATAACTGAAAATTAATCAGTTTGTCTTGCTTTAAGACACTAGGATGTTCTATTTATCCTGCTCATAAATGTTAAAACGCCTACAACTGTTGGCGTTTTAACATTTATGAGCAGGATAAATTATTTCATTGAACATGTATATAGAGATAACAGCATGGTCTGTGTCTGTGCTAAAGCTATATTTAAAGTAAGGTCGTTACCACCTGTTGGGAATTATATACCGGAGAAATGATCCCAATTCTGATACTAAGAGTAATTGCTACCTTCCATCAAAAAGCCAAAAAGATATGCGTTAATTTGTTTTCCATATAGTGTGTAGTCTTTGAACGTTTTATACAGGTTGTCGATTACACTTGTAGGTCTTTAATCTCGTGAGACGGAGCCTCGTTTGCATTCAATGTTTGAAAATGAGCCTCTGAATAAAAAAAATACATCTTAAAATCAGTAGTGTCTGTATCACAACGAATTGTGTGTTTTCGAATTTTATAGTAACAAAGGTTCATAATCAATAGGCATCGAAGTCAACGAAAAAGTCATTTTAATATATATTGAGTTCAAAATATTTGAAACGTCTCACAAAACGAAAAAACCTAGTTGACTTTTAAAAGTAGCATTTCATTGTATGACCGTCGGCTTCAGGATGGCAATTATAATTGATAAAGTCTGCAACATGTAAGGTAACACCGGCTAAGTGGTGTAGCATGAGATAGCCCTTTCTGTGACAGTTACCTGTGTGTATCGGCTCATGATGTCACAACCCTAAAATGATATGCCCAGCTCAGCGCCATCTCCGTAGGTGTGTCGTTTGATAGATCATCACTTTTGTTTGAAAAAGCTACTGAAATTTGAGCCAGTGCATGAGATTTCCAACAATGTGTTATGTGCGACCATCAAAGCCTCAGATCAGCCTGCGCATACGCGCAGTCTGATCAGAGCCTTTGCTAGTCGCTTGAGTATTCTATGATTGTTAAGCTACTGACTGAACACCATTTGGAGTTTCTAAGCTTAAAAGGAGGCTGCAGAGGCTCGTCCGAGTCTACACTTGTCAAATGTCAAATTGTTGGAAATCTCATGCGGCGGCTCAATTGACTTAGTTAGCAACCTGTATTGTAACACCGGCTAAGTGATGTAGCCTTATCTGTGACAATTACCTGTGTGTATTGTCTCATGGTGTCACAGCCCAAAAATGATACGCCCAGCTCAGCGCCAACTCCGTAGGTGTGTCATTTAATAGATTGTTTGAAACAGCTACTGAAATTTCGCTTTCATATGGCTACTGTTCTTTCAGCCTGAGTAGATAGCAACCCACTTCAGCTAAGTGCTAAAAGATGGTTTTTTAAAAAGCTTTTATTTGTATTATTTTTACTGGACCCTAATTGATGCAAAGGCATTAAACACAATGGATTAATATATAAAGTTGTTGATAGGAAGGGGATTTTTTAAGAGTTTAAGCCAATATGGACACCTGGATTCCTTGGATAATCAAAAAAATCCAAAAAGGTGGGGGAACGGGGTCCATGAACATCTGATAAAATTCTGGCAACGTTGGGCTTTTTTTGATTTTTTTTTGTCCTCAACTTATATTAGAGGAGGAGGGTCCAATTGTTTAATCCTAAGGAAACCTATAATTTCTGGGATGTGGGGGCAATGTATCTTCTTACGTGATTTTCCAGGGAGTCACCCACCACCCCCACCCCCACCCCCGTCTTCCAAAACACAGAGACAACGTGCTTAAAAAATAAACTGTTAAAACGTAACCTGAATATTACAGAATCCATGGCAGTCTCTGTTTTCAGAGATTTTATAGTGGCATTATTGTACTGTCTAAGTATGTCAGTTATTTGACAACTACTTAAATCATTATCTCAGGTCGAATGTACGTACTTTTCCCTCATTAAGAATACATTTGCAAACATACCCAACCGCAAATGCAGCATTTCCCTACATATATTAAGCTTTATCATGCTGAATTCGCATATATACTGTTTTGAAAACAGTATGATCGACATCAAATGGCATCTAGAAGCCGGTTGAGCAGAATCCACACTGTTTCACACTGCTTGTAAGTATACCATAAGCAAATAAATATAATCCTACAAGACTGGGGAGGAGTGGAGTACACAAAATATTCAGCAGAATAAGGATAAACGTGAAAGACGTAATCGTTTTATTGTTTCCATATCAATATAAATTCTCTACTGACAGTTCCTAAGTATATGACATATCTTTGTAATATAAAAAATATCTTTATAAATAGAGTGAACTTGGAAGGCCGGAAAACAGGAAACCCGCTTTCATTGGGTCTGTGCATAACATAAAATTTGTAACTTAGTTACAAAGTTATGGTATGAACAGACCCAATGAAAGTTGCTGTCTTCCCCTTGAACGATCATCAGCCTTAATTAAGCCAATGATCTAATTAATATCCAAACGAATAATATAGTACAATCCTGATTCCTGGTGCAGAATCTGTATGTATGTATATTTTAGCTGAAGTCCCTCGGGGCTCAATATTAGGTTCCCTCCTTTTTCTGTACATAAATGATATTGTAAATGAAATGGCAGTTAATATAAGATTTTGCTATTTATTGTCGCTGAAATCCCAATGGCATCTGCACAATGTCTTATTGTTGACCTATCAAAACTATAACGTTGAGCTGCCCATTGACAAGTCACTTTTAATCCTGAGTTTATTCTATTTTCTGGCACGATATTAAAAACTTTGTCATCCTCCCATATTCATGCAAAATCAGCAAATTTTAGAGATGGAGCAGCCCAGACACTTTGGTATATACTCTGTCAGATGTTTGCACGTCGTACAAACATATTAAGTATATTAAAAAGAATTAAGTAAAATGAGAAATTTAGATTTAAACTTGACAGGAAAGCATTGGGGATAATATATACAGCATTTATGCTTCCTATTTTGGAGTATGGTAAAGTAATCTGGGACATATGTACAATTCATGAAAAGTAGGAAGTAGACAATATTCAACACGAAGCAGCAAGAAACTAAATTAGTCTCCTTAAATGCACTTTATGTCGAAATATATTTTAAAAAACACACCGCAAACAAATATTATTTTACAAAAAAAATATCTCTGTGACCTCATACCACAACCTGTAGGATCAGCTTCTAGATACAATATGTTAAATGCTGTTGGGACCCAAACGATCGGTGCTAGAACAGCATGGCATTTCAACTCATTTCTTCATTTCACTGTTACAGATTGGAATCAACTCCCCTCTTGAGCTACCAAATCTGGTTCTTTGACTTCTTAAGAGAGAATCTTTGGTTACAAAACACTACTATAAAGGAAACAGGCATGCCCAAATTCTTCACACACGGCTAAGACTTATTTTACTTATTTTTTTTTTTTCAAAACATTATTGAATCCAAATTGTGCAATTGTGGACATATTGAAAATTGCTTGCAATTTTTCCTACATTGCCACAAATACCACGATCTACGATCTTCGCTCTTAAATGATCAAATAAAATTATATTCGAACGAGTCGAAAATTACACCATTCAGTTAAAAAGGTCTAGAATTACTTAATGACAAGTTTTATTTTATACTTAGCAGTGAAATCAATGCATATCAAAAACAAATAAAAGCGATATCAATCACCAGTGAAATGATATGATATCAATCACTAACAATCACTAGTGATTGATATCAGCCTATATTTTCACTGTAGCGTTTTTTTGGATCACCTCTGACTTTTCCATTCACTTAATGCAGCTCACTTCGAAACTTCAAACGCCTATAACTTTCTTATTTGTGAACAAAAATATCAAGTGTGGGTAGTCGTTTTCTTAGTTAGAACATGAGGAACATTTTGGTACCAAAATAATTCAGATTTGCTGAAATCTTTCGATCTTGAATTTTCAACACCTCCCGCTTCAGTGAGTGAGGCAATGCATGTAACCTATGCTACACAACGTCATCAACAAATTATGACGTCGCTTATGACGTCACTTGTCTCTCACTTTGACGCTGAATAAATTTCTTTTTATCTGTAAGTCCTGATGACTATAGATCATGTAGATTGATCCAAGTATTCTGTCACAAATACTACTTTGTCTTCTTTTACATTACTGTGATTCGGCTTGAAGCATGGTTAACATATTGATTAACTGTAATCTTCTAAAAAGTATATAATAAAAAGAAAATATAAAAAAATATCTCGTGAGTTGAAAACATCGAAATTTTCATTCGTGCTGCGCATTCATGAAAATACTGATGTTTTCAACACACTCGATGAAATATATTTGGTATTCACCTAAAAAAAGTAAATATCCTTTATATATCTGCAAGCAGAATAACTAAAAAGGCAGTACGCTTCCGTTGTAATCATTTAAGTTATATATAAGTATATTGTAAATTGTTTGTAATGAAAAATGAACTAAATAAATTTTAACCAACCACAGTTAAGATAAAACACAACAGGATTTCCTTTTCTTAAGACGTGGCTCAAATCATCATACTGTTGATTTTTCTTTGTTGTGGTTCAAATGTCACTTTAACATCAGTTTCGAGTTGGTATGCTAGTAATAAGGTGAGATATTTTTCTTTCATTTCCAGGAATGATTGTAAAATTGTTACTAAGATGTTTTCCGTAAACATCTACAGTGATACACCAGAACTATTTTAGCTATTTTTCTAATACAGTATCTAGGTTTAAGCTTAATATTTCATCGTGTATTGTATCATAAAAAGGTATTGTTACAATTTACATGAAAGCTAAAATGGGTTATAGAAGCTTAAATGTAAAATGAAAAAGTTAGTCATCCTTGGCTGAATAAAACTAGTGCTACACAAAACTATGCAAAAATATAGACATATAAATATGTAGCAATAAATAGAGGATTCTACTAGGAATTTCGTTTCATTTTAAGATGGGTTTCTTACGTATGAGGCACACTATTCAGTTCAACCAACCTGTATTTTCATATATATCATATACAAGTTCATATCTACTCAATTGGTTAGTTGGTGCCTGATGCTTATCTGTAGCTGTGCCCATCGTGGCTCAACTTGAGTTTTTTCTTTAGCTCTGACTATCTGTGAGTCGTGAGCCCTTTTCTTTGTTTCATCATAGTATGTTTATTTAATTAGAATGTTTCTCCACGATGATACATTATAATAGTTAGAAGGTCTTCATGTGAGCTTAACATTTTTGTGCTTCAATAACAGCAGAGTCTAGGGCTAAAATTTGGTACCAGTAAAATACATTTAAGCCCCCCGTTGTTTTAGGCTACTGTCCGTTCTAAGGCTGTGGCTCTGTTGTTGTTGATTCGTTGTTGATTTTTACTCCCATTATGGGATTTTGTAAGTAGTCTATGTTTTGTTGTGCGTTACTTTATGTCCATTCTAGTTTTGCAATCATCCTGATGGGGAATTAAGAGCTGGTTGCTTTGCTTAGTTTGTCTTCCTGGTGTCTCGTGGTTGCTGTGTGACTCTTCCTCGAGATGCCATGCTTTTGTCTGAAGATTGTGATTGTGATATTTCCTAATCATACTTACTAACTATTTTTGTAATGTTTTCGTTAAATTCCAAAATTAAATCACAATAAAAAGCGATATGGATATCCATGAGATTTCTTAAAGCTAACCTTCGAAACAAACGGCATCCAAACATGTCCGTGATAGACTTCAGAAAATGCTTTACGAAGTAAATGACACTAATAGCCTTGTTTAAGCAACTGAGAAAGTAAGAAATTAAACAGTATTTTCGCTTTCCTGAGCAAAACAATGTGGTAGAGCAAACAATAGCTAAATATTGACCATTAACCCCTCCCCATCAGTAAAATGAAAAATGATTGTATGAATGATATGACAAGATGTTGAAGTTTCTTGGATCGCCAGAATTACTTTTCAAAGAGGGGCAGTGGTGTTAAAATTTGGCAAAAACTTCATTCTTAGAAGTGAAATTAGGAATATCTGAAATCCATTTGCAGCAACAGATACATGACACCAGCAAAGAAAGACTGAAAATGATTAATGAGTCTTAAAAATTCCACTAATTTTTGGGTGCAAATCTTTGTTTTTATAAATTTAAACACGAATATTTTGTTATCTGACTGGTAATGTTTTAAAATTTAGAGTTGTAATATAACTTGTTTCAAATTTGATCCTGCATTGTTCAAAGTATATATATATGAGCACAGGGAACGCAGTGGCTCAGTGGTAGAGTGTTTGACTCGAGACTGAGGGGCCGCGGGTTCGAGCCTCACTGGCGTCACTGCGTTGTTGTCCTTGAGCAAGACACATTTATCCTAGCTTAGTATTGGTTCAACCCAGGAAGACCTGTCCCTGTTTAACTGAAAGATTGTGGATGGGACGTTAAGAATCAAATCAAACAAACAAACAAATTGTCGAGCACGTATCTGTCGTGTATACTTAAAAAACGCCAAAATATTTTCGTTTTTACCTCAAAATCGGACATTTTGATATTCAGGTATATTTTGTGAAATGTATATGCTTCTATAACTTGTATATCTGGGCATTGCCATATTAAGAAAACGTTAAATATTTTATATGGAAACGCCATTTATCATGTACTATATAATATCATATCAAGTAATGACACAATATGAAAAGGACCACCTGACCCTGGATTGCTCACCTGAGTTTTGTTTTAAACATCTTATCTATAAGTATCTTTTGGAAACTGGCCACGCTCTTGGTGACTACGAGGTGGGCCATTTTCGGTCCAAGAACCATAATTTGAGTGTATTTAAATGTTGTCTACCAGCTGATGCTACATACCAAATATCAGGGCTCTAGGCCTAGTGGTTTCAGACAAGAAGATTTTGTTATGTTTTCACTATATGTAAGTCAATATAAAAAGGGAGTATGACCAGGAAATGCTACACTCACAAACTGCAGACCAAGTCAGGGCAACGTGAGGAAGAGTCAACGAACAATAACAGCCTCATTAACTCTGTGACCTCCAGGATGATGCCATTTTGACCACAAAACCACAATTTGAACAAACTTGGTAGAGTACCACTAGGTGATGCTACATATTAAATATCAAGCCTTTTGGTATCTGACAAGAATAAGTTTTAATATGTTCTCTTTATAAGCTATAAACATGTATAAAACATTGATCTGGCCGCAAGACCATAACTTGAACAAACTTAGTAGAAGTCTACTAGGTGATGCTTCATGCCAAATATAGTCTCTAAGCCTTAGGGTTTCAAACTAGACTATTTTATGTGTTATAAGACTATGTTAAACATGTGATCTCAGGGTGGGGCCATTTTTTGCACAAGGGACATAATTTAAACAAACATAGTAGAGGTCTACTAGGTGATGCTTCATAATTAATATCAATGATGTACGCCTTGTGGTGTCAGACACGAAGTGATCAGTCAAGAGATCAACCGTTACCCAGCAGGTGATCACAAGCCTATGTAAAAAACGCAACCTCCAGGAATGTGCCATTTTTAACCACAGGGCTATAATTTGAACAAACTTGGTAGAGGTCTACTAGGTTATGCTACATGCCAAATAGCAAGACTCCATGCATTGTTGTTTCAAACAAGAATATCTTATTAAAATTTTCATTTTTGAAAATCTATTTCAGCCCATGTGACCTAGATTTGCAACGGACTAAGACTATTTGAACAATTATTAATAAAGAGGGTAATATAAGAATCATTCCTGCAAAGTTTGGTTAAAACCCAGCTTACAGTTTAGGAGGAGATTTCATCTGAAGCAATTGTTGATGATGGACGACTTTTTGCCAGTTTTTTTTTTTTGCTCCATCAATGGGCAATGAAAGAACTGATCAACCCGAGGAACACGTACGATATTAGACAGTCGTTATTCAAAGAAAACCTGCAGCAGTTTTGTTATCAAACGCCAGTATGTTTTCTCTGGGTATTTATGGAGGAAAAACAAACACTTCAAAGGGTAACTCTGTTTATCCTGGACATGGTATGCTGCAGGTGAAATATGACTTGGAAAAAGGGGAACCATAGAGAGTTTTAAAGAATATCAATAAGTAATAGTTATACCATGGGTTGCCCGCCGCCTGTACGTGGAGATAATCCACAAGCTTTAGCGAGAGGATTATCTTACGTACAAGTGGACAACCCATGGCATAACTATTTTGTACCACCTACATCAGTGTAGACCTTGCACATCATGAGATATTTCATGCTAAAAATGGTAAGGGTGGTATAATAAAGAAAAATGTCATTCGGCTTACTAAGATATGATAGCTATACTTTCTTTACCTACACATCAAGTTTATGGTTTAAATCTAGCCTCGAGGTTAACAACTCAACTGAGCATAGAATTTATCATGCTCATACATGGTAAAATGCCAACAACTGTTAGCATGGTAAATACATCTGAGGGTTTGAAAGCAACAATTCAGTATTCTAATTTTATGAGCAGTTGAAATTTCACGCTCGATTGAGTTGAGCACGTGAAACTTTTTATAACCTCGGATTCTGACCTTGCCAAACGCACCAAGAAGCGAGTGAATATGACCAGGAAATGCTACGATCAGTCAATGGCACCAAGAGGAAGGCAATTGTTGGCATTTTAATATTTATTAGCAGGATAAATTTCGTGATCAGTTGATTTGAGCATATAAAAGTTTGATATCCTCGAGGCCGGCTCGAGTTTGTTTGCTTGTTTGTTTTTTCACAAAGAACACGACTACGCCACCGTCTGGGATTCTTGTGGCGTGCTTGATTTATTTGATTTGGACAATTGCACTGCTCGCATTAAATATAATGCCCCTTTTCTCATGCCAAACGTCAGGGTAATCGTTTGATACTAATTATATAGCAGGTAAAAGAACAGAGGGGCAGCACGTGAGATTTTGGAACTTTTCGCATTGGCCACCAGCGATGGCTAAGATAAGCATTCGCACTCTTACAGTCTCACCAGAGCCTTCGCTGCTCGCATACGCAAAGTATGGAAGTAGACTAAACACTAGACGTAAAGCCCTACTCGATAGCTGCGCATAAGGACATTGCGCATAATGCAATAACATGGGTGAAGTTCTAAATTTCCAAAATTCTGAACTTTAGAAAATTAAACGTAAAAGTGTGCAGCATGCCTCAAAAATTTAACTTTTTCAAGGTTAAATAGTCAAGTGTCTTTTAATAAACTGTACAATAAATCAAAGAAGCTATTATAATCTACCTGATTCAGTATTTTGAGGCTTCGTCAAAATCCTGAAATAAGGAATATTCCTGAAAATTTCAAGTACCAATGCGATAAGTATGCCTCAATTTTAAATAGTCAATTGCCTTTAGATAAACTGAAATAAATTAGAGAAGCTATTATAATCTACTTAATTCAGTATTTTGAGGCTGACTTTCTATGGAAAGTCAGCCTCCAAATCCTGAATTGAGGAATAGTCCTGAACACTGTTCACCCATGCGATTAGTATGCCTCAAAACATTAACAATTTTCTAGTTTAAATAGTCAATTGTCTTTAGATAAGTTGGAAAATAAACAAGAGAAGCTATTATAATCCACTTAATTCAGAATTTTAAGGCTGACTTTCTGTGGAAAGTCAGCCTCAAAATCCTGAAATAAGGAATATTCCTGAAAACTTCAAGTACCAATGCGATAAGTATGCCTCAATTTTAAATAGTCAATTGCCTTTAGATAAGCTGAAATAAATTAGAGAAGCTATTATAATCTACTTAATTCAGTATTTTGAGGCTGACTTTCTATGGAAAGTCAGCCTCCAAATCCTGAATTGAGGAATAGTCCTGAACACTGTTCACCCATGCGATTAGTATGCCTCAAAACATTAACAATTTTCTAGTTTAAATAGTCAATTGTCTTTAGATAAGTTGGAAAATAAACCAGAGAAGCTATTATAATCCACTTAATTCAGAATTTTAAGGCTGACTTTCTGTGGAAAGTCAGCCTCAAAATCCTGAATTCAGGAATATTTCTGAACACCATTCGCCCATGCGATAAGTATGCGTCAAAACATTTACAATTTTAAGTTTAAGTGGGTAGTCACTTGTCTTTAGATAAACTGAAAATAAACCAGAGCAATACCTAATTCAGTATTTTGAGGCATACTTTCTACGAAAGTCTCCCTAAAAATCCTGAATTCAGGAATATTCCTGAAACATGTTCACCCATGCGATAAGTATGCCTCAAAACATTAACACTTTCAAGTTTAAATAGCCAATTGTCTTTTTTAGATATTCAGAGAAGCTATTATAATTTACATTATTTTGAGGCTGCTTTCTAAGCCACAAAATCCTAAATTCAGGAATATTCCTGAAACCCGTTCACCCATGCGATAAGTACCATTATACCATGGGCTGGCACAGAGGAACGATTAGCAAACGGTATCAGAAAGATATAGTTCGGAAGCCGTTAAATCTCAAATAAATCTTGACAGAGCCGCTTGTTTTACCTGATATCTACCATCTGCCGAGCGATATGAAATTAATAATTGGCCACTAATCACAATACGAGCCTCGCAGCGTGAAAATACGCCAACATTGTGTAGTAAGTCCTAATGGGGTCTGCGCGGTATACCTCATTGGTTGCGTTCCATTCTAAAACCACCGTATAAAGTTCCCCAATTAGCATGTTAAAGCTGGACAGCGAAACGCCATAAAGAGGGAAAGCAAAGTTGTCAATCGATATTTGGTTGACCGCCAAGCATGCAGTCTGTTGCAATACATTAGCTCCAACAACGCTTTTCAGCAGTAATTCGCAGCGAAAATCTTAAATTTTGAATGTACAAGAGGTGTTTCATGTTTATTTGAATTGAAATTGCCGACACTCATTTCTTTCTCAATATATTTTGTAAAAATGATTAACATAGGTAATAGTCTGATCTTCAGGAACAAAATAGCTCTTAACTTTATTCGCTGTTTTGAAACCGTCTCTGAAGATGAGTAGTCAAATTTTTTAGCGGTTATAAATGCTGTCTGAAACGAAATGTTCTCAAACGTTCTCGAACGATTTCTTTAAAAGATATGAAGTTTTTTCTTGGAACCTATTATAAATAATTAAAGTGTGTATTGATAGAAATTTGGATATTTACTTTTTGAAAGCAACTTGAACATCACTGAAATTTTAGGGTTTACAGTTTCCAAGGCAACACTAAATTGTATGCAAAATACATGAATGCAATATTTGGTGATCAGTTTTATCGGCGATACATTCTTAAAATATCTAAGAATTTGAGTCGGCTGTGAGTTTTAAGAAATTGTTTCTCACAATTCTTCCATGACATATTTATACATGAAATTACTTGTATGCTATAACTTATTAAGCTCAGTCGCAAGCAAAACGGGCGTACAGAAGATGTTTTTCATTTATATAATAGAATGAATAGTCCTCTAAAAACATAAAAGAAAATTGCACACTTAAACACGCATTTTTATGCCACCCATTTTAGCGCTTTAAATCATTGGTTATGCTTAAAGTTGCAATTTTGTCTATTTGACCATACCATATGTTATTTATAAGAAAGTAAACTTTGTTTGTTTTATTTATATGCAACCACAAAAAGTGGAATTCACATTTGTTCAAGTAAACATGAAACAGGTCTTGTATTTACTAAGTTGAAAGGTGCCAATGTGCATTCGTTGCTCATGTATTTCCTCTGAAACAGATTTTCTCATGTTGTGGCTCATAGATGCGGTAATGCAATTAAATGCATTGGCGGTCAGTTGCCAGAACAAACATGCTTTGTTTATTATTTTTCTGCGTATTATTATCATTATTACTTCATGCACAGTATAGGACCCTCGAGATAGGACCACTTATTTGCGTAGCCCTGTATTGTGGTACTTTATTGCTGGTGACCAAGCATACAGTCAAATTATGTTTTGTCTCAGAATTTACTTTGCATTGGCCATTAACCTCTCATAAGTTTCTCTACTTAGTATGTCTTGCAAGCTCGATAAAAATCTGAACATTTATCCTGTGATATAATTTCTTATGCGACCCATGTTATGTTACCCTCAGACACTTGGGATCAGTAAAGAAAAAAAGTCCCCACCCCCCACCCCCCCACCCTCTTCAACCCCTGAAGCCTCTGCATTCTTACAAATTTTTTTATCTTGTATGCTTGAATATCTACAGATGTTAGAAAAATTGGCCTAGAACATATGGAAAACATTTGAAAAAAATGCTTATTGCTCACGATGATAAAATAATATGAATCATATATTCAGATACAGTGGTGACACTTTAACAAATAAATTATTCATTCATACTATTTAGTTCAACGAAAACCCTTTCTCGTACTTACGGGTGCCCAACTACGTCACAACGATTTTTTGGATTTTCACTGATCCGTCACGAATTTTCACTTACAACTGTGACGAAACGTTTAAGAATACATCACGGACTTTATAAGATTTAATAGCCCAGCAAACACTATTAAACACTTGCAGGACCAATGTAAAAAATAAATGCAGATCAACTAACCATCGCCCAAAAGTCTTGTGACAATTGCAAGCAGTACAAAGCTAAGTGAGAAGTCGCATTCTAGCACGCGATTTTACGAACCATTTTTTTAAATAATTCTTAATCGCGATCTTGATTGCAAGTGGCAAGATCAGCATGCTGACAACTATACATACAATCCAGAACGGCAAATAATAAACGTTAGAAAAAGAAAAAAGTATGTAAGCTGCGATTCAATCGAGTTTTCGCTTATTGCAAGAAGTCTGTCACCAGCGATTTCCCGACTCTATGCTGCTGACGGACGTCTTTCACCAGCAATTTACTTTACTTTTTCTATAAATTGACAGACGTCTGTCACCAGCGATTTACCCAAATTATCTCTAAACCGACAGACGTCTGTCACCTTCAATTTGTCAATCCTTTCTCAAACTTGACAAACCTGTCAGCAGCGTTTTACTAACTTTTCTCAAAATTGACAGATGTCTGTCACCAGCGATTCTTTACCTACTTCCATGCATTGTGTTTGCTGCACAGACAAAATGTATGGAAGCACAGTAAAACTTGTCTAAAACGGCCACTCAAAATAGACAAAACAATGACAATAAAGACAAATGGTAGCTTAATGAAGGTCGAACGTGTCCAAGGGGAGCATTCTGCAATACTTTTGACCTACTTTTGACCTGCATTAAGCGATAATTAGTCTTGGAAACCATTTTTGGTCTTTTTGATAATGGCCGTTTACACAGGTTTTACTGTAGGTAAAGAATCTGCCCAGAATTAAGGCTGACTCTGCCAGTATGCGATAAGCATCAAAATCTTATGAGTACTACTCTGGCATGCATTTTTGATCTGATTTCAACATAAACGATGCGGTATTGACTTCAAGTTTGTCAAACCAATTCGTGGGATCATGGTTCTTATTGCAAATTCGATTTTGCAATAAGAACCAAAATCCCATGAGTTGGCATAACCCATTTAAGCCGAATGGAATTTCCCACTCGTATCATTAGACAAGTCCATTTCCGTTTTAATGGTTGCTCGGTGATATTCTTCAATTTTATTCAAATTTTGATAGAACGTTCTGTAAGCAAACAGTGAAGACCCTGGTCAGACGCCGTTATGCGGCGTCTGATCTGGGTCTGCACTATTTGCCTACGTCCCATAAAAAGGACGCTCGGCTTATATGGGTTAAAAGAACTATACTGACGTCAACTAAAAACGCCTCACTCATTATCACTGATTTCTCAGCGATGATATATAAAAATGAACAGCCACGCACTGCTTCTTTATGTAGAGATTGGGCGATTTTGGAAAATGACTTTAATTTGATATGCAGGTGACGCGTTATTCCGATGACGTCATACAGGCTCAACGTACGCATGACGGTATTGTGCATAGATCGCTTATGATTTCAATTTGAATTTGCACACAGATTGTGCCGTTAATGTCTTGCTAATCAAGGAAAACAACTTGGATCATTTTTTCAAACAGTTGTGCTTGCGAGTGATAACTTTATGAAATTATGACGTCAAATTAAAGACAAAATGTAAGGTCCGTTTACCAAACTTGCAAACATTCTCGTTTTGCTTTAAGTAATGGAAAAAATAATAAGGTGGTACATGAGGTAATGTACACAGAATATGCTTACATAAAATTACGCTATTTAAGATGAGCTGTAACGCCCAATGGCCAGTCGTTGGTCTACGTTAACGTCATCCAAAACGGCCGCCTGGAACACGTGCCAGTTTGCGTTTCCTCCGCAATCGTTGCTGGTTAAAACCTAAAGACTATTGCAAAGGAATCGTAACAATCTTTTCACGCACTTTGCAGAGTCATGACATTTAAGTTTTACTGAAATGCATGGCGAAAAGGTGGGTGGGGTAAGTCGTTTCGTTCAGCAGACGCATGCATACATTGTCTTAACATTGTAAACGCATTTTTGGTAATAGAGAGACTGTTTTACAATGGTAAAACACATTTTTCCTATCAACGTATTGTGTCTGGAAACAAAGCAAATGTGGCTAAAATCTTGTGTCGTACGACATGGTGACCCCTGTCTCAAACCGAGGACGTTTTCTCAGCCTCAAATATTCTTTGAGCAATTTTGTTTTCATGAGATACGCTTGACTGATAAGATGTTATAATGCACTAAAATTCATAACTTTAGTCTGATCAGTCTAAGAGATATTCACATTTATTTTTAGATGAGGCGTTTTTTCTTGACGTCAGTATACATTGTATTTAGTATTTGATCATTTTGAGCAATTTCTAGGCAGATACTTTGCACCTTTTTTGCTTAAACTGTTTTATTTATACACGTATAGCCACGTCACGAAAAAGTACTTTTAATTTGTTGAATGTAAAAATTAAATGCGCAAATAAGCCTGCGCATCCGCACAGTTTGATCAGCACCCTTGCTGTTTGCTGCTTAGATAGATGAGTAACTGTACTTGCAACTATCAACTTTCCAAAGATAATATAGGCCTTGAGGTTATAAAACCTTTTTCATGTTCGACTCAACCGAGCATGAACTGTATCCTGTATGCAATCACATGTTGTCATTTTAACATGTATTTAATAGCAAGACGAATGCAAGATCTAAGAGTTTCAAAGCAAGAAAAATCTTTATTTTCCACCATTTTACATTTTATGAGCAGTTGTATTTCATGTTCATGAGCATGAAAAACGTTTTATACCTCGAATCCTGGTCAAACCGAACGATTGCTTTTTTCTCACTACCTGACTAGAACGAGACCATATAAAAAATACCTGTGTTTCGGGTAACCCGACCCTACCTAAATTTACTGGTGAAACCTAGATTTTTTTCAGGTTTTCTAGAAAAAAAATATAATTTTATGCATTTTAAAAGGCGAAATGCCTTTCAAAATGCATAAAATTATATAAAAAAGCATAAAAATTAAAAAAAAAATATGCACGCTACCCTACCTAAAATTTTCAGACTTGGTACCCGAAACACACTTTTTTATTAGGCCTGATTTATAGGACAGCACATGAGATTTTAGTACTTATCACATTGGCGAGCGAGCAACCATTGCTCAGACGAGCCTGCGAATGAATTCATTGAAATCATTTGACCAAAAGTTTCTTCTGCTGAAGTTCTTCATATACCCAGTTCAGCAAAATTTTTGAGAGTAAAAGTTTGAATACGTTCTAACTTATCAATTTTAAACATATGTTTTCGGTGATCAAAAGAACCGTCTCATCGAGACGTTTTTATGTACCTACAACATATGTCTTGGTTGAGAGTTAAGAAATATAATTTTCAATTACGCACTCCAAACTGGCTTCATTAAATAATCTTACGTGTATCTGATATAGACCATTATTTCATGAGCTGCCCTCAGTGGCGGATCCGGAGGGGGTTCAGGGGGTTCCCTCGAACCCCCTCCCCGCCCCCAGTTTTAGATATCCTATGAAAATGAAATAATTTGGTATCACTGAGACCAAATTATTTCATTTTCATGGGATATTTCAGCAAAATGAGATCAAATCAGCAAAGCGACCCCCACACGCACCTTTATATATATGGACCCTTTTCCCAGAAATCCTGGATCCGCCACTGTGCCCTTATTATTAAACTATTAATTTACTTACCAATGGTTGTCATCACTGTAATAGCGAACAATAACGAACTAGGAAACGACCATAGTTTCGGTTCCTTTCCGTCTTTTCCGTCTTTACCGTCCCATCCGGATTCTTTCGTTTCTCGTTGTATCCTTTGTGAGTAATTTTTCAGAATTTCATCCACTTCCAACCTAAACACCTCCCGCGACCCCTTCGTTATTTTCACAGCAAATGCTAAATCCCAGATATTCTGTAGAATGTTTTCACGTAGCTGTTCCATTTCAATGTTCTTTTCTATTTCATGTGTCCCCTCTAAGTCTTTAAATATGAATCCTCCTGCAATACTGTATCCAACAACTAAAGAACACAGGCCTATATGGGAAAATAAGAATGCTATAAATTTCTTGCAACAGCTGATCACTTTCTTTTGTCTCTGGCGAACTTTGCTTTCACGTCGAGACGTAAGTCTAGTATTTCTTTGTCGTTGTTTGATTAGTTCTTCTTCAGATATGTCATCAGTACAGTAAGGATCAAATTTTATTTTTCTTTTATAGATGCTATCTAATTCATCATCGATTATCTCATTTTCAGAAAGAACAGTTAGTTTACCTAAGCTCGTATTTAATTCATTTTCCAACAAAATTTTATTACTTTCATCTGTTTGATCGCCAATGTTTCTATCAACATTTTCATCTGTTTGAGATGTTTCTTCTTGATCTTCCACTTTGCTTTCTATGGCTTTGTGCTTCGCCTTTCGTAAACGTACAAGTCGTTTCAAAGCAATGACTGCTGAAATAGACAGTCTTGGGCGTGGCTTGTCTGCTGCAGATGAAGGTGCTTCTTCAATTGCCTTGCTGCGTGATAGTTTTCCTTTCTTTAAATCTGCTTTTTCTGGAATACTACTACCAGCCTTTGATATGTCTTCGTGAGATCTCGATCTTAAGTGACCGCTACTTTTTGATTTTCTTGGTTGCTTAATGTGCTTGTCTCCATTTGTTGCTCTACTTATGTCAGTAAGCGATGTAGACCTTTGTTTGACTAATTTTACTTTTTCAGACTGTTTTCTGTCCTTTTTTATTTTGTCCTTGCTTACAATATGTTCCCTTTTTTCATCTTCTTTTTTCGTTTTATCATTTGACTTTTTCTTCAATATTCCCTTTACAGCAGTATCATTCGATTCAATTGTTTGTTTGTTTTCACTTTCAGACTTACTTTTTCTTTTACTTTTACCTTTGACCTTTTTCTTACGATGTTTCACTGATTTACCTTTTTTGCTTGTTTCAACAGTTTCAACTTCATTGTCTTTGCTTTTAACTTGCTCACTTGATTGAGTGTCTTTTTGTTCAGAAATATTAACCTCTGATGAAGCTTTTACAGTCTTAATTTCATCTGGGAACAAAGAATGAGCTTGTTTGATTACCCCACCTGATATAATTGGAAGTGAGCAACGTCTTTCATTCTCTTCAGATTCTGTAGACTGGTCAGATATTCTACGGAAATGACCTTGATCTTCCTTAAGCTGAATATCAGGAGTAGTAGCCTGAGATAAGGATTTATTTGGAAGTGATAGTGAATTGTGATGCAACAAATTGTCTGTAAGTGATTTATCTAAGTGAGTATTGCAATTTTCTGATTTATTCTCGACTTTCTTGTAAATGTGATCCTCTTGTACAATATCGAATACTTCATCATCAGACAGTGTTATCACATTAGATTCTGCTTGGTCGTTACTAGATATTAGTTCCTTATCTGATGTTAATGTAAATTTAGGTCTAACTAAGTTTGTTTCTTGTTCACAATCATTGACACATAGACTGTTATTATTTACAGGCTTCTCTGCGGTTTGAACATCGTCATTGGTTGTTTTCGATACAGAATTTGTTTCCGGTAATGAGTTTGACTGATCACTTTTCGTTTTGCCAGGTTCGTTGAGCTTCCTTCCCAGCAATGCTTTGAATGCACTCACTGCTGCAATATATGTTTTAGATCCTATTTGTATTGGGTCGATCTGCTCTTTTGAATCACTCTCAGTTTGGGTTGCCTCTGTGGTGTTAGAACTTGTTGGAGGTGTTATGTCGTTCGAATGAGAATGGTCAACACGTGAACGTTCGCTTGTGGTTGTATTCTGTGTTTCAATAGTTTCTGTATTAAGTTCAGGTTCTCTTTTTGTCTTGTTTTGGACACTTTTCTTTCTGCTAAAATGTCTTTGATATTTTGGTTTGATAGATGGCTTTTGCTGATGGGTCGTCTCATTCTCAAACGAGAATTCTATTTGTGGCGAGGCTAGTTCTTGTGGAGAATCAGAAACTTGTGACGTGTCTGATTTTATACTAGCCTTGGATGTTCTACTAAATTTTCGTGGAGAAACATATGACGTCTTGATAGAATCATGTCTGTCATTGTTATTACTTCCAAAGTTTTGACCAATAGTAAAAGTTTCCCCTACAGAACTAACTGAGGGGTTACTTGCACGCGGAGCATAGTTCGTATTTACTGTATCTATTTGGCTATCATTCTTATCAAGTCTAAGTCCTGAGTTGTTAATCTTTCCAGATTGCACAGAGTCATTTCTAATTAAACTATGTTTTTCATCACTTGATTTACTACGTGTGTTTATACCTGTTTCTTTTAATGGTAAACTTAGCTTTCTTTCTGTTGTAGCATTTTGATCAGCTATATTACCAGCACTATTTATAACTGATTTGTTACTATTGTTTACAGTTTTTGTAACGATATTGTCCTTCATAGCTTCCTCATAAGTTGGGAGAACTACTACTGAACTGTCACCTACTATTGGCTTTGGGTTAATATCATTTTCTGACTGGGATAATGGTGCATACTCTTCGGGGCCAGATTCTTTTCCCGTTGGTAATGTAGATGAAGAATAACGATTAGGTATGACATCTCGTAATTGAAGGAACTGACTCAATGATTGTCTCCTTGATTTTTCTTTTTGGGTAAAATTTGGTGGTACATTGAATGGAACGGTTGTTTCTTGAGAAATGGAATGGGATTGTACAGTGTCTGAATTACCACCACTGTTTTCCTGATTTGTATTATTGGCTTTGTCTTTATCTATCATGTATTTCCGTTTATCTAATGGAAGGTTCTCTGGAAAAATAGTGTCTCTATTTTCATATTTCTTTCGTTTTTGTGTATTGGTATCTGCTGAATACCCACGCCTTTGGTGGCGTTTTGTACGTGGCAAGGTTGAAATAAATACTTGTTCAATTAGAGTCTCTATATTTTCATTTTGTGTATTTGAGCTAATGTCAGCAAGCTGGGGTAAAGACGAGGCTAAGCTGTCTCTATGAGTATCAGTATCAGATGAATGACTTAGAACATTTCTTTCTAACCGAACTATTGGTCTTGCAGGTGACCTACCCCGTGCTCTGCTATCTTTTAGAGCTTCACGAACTGTCATACGCTTAAAGTGTTCTCGAGGATCTGTCCTTGGGTCTACACTAGTAACACTCGCTTCCGCGCCTACAGCATCCCGATTTTGGGCTGCACGCTTTTTACTTTTATGTTTGTCTCTGCTCCCCGATCTTGATCTCGACCGCTGTTTTGCATCGTCAGATCGTTTGAATAGAGACGAGAGTGGCCTGCGACTTCTAGAAGTACTTCTACTATTGTCACGACTTTCGCCAGTCTCTGGCATAACCTTTTCTACTTCTAGCATCATTTCATCGTCTACTTTATCAGGTTTCTTTTTCCGTTTAGACTTTTTCCTAACCTTTCTTTCATCCTCGTACATCATGTCTTTGTTTTGTTTGATCATTTTACCCGTCAGAATCCATTTGAGTTGTTTTACCAAATTATCAACATATCACATTTTGTGTTCACAATCAGCATCAGCTCTCATTGCATTTCATATTTACGTGATTATTTTGTTAGTATATTTAATATTACCAACTTAGCCCATGTGTACTTCTGTTATAATAAGCTTATAAATGTAAATATAAACAATACTTACTTAACCAAATCAGCGTTTAAGTATGTGTTATCCGAATATGCGCACATGTAACTTATATCGTATATATTAAACTCGGAATATCCAAGATTTTATCCCATGTAGTTGACAAAATAATTCCAACACGGAGTGAATGAACTACATCAGAATGGCACTATTTTCATTTTTCATATCTCAGTTTATTTTTTCAAATAAAATCTGTCCTTTGTCTTTGTATAATCCAAACTCCTTAAAGTATTCCAAAGAATGTTTCCACGTGGCTGAATCTACAATGAAACTATTTTCACATAATGATGTACATTCGCTTTGAAATAACCGTCAGCAGCGGTGGAACCTTAGCCTGCGTTGTCTGTCTAATACATAAAGGTGTACTAGTCTAGCAAACAGATGGATTTATCAGCCGCTCAAGCTCGGCCTCTTTGCTGCCAATAAAACTCTGCTGTAATTTTGGCAAGAGCCAGAATTGTCATTTATCTCATTCCTAAGAAATATGTATCTGCGAGTTTCGATTCATTCTTCGTGTCATCCGTTGTTGTATCGTCGGAAAGTTACTAATCGCGTGTGCTGATTACCTACGTTGTGAGAAAAACTACGTTTGCTTAGTGCGAACAACGAAGACGCAGGCCAGCCTACGTATCCGCGCAGGCTGCTCTGTATCTTTATTTTTCGCATCTCGGATAGTACAACAGCTTAATTTGCTATACCTACAGTTTCAAGATTAAAGCTAGAGTGTGCATCTGAGCAGACTTATCATTGGCGTAGCAACCATTATGCAGGTTACCCACGTGCGTAATAAAAATAGTAACATTCAAGGGAGGTCACTTAATGTGATAAAAGAGATTTTCCATACTATAAGGAACTGCTCATAAAGGAAAGAATTCGCTCCCTCTGGGAGCAAAGTTTTTCCTTTAAGAGAATTTCCCATTTGAAAAGGGACGCAATTGAGGAGAATCATAGCTTGATCTAGTAATCTCCCTTTGATGTGCGTAACTTTTTTAGCGTTCTGGCTGCTATACGCCGTTTGTCTTCGCACTCATTTGAGCATACCAAGTAAGCCATACCACGATAAAATGGTCCTTAAAACATAGTTGGGCCACGCCTTTGTAAAATCTGTATATGCCACCAGTTAGCAAAATCTCAGATCAGCCTATGCATTTTTACCGTCTTATATGCTTTTTTTGTTTTGTTTTATTTTTGTTTAATCTTTGGTTTGTTTATTCATTTATTTATTTATTTATTTATTTATTTATTTATTTATTTATTTATTTATTTATTTATTCATTCATTTGGGTTGTAGACCTATTGTTGTTAATGCTGTATTTATTTATTTGAGGTGTGGGAGGGGCGTTATTGTTTGGTTGCTGTAATTGTTGTTATTGTAGTTGTTGTTGTTTCTGGATAACTTGGAGCCGGTGCTATGTCAAAAGTTATTCACGTAGGTTTGAGCCAAATCACAGGTTTAGACACACATTTTTTTGAGCGTAAAATTGTAAATATTTTCTTACCCACCAGTTTTAACATATGTTTTGGGTGCTCAAAAGAACCGTCTCATTGAGACGGTTCCTCTGAGTACCCACAACATATGTTTTTGGGAAATAAGAAAATTAGTTTTTCGTTACGCACTCTTAACTAAGTCCTGGCCAGATCACATTAAACGGTTCATATTCAGTCTTCCTTTAACACATTGCAAGAGTTTTAAGAAAATTAAAACTTTCATTAATACATTCAAGGCATAAAACAGTTTGGGTCCAGGTCTGGCCCGGCATTTTCTCGTGCTTGATCTGAGTCCAAACTACTTGCAAAGGTTTTCAGCAGATTGACAAAGTCGTCACTTTTAGGGAGAGTGGAACACCCGGTGGGGTATGCTATCTAGAATTTTTTCGAAAACTTCAGATTCTTAAAATCTATGAGCATTAGCCAACAACCCAACAACGAATGCCCTGTCTCGTCTGAGCTTTCATAAGGCTCGGGGGGGGGGGGGGGGGACAACTCCCTATATATGACATAGTACGGATGTACGTGCCAAATAGCCCCGTTTTTCAGTGCCGCCAGGTATATGATAAACCCCCCTTTATAAAAAGAAAGTATATGAATGTCACCAATTTTGTAAATGAATGGCCCAAGTTGTCTGACATCCATGTAAATGCACATATTTTTCGCTCAGATACTCGTCAAGCCTTTGTTTTAACATTTACATTAAACAGGTTTTCTCATGACGAGAGTCATCACAGAGTTTATGAAAGGGTACAGTGTATTAATGCAAAGGACAGTATATCAATAGGTCAACTTTCTGTGGAATCAAGTATATGAATAGGCTGTTTTTTCCAAAGGCCAGGTATATGATTGGGGTTGGTTTCAAAATACTGGCACATCCGTACCAAAATTACCCCCTGAGTTACCCCCCCCCCCCTCGAGTCGTAGGGCGCGCATGCGTTAAGTACAATTTTCACATGAGCGGGAACGCTTTAGCATTGATTCTGATGTCAAACTTAACATTCTTAATTTCATAAACAGACGCTTAAAATTCGCTGATCAGCCGATCGTAACTTATCATGCTTATCTGGATCATTGATGTTAGCATATGCCAAAAGGGGCATTTTTCTGTGCCAATACTAGCAAAAGCCTACCTACCTGTTAGTCTCTTACATTTGTAACACTTTGTCTACTAGTGTCGTCTGCTGATAATGTTTGCAATCAGTTTAGACCAAGATCATGCCCGACAAACTGTGGGACCTGATCTGGACAAAAACTGCTTGACACTCTGATGGTATTCTCGAAAGAACTTTTCGAAAAAGTAGATTCTGAAAAAATCAGCAGAAGACTATAAACATGAAAGCCAAAGAGTTTAAAGGCCTGTTTAGACGGCATGATTTTGTCAGCCTGACAAAATGATACATGATTTTGTCATGTATGATTTCTCTGTTTAGACGGCATTACAATGTCATGTGTGATTTCTTTCAACAGTAGAGAAACTGGCTGGGCACCTTGAGCCATCTCATCATGCTCTACATCGTTTAATTGCTATAGCTAAGAACATGTGTTAAAACTCATTCCCGCAAGTCACGACTTTTGTCATCTGCTATCTCATCTGCTTATGTTCTTAGGTAGTCTTTATGGCGAACAATATCGACCCAGATCAGACTGTTCCCTGGAAGCAGTATGGTCAGGGGTTATATTATTTATTTCCATGATAAGATCTCCTCTGAAGTGCACTTGAATATATGCAGCAGACACCATTTTCAGGACAAAATACTGGCATGTTTAGGGTTATCTACTTTATCTTGCTCCAAAAGCTATTAACCCCTGTGACCTCAAAGCTGATTGGCTAATTCGCCATGATTTTGTAATGGCAAATAGAACCAGTTCTATCCCCCATGACATGTCGTCCTGACTCTAAAATCATATATGACTCTGTAATAGCAGTGTTTACACGAGCTGATTTGTAATGTACGACTAAGTCAGGACGACTAAATCATGCCGTCTAAACACCCCTTAAGTCTCAGTGTTTCACGATAAAAGGGAAGAACGTATGACCAGAATCAATCATGCATTCGGATTATCTGTTGAAAGAATGAACCCTAAAATTGCCACCAAAATCTTGCAGCAGGCAGCATTTTTTTAATCTTGCATCTGCTACGGAAGCCACACTTCTATTCATATTCATCAAATGTTACGTTTAGATTCCTGATATTCAAGGAAGATCGAATAAAAAGCAAGTGTGAACAATATACGCAGATGCGCAGGGTGGCCATTTGGGGGTACATCGTTGTTGTTGTTTGTTTTTTTTTTTCATTTTTTTTTTGGCTTTTGCTTTTTTTATATGCCATTAAATGGTAGAGCATGTGTTATTTTTTTTTTTTTTTTTGTTTGACAATGAGGGGTGCTCCGGTACTATCATTTGTTCTTGCTACATATGTTCGGCCCTGTTACCCCCACCCCGTCAAACACACACACGCACACACTCCATTCCATTGTGTCCGAAATTTTATTCGGATAGGTGAGTATTTCGAACTTGGGGCACCAATTTATTTCAGGGGGAAAGAGATCCGGTAACCCCAGGGGGGTAAACTAATATTTTTATACATACGTAGCCTTGGGCCATTTTGGGGGGTTCAAAATTTTGAATTTCAATATTTTTGGGGTTTTCAGAATCACCACAAAATTGGACTATATTCAGGGGTCATTTCTATGCATTTCAGTGTCTTTTCTTAAGGTCAAGGTACAGAATGGGGGATATTTTTGGGGTTGCTAAAATTTCAAATATTTTTCGGATGCTTGAAAATCCTGATATGTTTTTGGGGTGAACGGTAGATGCTGGGCCCGAGCCTACATTGTGAAGAAAAAAAATGAGAGTATCCCCCCCCCCCCCCCTGGGCCTGTAACACCTGTGTACTTTTGCCAAGGGACCTTTTTATTTGTTATTAGCGTCAGAGATTCCTTTGATTCCCCATTAACATGTGGTAGAGTGACATTAATCACTTCTTAGCTTATGACATTTGTGCCAGTACGCGAGATTTTGGTTCTTATCGCACATGCGCAAATGCCTCTAATAAACGCCCGTGCTTACGTCTCCAGCCGGGCTAGACTTCCAATTCTTGGCCGGAGTCTTCATATATATCCATGCTTTGTGTATGCGAGCAGCGAAGGCTCTAGCGAGTCTACGCTTATGCGTAGACTCGCCTGAGCCTTCGCTGCTCGCTGATCCGATAAGGGCGAAAATCTCGTGCTGTGGCCCATTTATTGGAACTTTTTACAATCTCTCGAGTCATCTGGTCCTTCGTGTTATTTATTGTTTATTTGTTTTGTTTCTGGGATAAATATCAATTATGAGTAGGTATAGGAATGATGCAAAAAAGTCTCCTAGAAAAACTCAAGGTTGCAGTATGTCGGTTATACCCTGAAAATGGAGGTGCTCTTGTTATTGTGAGGTTGCAGGGGCGAACGTTTTGTAAGAATAATCTCCCTTGATCCGCCATGTTGAAAACCCCACATTTTTATAAGGCGATTTCAGTATGTTTAATCTTAATGTTCTTTAATATTGAATAATCTCCCTTGATCCAACAAATATTGATCCAAAATATTGAATAATCTCCCTTGATCCGCCATGTTGAAGACACCACATTTTATAAGGCGATTGTCAGAGTGATTAAAAGAGTTTGAGATTTAGAACTTCAGTATATCTTAATGTGCTTACATGTAAATATTGAATAATTTAAATGGTTTCATTAAACAATTATTCACATTGAAATTAGAGTTGTACAGTCACCTCATTGGGTGTCTCCAGCAAGAAAGATAACTTTTGGTGTATCCTCACAATAGGGAAAATAGAGGATCTATCATGAGGGCGAACTATTATCAAATGCATCAACACTCAAACGGGTATTGTGACAAACACTGCAGACCCAGATGAAATGCCACATAAGGTGGCATTTCATCAGGGTCTTCACTGTTTACTAGAACAAAATCGATCTTCAGAGAAAGATATAAGCTGAGCTCTTGGCTGCACGGAACACACACTTACTTGATGACACTTGAAAACTTATATGTTTATATAAACCGCCCTTCTTGGAATTTCGTCAAACGCGACATCCAAAGAAATGATTAACTAAACACTCTGATTCCTAAATTAGCACCGATCTTACAGCAAATCTGTTGAGAGAATTAACCCTTAAAGCGCCAGGAAAAATGTATCTGAAAATGTCGTCTGCTGGAGTTGTCTGAAGCAACCAGCTGTTCAGGATCCACATTGTTTCCACCCAGCCTCTGATGTTATGATAAAAAATCAAATCGTGGCATTGAACTGATGTATATTGCATACTTAGTATTTAGCAGCGCAAGGGTACATGTAAATGCCGAATTCCAGAACGCACGGTAGCCTGATATGCCATGTGGAACTTATTAGCGTGTGCACTGTGCTTTTAGGGAAAAAATGCAATTGCAGAGCACTTGATAAGCATTTAAAGCTATGAGCATTTTACTCCTTTTAATTTTCAATGAAACGGAACGCAGTGGCTCAGTGGTAGAGTGCTTGACTCGAGACCGAGGGGCTGCGGGTTCGAGCTTCACCGGCGTCACTGCGTTGTGGTCCTTGAGCAAGACACATTTATCCTAGCTTAGTACTGGTTCAACCCAGGAAGACCCGTCCCTCTTTGACTGAAAGATTGTAAATTGGACGTAATGCCCCGAGGTTATATTTTTTTCATGCTCAAACTCATCTGAGCATCAAATTTTAACTCCTCAGCCTCATAAAACTGAAATGCAGAAAAATAAAATACTTTCTGCTTTTAAACCCTCGGATCTCCCTGTTTGTTTGTTTTTTTTATTTGATACTTTACGTCTCATCGGATCTCCCTGTTTCAGAATTCAATTAGAATTATACTCCCTGTTTAGTATTCAAATAGTATTGCACTCCTTGTTTAAGCATTGCAATAGTATTGCATTCCTAGTTTAAGCATTCAAATGGTTTTGCAGTCCCTGTTAAAGCATTCAATAGATTTGCACTCCCTATTTAAGCACTCAAATAGTATTGCACTCACTGTTTAAGCTTCAAAATTTCATATAATATTGCACTCCCTGTTTAAGCATTCATTTAGTATTGCACCTCCGGCTTAAGCATTCATTTAGTATTGCACCTCCGGCTTAAGCATTCAATAGTATCGTACTCCCTGTTTAAGCATTCAAATAGTACTTGACTTCCTGTTTAAAAATTGCAATCCCTGATTAAGCATGCAAATAGTATTGTACTCCCAGTTTAAGCATTCATTTAGTATTGTACTCCCAGTTATGCATTCATTTAGTACTGTATCTCCAGTTTGAGCAATCATCTAGTAGTGCACTCCCTGTTTAACCAATCAAATAGTATTGTACTCCAGCATTCACATTTAGTATTGTATATTCAGGTTAAGCATTCAGACAGTATCGTACAGCCTGAGTGATATATTAAATGACTATAATAATCATTTATGTTTTTTGTACTATTATTATTATTATTATTATTATTATTATTATTTAAAATGAGAATTTTGCTCAATATCTAATAACTTATGCTTAAGGTATTAAGATTTTATATCGCGGAAATGCTTAGTAGTTAAATAATAGCACGATAAATTGTGGTTATTCACACAAAAACAACAACAGAGTTTCGCATTTAAATTTAGTCATGAATAATTACAATGAGAGAAAATCTGAATGGATACTAAACTTTATTTGGAGGAAAATTACAAAATAATGCACATTAGCTAACGAAGTCCAAAGGCTG
Organism: Loripinus fragilis; assembly: GCA_964019695.1. NCBI lineage: Eukaryota > Metazoa > Mollusca > Bivalvia > Lucinida > Lucinidae > Loripinus > Loripinus fragilis. The sequence continues at coordinate 31,342,171 of OZ026525.1, read as the reverse complement.
GCCCTGGCATTTGCGGTTCCATTTAAAATTAATCCTTTGAATGCTTTAATCTTAAACTTCAAACGAGTTTTTATCACTTATCTTAATTTTTTTCGATGTTATTCTCAAACAATAAATTGAGTTCCAGTTCTTCTCGTATCACAGTACAGCCAAGGCTCAGACAAGCATGCGCATGCATAAAATACGTATGGGCTCCATGCGGATCCAAAAAGTTTTGTCGGAGGGGGTCCAACTTTGACAACGCTTTTTTTAGTTTGATGAGGCGTGTAAATGGCGTTTCGCTGGCGGGCCAATTAAATGACGTTTCGCTGGCGGGCCGATGATGGCACTACATGAATGCTGGCTTGGTAGCTTTGTAGTTTTTAAGGGAATCCGGACTAGTATAACTAGGAAACATTTTTTTTCGTAAATTTCCAGGGGGGGGGGGGGTCCAGACCCCTGTCCCCCCTCTGGGTCCGCACATGGGCTAATAAGGTTAAAATTTAGACTGATTTTAGCGGGAAGCGTAAGTCGTGCGTTAAAATAACGATTTAAGAATATGAAAGAAAAAAATGTTCAAATCGAGCATGAATCAGTACGGTCAAATATTTCATTTTTTCTGGTCTGTTATTTTGTCAGTTTATTTAGATGGAATTTTAGAAAAGGTCCCTAAGCGTCAGAAAAAGTAACAAATATTTCAACATCAAGAACCTGTGGCTACGCATGCAAATTTAAAGAATAATTTGTGACATAATCGATAAGTACCACCATCTAGTGAGCTTGTCCAATTGCTGAAACATGTTTGCTTTCTCTTGGCTAGAAATCTTATGTTACCCAAGTTTGAGCCGTGACATGAGATTTCCATTAATGTGGTATGTGCAACCAGCAAAGGCTCAGATCAGCCTGCACATACGCGCAGTCTGATCAGAGCCTTTGCTAGTCGCTTGAATATTCCATGAATGTTAAGCTACTGAATGAACATCATTTGGAGATTCTAAGCTTAAATGGAGGCTGCACATGCTCGTCTGAGTCTACACTTGTCAAAATACCACATTGTTGGAAATCACATGTCGCGGCTCATTTATTTTTTATATCCGAGATATCACTCCGCTGTGACAGTAAGCATATAAAAGCAGGCTACACCATCGGCCCTTATTTCAATCGCTGATGGGCCGATAGTGGCCCTAAACTGTTTGTTGGCTGGGAATCTTACTTTCTCTTAGCTAGAAATCTTTGGTTATCCAAGTTTATTTTTAGATTTTATATCCGAGATATCACTCCGCTGTGACAGAAATCACTACGCTGTGACAGAAATCACTACGCTGTGACAGAAATCACTCCGCTGTGACAGAAATCACTCCGCTGTGACAGAAATCACTCCGCTGTGACAGAAATCACTCCGCTGTGACGGAATCACTCCGCTGTGACAGAAGATAACTTATCAATACCAATTGCATTCAATCTTGATGGATGAGCATAAATGAAAAACACTCTATCCTACTCTTATATTGTTGGTATAATGTATAACAAGCCGGTGCGAATTCAATCATAAACAAATTAGTGCGTGCAAGTAAACGGCAAACATATGCACTGCAGTTGTTCTCGCTTAATCATAATTTCTCACCTTGAGTATTGATGCCGCTGATGCTGACTGACCACACTTAGCAGCAATAAAAAGTTCTTGAATCTTTGGTAAAACATTTCAACAGTATCACGTTGTTGAGACCCTCAGACAGGAGAAAGTCCTGAATATTGATACTGTTGCACTAACCAGTAATTTCTAATAACCCAGCGTTAACCTATACGGGTTTTTTTTACTTCTATCCATACGTTATTTTGGGCATTTGAGCACGCATCACACTTTACGGCACATTTGTGGATGGTATCTAAGCAACATGACCTAACGTCGTGAACATTACAATTGTGAAGGGTTGTACTGTACAAATGCAAGACAAATGTGGACTTAAGGGTTGTAAAGTAATACAATCGAGTGTTAGAAAAGAAATTGGAGTGTCATTTAAAAAATCCATTCTCATACGGGCTACTCTTAAAGATAATAATGTTTGGGCATATTCTTTCTTTTACCAGTAGTTCCTTTTAAGATGTGGTTTCCTCGACGTTGAAACACACTTTTTTTTTTTTTTTACTGATCACTACTGCTCTTCTTTACCAATACAGATACCAATATACTTACGATGTGTGTCCATTTATTGCTTTTTTTTTTTGCTTATTGTGTAACTACATGTCGCGGTCTCGTATTTTGGCGAATTTTCTTTATACCGCAAATAGCCAAATATAAGTGTTTACAGTATACAACTAAAGATTGCATCATGTTCTAGATGTTTTCTTCGATCTTGTGATGCAATATTTCAATAAACAACGGCTTTGAACTCCAATAGTCCAACTTTGTCAAACAGTGTAGATGCAGCTAAGACTGATTGGAGAAGTCTGACCTGCAGCTACACTGTTTGCATATACACCTACATTAGTCAGTAATGTTAGCAAGTAAATGTAGCAGAAGACATTTTCAAATTGATAATTTGGAGGCATTTTAAGGGTTAATTTAACTTATCAGCAGAAGGTGTTGACTTAAAGAATTAAATCTTACAGGTTTGGTTAATATTAATGGATAAGTTGGATCAATGAAATAAGAGGACATTAAAATACTTAAATCTGGTTGGACAATGATACAAAACATAGAAAATGCTTTTACTCATAATTTATATTAACTTACTCGGTGGCTCCGCCCCCTCTTACATTTATAAAAACTACTTGTACAAAGCTTTCTCTAAATATTACTAAGAACCCTGAGCTGTTTTCTTTTTCTTCAACTAGAGGAAAGTACTCGCACGAAGAACTAGATCATAAAACTAGGACCAAACACAACCCACACACATAATGGGAGTAAACGAAAGAAGTCCAGATATAAATTTGAACCATTTACTCTCCTAACTCGGATTGAAAAACAATTTATGTGAAATGCAAGCCCTTATTAAACACTACTATCTGCCACCAATCCGATCAAAATCAGATGTTAAATGCAAAAGTGAAAGCAATACGAAAGCCGAATGGAAAGCCAATTGATGCCGCCATTTTGAATATTTAATTATACTTCCTGTAAATTTTGAAAAGCCAACAAAATCTCCAATTTCATCGCAAAGTGTTGATTTCGTTTTTCAGAGTAATTGAGCTTCAAATGAAGATTCAATAAAAATGCAAACAAAGTTAAAATGAATAGCAAGAAACAAGTTATTCTTTTTATGCATATTAAATTAGGGATGTGTGACGTCACACGGCCTTAAATAGCTGCATCCATAGCTTTCTTTTTTTCTATACAAACATACATGTATGTAACTTTCTTATATTTCATTCCATTTTGACTGGGTTTTTAGCAGACTGCAGTTTTTTTAAATTACCCACTTGCCTTATCAGTTAACCCCTTGTATTCTCAGTGATGGATTTCCATACTAATACAATAAGTATGGGATTGCCCATTTTGTATTTTAAGGGGTAAAAAGTAGAAGTTTCTAAGTTATGATGTATTTCTGTCCCTGAAATGCAGACCCTGATGAAATGCATTATTATGCTCTATTTCATCTGAGTCTTCATTGTTTGCCAAAGTACCCATTTAGGGGTTTCCAGTATACAAAGGGTTAAGCCCCAAGGAGACGTTAAATCATCACGACACTATCAATTGATTCAATGAGCTTGATATTCCTGATTTCTGTTTTGTTCCCACAAATCAGAAGGTATGTTTTCAAACGCTTTTGCTCATTTTTATGCAATAAAACATTTTTGACACACAATTATAGCATAACGCTGTCAACATGAGAACTTTTTGTATCATTTGATGGTGTTTTCTGTTGTTAATACTGTTAGTTGCAGATTGTTATTGAGGGATTTTTGTTTTGTTATGAATGTGTAGTTCTTCCCACTAGGAATGCCCACAATTTCTATAGAATTCAGATTGTATCGTATGAGTGCAGTGCTGCTCACCCAAAAATAAATCACCTTTCTGAAAACCACACCTACGGCTGATACCATTTGCAAACAGTTTGAACACAGATCAGGCAGGGCCTGACCTGACCTTTGAATTTTAAAGCTCCAGATATGACGAAGTCAAAGTTCCAGCTAAGAAAAATCAAAGCTCTGTAATCTGAAAATTTAGCTTCTCTTATCTGGAACTTTGAATTTCTCTTATCTGGAGGTAAGGTTTTTCTTGTTTATCTGGAACATGATCTTTTTCTTATCTGGAACTTTGAATTTCTGATCTGAAGCTTTGAATTTAACTTATCTGGAAATTTGACTCTCTGATCTGAAGCTTTGAATTTTACTTATCTAGAAATTTGACTTTCTCTGATCTGAAGCTTTGAATTTTACTTATCTGGAAATTTAAATTTCTCTTAATCTGGAACTTTGTATTCTTCTTAAATTCCAAGCTCCAGATAAGCAAGACAAATCAAAGTACCAGTTTTTTTTTCTTATCTGTAACTTTGAATTTTTCTTATCTGGAGCTTAGAGTTTTACTTATCTGGACTTTTTATCAGGAGCTTTGAATTTAACTTATCTGGAGCTTTGATTTTTCCTTATCTGGAGCAAAGAATTTAAAAGTCCCAGATAAGGACAAAAACCAAAATTCCAAATAAGCAAGATAAATCAAAGCTCCAGAAAAGTATTTTTTTCTTTATCTGGGTTTTGAATTGTACTATTCTGAAGCTTTGATTTTTCTTTATCTGGAATTTGGAATTTCTCTTATCTGGAGCTATGAATTTTACTAATCTGGAGCTTTGATGTTTTTTATCTGGAGCTAAGAATTTTACTTATCTGGAACTAAGAAATTTACTTATTTGGAGCTAAGAAATTTACTTGTCTGGTGTTTTTTTCTTATCTGGAACTTTGAATTTCTCTGATCTGGAGCTTTAAATTTTAATTTGGAACTTTTCTTATCAGAAGCTTTGATTTTTCCTTTACGACACTTTGAAATTCTCTTATCTGAAGCTTTGAATTTTATTTATCTGGAGCTGAGAAATTAACTTATCTGGAGCTAAGAAATTAAGCTATCTGGAGCTAAGAACTTTACTTATCTGGTGCTTTGATTTTTCCTTATCTTGAACTTTGAATAACACTCATTTTGAGCTTTTAAATTCAAAGATCAGATTCAAAGATCCAATTAAGCCAAATTCTTAGCTCCAGATAAGTCAATTTCTCTCATCTGGAACTTTGAATTTTACTCATCTGGAAATTTGACTTTCTCTGATCTGAAGCTTTGAATTTTACATATCTGGAAATTTGAATTTCTCTTAATCTGGAACTTTGTATTTTTCTTATCTGAAGGTTTGATTTTTTTTTATCTGTAACTTTGATTTTTTTCTTATCTGCAGCTTTGAGTTTTACTTATCTGGAGCTAGGAATTTTACTTATCTGGAGCAAAGAAATTAAAAGCTTCAGATAAGGACAAAAACCAAAAATCCAAATAAGCAAGATAAATCAAAGCTCCAAAGAAGTATTTTTTCTTTATCTGGTGCTTTGAATTATACTATTCTGAAGCTTTGACTTTTCCTTATCTAGAATTGGGAATTTCTCTTATCTGGAGCTTTGAATTTTACTTAATTTGAGCTTTGATTTTATTATCTGGAGCTAAGAGTTTTACTTATCTGGAACTAAGAAATTGACTTATTTGGAGCTAAGAAATTAACTTATCTGGAGGTAAGAAATTAACTTGTCTGGTGTTTTTTGTTACCTGAAACTTTGAATTTCTCTTATCTGGAGCTTTAAAATTCAATTTGGAACTTTTCTTATCTGGAGCTTTGATTTTTCCTTATATGGAACTTTGAACTTTACTTATCTGGAGCTGAGAGATTAACTTATCAGGAGCTCAGAAATTTACTTGTCTGACGCTTTGATTTTTTCTTATCTGGAACTTTGAATTACACTTATTTGGAGCTATAAAACTCAAAGCTCCAGATAAGAAAATACAAAGATCCATATAAGTAAAATTTTAAGCACTGGATAAGTAAATTTCTCTCATCTTGAGCTTCTAAGAAATTAACTTGTCTGGAGCTAAGAAATTTGAGCTAAGAAATTTACTTGTCTGATGCTTTGATTTCTTTCTTATCTGTAATATTGAATTTCTCTTATCTTGAGCTTTAAAAATCAAAGCTCCAGATGAGAAAAATTCTTAGCCCCAGATAAAAAAAATAAGCAAAGTTCCAGATAAGCAATTTGAAAGTTCCAGATAAGCAATTTGAATTTTTCTGGAACTTTGATATGTTTTTTATCTGGAGCTAAGAAATTAACTTACCCGGAGCTAAGAAATTTACTTATCTGATGCTTTGATTTTTTTCTGATCTGGAACTTTGAATTCCTCTTACTTGGGGCCTTTTAATTCAAAGCTCCAGGCAAGACAATTCAAAATTCCATATAAGTAAAATTCTTAGCTTCAGATAAGTGATTTCTCTTGTCTTGAGCTTTCAATTTTTATTATCTGGAGGTTTGATTTTTTTCTCTTTTATGGAGCTTTGAATTTTTCTTATCTGGAGGTTTGATTTTTCTTGCTTATCTAGAGCTTAGAAATTCCAAGCTCCAGATAAGCAAGACAAATCAATGTTCCAGAAAAAAAATCCTATCTCTAACTTTGAATTTTTCTTATCTGGAGCTCTGAGTTTTTATTTATCTAGATTTTTATCTTGAGCTTTGAATTTTACTTATCTGGAGCTTTGATTTTCCGTATCTGGAACTTTAAATTTCTCTTATCTGGAGCTAAAAGATTTGCTTATCTGGAGCTTGGATTTTTTTCTTATCTGGAACTTTGAATTTCTGATCTTGAGCTAGGGATTTTACTTATCTGGAACAAAGAAATAAAAAGCTCCAGAAAAGGTCAAAAACCAGCATTCCAAATAAGCAAGATAAAACAAAGCTCCAGTAAAGTATTTTTTTTTCTTTAACTGGAGCTATGCATTATACTTTTCTGGAGTTTGGATTTTTTCTTATCTGGAATTACGAATTTCTCTTATCTGGAGCTTTGATTTTTTTTATCAGGAACTTTAAATTTAACTTATCTGGAAATATGAATTTCTGTTATCTGGAACATTGATTTTTTCTTATCTGGAGGTTTGATTTTTTCTTGCTTATCTGGAGCTTAGAAATTCCAAGCCCCAGATAAGCAAGACAAATATCAAAGTTTCAGAAATCTTTTTTATTTCTTATCTGTAACTTTGAATTTTTCATATCTGGAGCTTTGAGTTTTACTTATCAGAAGCTCTGATTCTTCCTTACCTGGAAATTTAAATCTCTCTTATCTGGAGCTGTAAGTTCTACATATCTGGAGCTTCGATTTTTTTCTTATCTGTAACTTTGATTTTCTTATCTGGAGCTAAGAATTTTAGTTATTTGGACCAAAGAAATTAAAAACTCCAGATAAGGACAAAAACCAAAATTCCAAACAAGCAAGATAAAACAAAGCTCCAGAAAAGTATTATTTCTTTATCTGCATGGAGCTTTGAATTCTATTATTCTGGAGCTTTGATTTTTCCTTATCTGGAATTTCTCTTATCTGGAGCTTTGAATTTCACTTATCTGGAGCTTTTATTTTTTCTTAATCTGGAACTTTGATCTTATTATCTGGAGCTAAGAATTTTACTGATCTGGAACTAAGAAATTTACTTATTTGGAGCTAAGACTTAAACTTATCTGGAGCTTAGAAATTCACTTGTCTGGTGTTTTTTTCTTATCTGGAACTTTGAATTTCTCTTATCTGGAGCTTTAAAATAAATTCAAAGCTCCAGATAAGAAAAATTCTTAGCTCCAAATAAAGTTTTGGAGCTTTATGGTAAAACCTACTATCTTTTTCATTGAAAAAATATCATTTTCTTTGACTTTTCTCTGGTAATTTTTATGGACTGTCCGAGGTCCTTTACTTGTCTGGAGCTAAGAAATTAACTTATCTGATGCTTTGATTTTTTTCTTATTTGGAACTTTGAATTTCTCTTATCCCGAGCTTTAAAACTCAAAGCTCCAGATAAGTAAAATTAATTCAAAGCTCCAGATAAGAAAAAATCCTTTTTTCTTCTCTTATCTTGAACTTTAAATTTCTATTATCTGGAGCATGAAATTTACCTTATCTGGAACATTGATTTTCTTATCTGAAGTTTTGAATCTTATTTATCTGGAGCTTTGGTTTTCCTATCTGGAACTTTGAATTTTACTTTTCTGAAGCTTGGATTTTATTTTCTGGATCATTTTGAGCTTTATTGTAATTTGTATACTCAGAAGAAAAAGTTTAGTCAGTATTTATGTTTTCTCATAAAATCAACAATACTGCATATATCATTGTCATTTTTTTTACACGAGTTGTATTATCGTAACTTTACATTTACCTGTTCATTGCGTGACAAATAATGCCTCTATTTGACTGTATCGACCAAATTTCAAAATGCACGATTTGCACGTGCTGCGGTAAACTGGCAGGGTTATTTTCTCATATACTGTTAGATATTGAAAGAGAGTTGTTCCTATTGCAATAGTCCGGAGAAAATTCAGTGCTAGCAAGCTTAATTCGCCGGTCAGGCTATCTACAAATTACAGAAGTACCACGTTTTGACGTCTTGAAACAGGTACACGTGTTGCTGACGTAACATGGAGTTTTGGATGCAGTGAACAAACAATTTATCATCTGCAAACACGTTTTCAACGGCCTGAAGGTAAAAATGACAAGCCTCCGTTGGGGAGACCACGGATAGCGACGCCATTTGAAGTTCGGGTCATAGTGACGTCAACATGATGTAATCGCTTCATGGCCGCTTGGAAACTTCTTAAATTCCTTAGTCATGCAACAGATGCGAGAATTTCTGTCTGTACTACCAGAAATCGCCTGTGGGGCGCTAGACTGATTTTTGAGTAATGAAATTTGAATTTTAATATTGACCACTTTGTGTATTTTTGATGAAGAAAATGGGTATATTTTCGGAATGTTTTGTTGAAAATGTTCACATTTGTAAGACATTACATGAATTTTATTTTTAGTACAGTTTTTGTCAATTTTAAGACTGTCTTACAAAATTATTGCACACAGTGTCTGTACTGACTAAACTTTTTCTTCTGAGTATATTATCCTTATCTGGAATTTTGATTTTCTTATCTGGAGGTTTGATTTTCTTTGCAGTTTGTTAACTAGCTTTTAGATTTCTACTTATCTGGAGAATTTCTAAGGAGATGTTTTTGTGGGAGATATTGGAATAAAATGATTGGCTGAAACAAAACTTGGTGGGATTCATCAGCATTGATGCCTCCAACCATGTTTCGGTTCAACCAAACATTTGGTTCAGGAGATGTTGTTTTAAGAATTTGAGCCGTGACATGAGATTTCCAACAATGTGGTATGTGCGACCAGCAAATGCTCAGACCAGCCTGCGCATATCAGCAGTCTGATCAGAGCCTTTGCTAATCGCTTGAATATTCTATGATTGTTGAGCTACAGGGCTGCTCAGGCTCATCTGAGCCTACATTTGTCAAATTACCACATTGTTGGAAATCACATGCCACGGCTCATTTCAAGATGGCATTCATCGAGGCAATTTTACCCATTTTTAATCTCCATGTTGCCCTGAGATGGCTCAGTCCAACATATGGCTCAGGAGAAGCTGTCAACAATGCGTAAAAGTGAGCTAAACCCAACTGCGAGTCTCAAACTAGCAACCCTTCGATCCCCAGTCTAACGCTCTACCACTGAGCTCTGAGTAACGCTTTTATTGCGCGCCCAACTCTACACTAGATAATTTTTAGGGGATTCAGGATAAAAACAGAATAAACAACCAACAACAGACTGGATTATCAGAATGTGTTTAATCCTCAAATGGCTTTTCATCTAAGACCAATTTCAAGATTATTTTTTGATAGGATACTTTTTATTTTTAACTCTTTACTTGCTAGTGGCAACCTGATCTGGGTCCAAACTGTTTGCAAAGGCTATCTGCAGATGACAAAATTGGATCCAGATCATGACTAACAAAAAGTCAGTCCTGATCTGGATCCAAAGCTTTGACACTGTGATAGTGTTCCAGAAACTTTTTTTCTTTAAAGCTGCATACTCTGTAACTATGAACATTTTTGAAAAAAAAAATATTTTCTTTTTAAATCATTTGTAAAAGTAGAATTAAGCTATGTTTTCACAATAAAAATGTTCAGTACAGCTGAAAACTGCATGGAAAAGTGAATTATCTCATCAAATAGGTGTGTTTTTCTCTTGTTTGTAATTATTTGCGTCCCTCCAATAATTCTAGACCGTTGAATTTTAACATAAATGCAGTTGTTTTGATAGTGATACCTTATTAAGATTTACGAAAATGGTAAAATATTTACCTGAATTTGAGTGTTTTTACTGTGTTCTTGAAAACTAAAAACATTATTTTTAAAATTAGAAGATCAAAAGTTACAGACTATGCAGCTTTAAAAAACATTAACTTTGAGTTAACTGATGTTTTACTTAATTACTTAATTGTTGGCATTTTAACATTTATGAGCACTGCCAGGATACATTTTGTGCTCAGCTGAGTTGAGTATGAAAAAAAATTATAGCCTCGAGGCCTTGCTCTGAGGTTATGTAACTTCTTTTATGCTCAACTCAGCTGAGCACGAAATTTCAACTGCTCATAAAAACTAAAATACCCACAAATGAAGATGTATTTGCTTTAAGTCTCTCAGATGTATTTATCATGCTACTAAATATTAAAATGCCAACAATTGTTGGAATTATAACATTTATGAGCAGGATAACTTTCATGCTCAGCAGAGTTGAGCATGAGGAAGTTTTATAACCACTGGCCTGTTTTATTTCCATGCTTTTTCTTGCCCAACCTATGAATTTTTCAGGAGCAAGAACCGTCTGATCAGGGTTCATTATGTTTGACCCCATGATAAAGTGTAGTTTGAAGTGCATTTGAATATATGCAGCAAATGTATAAACGCCGACAGCTTTTTCAGGACATAAAATATTGACAGGATCACAAAAATATCCAAAAATTGTGTTTTTGAGTACTCTCCCTTTGATGTGTCTCATGATTTAGCTCTACTTTCTAGTGTTGTCTGCTGATAACCTTTGCAGACAGTTTAGACCCAGATCAGGCCTGACAAAAGCATTGTTCCTGATCAAGATCCAAACTGTTTATCACTCTGATGGTCATGCTGGAGAACCACTGTACTTGAACACTGCAGTCGTGTGGTGGTTGCAGTCTATGAGTGCACAGAAATAGGTACCTAGCTGGTTAAATAGGGTAATATTTTGGTTGATATTTTGGTTGCTACAGGACCAGTTTTATGCCAAAAAATGTGATTTTTACCTGAAAAAGGAGTTCAAAATCTGAGGGCAGAGCATTTTGAAAGTTATTCAAGCTTTTCATACTGTACACATAGTTCTGTATATCGGGTGTTCCGACCCAGTAGTATGAAAAGCTTGAATAACTTTCAAAAAGCTCAAGCCTCAGATTTCAAACTTTTTTACATTTAAGTACTGATATTTTACATTTCAGCTAAAGTAAGCATTCCAGGACATGAACTAAAATGCCTTTCATCCTTTTTCAGGAGAAAAATCACATTTTAGGCATAATTCAGGCACTGCATCGACTATCGCTCACCTCACATAAACCTTGTTAAGAAGATATTAAGCTGGATTTATAAGTGACAATAACTTGCCAAGAATATTATTGGCCTAAATATTACTTTTTTTTAACAGATGGGTACACTATTCTGTGCACTTGGCGACTACAACCAACACACAATGACTGCACTGTTTGAGTACAGGGTTTTTAGCGTGTTGGTGGTCCTGGACACATTTTTTGAAAAAGGTTTTTTTTCCAAAGCAGCAGACACAAAAAAAAATATATGCTGCAATATGTTCTTTTAAAATTAAAGTAATGTTAGTGTGAGTAAGAACTACATCCGATAAAGCCTAGTGTCTTTTTTGTGGCACATAGGCAGTTTATGTCAAAGTTTTTTGGGTTCAAGGGAGGAATACACCACAATACAGCATGAGAGATACGTTTTCTTGCCTAACCTATGAATTTTTCAAGTGCAAGAACCGTCTGATCAGGGTTCATTATGTTTAATCCCATGATAAAGTGTAGTTTGAAGTGCATTTGAATATATGCAGCAAATGTATAAAAGCCGACAACATATTAAGGACAAAAAATATTGGCATGATAATAAAAAGAGCAAAAAGATACAAAAATTGTGTTATTTGAGTAGTTTCCCTTTGGTGTGCGTCATGGTTTAGCTCTACTTTCTAGTGTTGTCTGCTGCCTACCTTTGCAAACAGTTTAGACCCAGATCAGGCCTGACAAAAACATTGGGCCTGATCTAGATCCAAACTGTTTAACACTCTGATGGTCACACTAGAGAACCACTGTACTCAAACAGCGCAGTCATTGTGTGCTGGTTGCAGTCGACGAGTGCTCAGAAAAGTTTACCTGCTGTTGAAAAGGGTAATATTTTGGTCAATATTTCACTTCTGAAAATATTCATTGCTAATTATTGTCACTTAAATAAATCCAGCTGTGTATCTGCTTGACAAAATTTACATGGGGAGAGTGATAGTCGCTACAGACCAAGAGTTATGCCAAACAATGTGATTTTTGCCTTAAAAGGAGGATGAAAGTAATATTTGTTTATATTCTAGATTTTATGATTACTTTCTATAAATTCTTTTATGCGCACGAAGTTCAAAATCTGAGGGAAGAGCATTTTGAAAGTTATTCAAACTTTTCATACTGTATGTAAAGTTCTGTATATCAGGTGTTCCGACCCAGGAGTTGAGGATCTAATTAAAATCAATATGTTGCAGTTGACGACCCGATCACTGGGCCAGAAAGCTGATATACAGAACTTAGAATGCGTACAGTACAAAAAGCTTGAATAACTTTAAAAATGCTCAAGCCTCAGATTTCAAACTTTTTTCACAATAAAGTACTGTTATTTTACATTTTAGCTGAAGTAAGCATTCAAGGCCATAAACAAAAATGCTTTTTATCCTTTTTTGAGGAGAAAATCACATTTTAGGCATAAATCAGGCACTGCATCAACTATTGCTTAACTCACATAAATCTTGTTTAGCAGATACTAAGCTGGATTTATAAGTGACAACAACTTGCCAAGAATATTTTCAGAAGTAAAATATTGACCAAAATATTTCCCTTTTTAACAGCTAGGTGCACTCATTGACTGCAAATAACAAGTGATGACTACTGATGTTCGAGTACAGGGTTCTCTAGTGTGATGATGTTCCTGAAAGAATTTTTTGAAAAAGTTGATTTTTTTAAACTGAGTTTCTTGCTTAAAGTCTCTCAGATGTTGTATTTATCAGGCCCTATTTATCATGCCACTAAATGTTAAAATGCCAACAACTGTTGGAAACTGTTACAACTCAATTTAACACTGGCATTTTAGCATTTAAGAGCAACTAATTTTGTGCTCAGCGGAGTTTTCTAACCTCTTGGCCTGTTTTTATAAGATAATTCACATTTCAGTGCACTTTTCAGCTATTGTGAACAGATTTATCGTGAAAGCAAAGCTTAATTCTAATATTACAAATGATTTAAAAAGAAAAGATTTTTTTTCGGAAAATGTTCATAAATGCAGGCTTAGTCATTTTAAGCCTACATTGCAAACAATATGGGCCAATCAGACCAATACCAAGGGATCAGTCTGTCCAGGGTTCATAGTATTTGCTAAAAGCAAAAAGACTGATTGTGTTATTTAAGTACTCTCCCTTAGATGGTTTAACTCTTTTTGGACCCAGATGAGGCCCAAAATATGGATCTGAAACTGCTAGACACTCTGATGGTGATCCTGAAATAATTTTTCAAAAAAGTTGATTTTGAAAATAAATCCAGCAAATTTCTCTATCTTTCATAAAGAAAGCTTTGGTTATCAGGACTGAAATTCACAAAATATTGTCAACATAGCTAACACAGTAGACCCAGATCAGACTGCTTCTTCAGAAGCAGTCTGATCAGAAGCATCTGGGTCTGCCCTGTTTGTCTAGGACTTTTTAGCATTGATTCAGAGATTTTTTAAGCTTTCTGTGCAAGTTTACAATGGATCATACTTTCAGCTTGTAGTGACAACGTCTTACCAAAGTTAAACATATCTTGCATAAATAATGATTTTGGCTTTAACTCCTAATTTTTCAGGCTTTTGTTGTCATTTGCCGAGTTTAATCAAAATTATTTTTTTTCAAAAAATTCTTTCAGGAGCACTAACAGAGTGTCAAACAGTTTGGATCCAGACCAGGACAGGCATTCTGTCGCTCCTGAGTTGGGTCAAAACTGCTTGCAAGGGTTATCAGCTGCTTGCTAGCAAGGAAAGAGTAAACATTTATGGAATTTGTTGGGTTTTTTTTCAAGATTTTTCCCATCTGCATTAGGTGTCAAATTTGATCTTGAACTAGATCTAAGAAGGTCAAGGTCAACCTAGAATCATTATTTGAGCAAATGTCTGAAGACCAAAGTTGTACTGTAAGATTTTTTTAATGTTTTTTTTTTTTTTTTTTTAGAAGCTCTTCCTATAATTATGTATAGACACATGAAATATTAAATTTTGAGCCATATTTTTTCATTTGTGCATAAAATATGCCTTTTATGAGATGCCATTGAGAGAAAAAAAGTTTACATACAAAGCAAAAACAGACATACAAATATAAAGACTGATTACAATACATGTAGCTCACATTGAGCCTTTGGCTCAGGTGAGCAAAAAGGCATACAAAATAATGCAGCTCTAGTGCAATGAGTTAACCATTAAAGCCCAAATGACGACTGCAGCAAATTTTTCAACATCTTTCCTAGTTTTTGACAAATATAAGGTTTGATATTTCATGAAATAACATGCCTTATTTGTTATTTTGAAAAAGCAGCAAAACTATATGTGGCGCTGTATGGGTTAAGGTAAGTACTCCTTTCACAATCTATGAAACTTTTTAGCGTAAAATTGCTATTATATTCTTACCTATCATAATTTAAATAAGATTGAGTTTTGGGTGCTCAAAAGAGCCGTCTCATTGAGAGGGTTCTTTTGAGTACCCACAACATATGTTTTGGGTGAGAAATAAAAAAAAATAGTTTTCCAATACACACTCTTATCTGGAGTGGAGGCTAATATATAAGAAGTTCTTCATGCTTCAGTAACCACTACGAATTTGTCCTGTGGCACCACTTGGTCTTGGGTCTTGATGGCACTGCTTCGGGGTCCAACTGACAACATCTCTTCCTGGAGGTTTGGGTCCTGATAACCAGACTGGAGTGACCTGTAGAATTGTGGACTCCATTCCCTTTGCCTACTGGGTAATTTTTTCATGCTATTTTGTCGTCTGCTAATTTATTCGAAAAAATTCTTTCAAGAATACCATCAGCCTGCAAAGCAATTTGGACCCAGATCAGGCCCAACATTTTGTTGGGCCTAATCTGGGTCAAAACTGTTTTTAAATGTTATTAGTAGTAGGTTAAGAGGTTAGGGCATGATTACATTCTGATCTTCTATGATCTGTCCTCCCATGAGCGTTCCAATTGCAAGATGGCACCTTAGCCGCAACCTATAAAAAATAAAACAACAAAAGTTACTAAAAAGACCTTTTAACTAAGGCCTACCATATGAATTTTGACAAAACTCTTTGCATGCTCAGTAATATTTATTGTTTTTGTTGTGTGCTGAAAAACCTTTGGAACCAGATCAGTCCCAACAAAATGTGGGGCCTGATCAGGATCAAATCTGTTGCAAAGATTCTAGCAACACAAATTCTATATTACTGTCCTGCCAGCCAAGAGTGACAGTGACGTCGTGTTTGTTTACAATGATAAGTAAAACATTAACTTTTACACTTCATCTTGAGCCAATGTGAATCTATAGATCACTTGTGTATTAATCCTATCCTGCAGATAGGATTAATACACAAGTGATCTATCGATTCTAAGTCCCTGATGACTTTGTAAACAAAACATGACGTCACTGTCACTCTTGGCTGGCAGGACAATACCTGTGCATGAAATTCCAATAAATTTACCAATGATACTAGTTATCCCAATCATTGTTGCATCAATATCCAGGTAGGCGTAGTGTAAATTTCGCATACAATTCCCCAAGAGCAATTAAGTTGGGCCTCAACCCATCTTTTTAAATATATTTTATTTCGCATCTGGGAGTAATACAACGCTAGCAATAAAATCGATAAACCACTAGTGGTTTACAGATTTAAAAACATTAGGCAATGACATACATTATAACATTGCTTAAAAGACGACAAAATCTTGGAAGTTTTCGCGCCAAAATGCATTTTTTATGTAATTATAATATGATACATAGAATCTAATATTCATGCTCTTTTATTATTAAAATTCAACTTGTTGAGAAAGATAAAATGCTTGGCAAGATTTTATCTCTGTTCCTGAACTCTTTAACAAATTCAATAAAACATGAGCCCTCATGTAAGATCCTGATTTCTGTTCTTTCCTGTGCTATTTATCTAGTCAATAAATGACAGGATCCCTAATCAGGAAAGATGGTGTTTACTGTTTAAGCCGAAAGGAATTCCCACTCCTATCAGTTGAACCAGTCCATTTCAGTTTGAATGGTGGTTGGATGGTATTTTTCATTTTTATTCAAATTTTAATAGAACATTCAAACAGCTAACAGTGGAGATCCTGATCAGATGCCCCATTCTGTGGCATCTGACCTGGGTCTGTACTGTTTGCCTTTGTCTCACAAAACGGACACTAGGCATACCCTAGGTTAAGAGTGCCTAATGAAAAATTAATTTTCTTATTTCTCCACCAAAACATATGTTGTGTATACTCAAAAGAACCATCTCAATGAGATGGTTCTTTTGAACACCCAAAACAAATGATAAATACTAAGAAAACATTTACAAGTTTATGCTGAATAAAATTGGCTATCTGGACCTATGCTGATATTTTTCAAGCTAGAGAACCCTGTACTTGAATAGCGCAGTCATCCTGTGTTGGTTGCAGTCGAATAGTGCACAGAATAGTTTACCTATATCTGTTAAAAAGGTATTCTGGTCAATATTTTACTTCTGAAAAATTTCTTCGCTAACTATTGTCACTTATAAATCCAGCTATGTATCAGCTTAACAAGATTTATGTGAGTTAAGCGATAGTCAATATAGCAGCCTTAAAAAGGTGATTATTCTCCTGAAAAAGAATGAGGGGCATTTTTGTTTATGTCCTAGAATTTATGCTTACTTTAGCTAAGAAGCAAAATAACAGTACTTTGATGTGAAAAAAGATGAAATCTGAGGCTGGGGCATTTTGAAAGTTATTCTAGCTTTTCATACTGTATGCATAGTTATAGTTCTGTACATCGGGTGTTCTGGTTAGTGATCAGGTCGTCGACTGCAACATATTGATTTTGTTTAGATACTCCACTACTGACCCGATATACAGAACTGTGCGAATAGTATGAAAAGCTTGAATAACTTTCAAAATGCTCTTCCCTCAGATTTCAAACTTTGTGCACATTAAAGGACTGGTATTTTGCATTTTATCGAAAGTAAGCATAAATTCCAGAGCATTAACCAAAATTTCTCTCATACTTTTTTCAGAAAAAAAACAAACATTTTTGGCATAACTCTGGCCACAGGTTTAGATAAACAAAATATTTCAGCGTAAAATTGTAAATACTTTCTTAATCATAATTTTCAGCATATGCTTTGGGTGCTCAAAAGAACCGTCTCATTGAGACGGTTCTTTTGAGTACCCACAACATGTGTTTTTGTTGAGAAATAAGAAAATTACTTTTCTGTTAGGTGCTCATAAATAAAGGCCTGACTCTGGCGCTGTAGCGACTATCTCTCAACCCAAATAAATCATGCTAAGAAAATACATAGCTTGATTTATAAGTGACAATAATTAGTGATGAATATTATCAGAAATAAAATATTGACCAAAATATTATTACCCTTTTTAACAGCTAGGTACACTATTCTATGCACTCGTTGACTACAACCAACACGGGATGACTGCGCTGTTCAAGTAAAGGGGTTCTCTAGCATGAAAAAAAATGCATCTAAGCAATTACAAAATAAGATTGAGGTAACAGGAAAAGTTATCCAACCATAACATGCTGAAGATATGCTTATCTTTTCCTGGTATTGAACAGGACTTTAGTTAATTAAGATTTCCTGATGGGCTTTAGCTAATTAAAGTGCGTAACAGAAAAATATTTTTTTCTTATTTCTCCACCAAAACATATTTTGTGGGTTACTCAAAAGAACCGTCTCATTGAGACGGTTCTTTTGAGCACCCAATACATTTGCTAAACATTACCGGTAAGAAAATATTTACAATTTTACGCTGAAAATTTTCATTTATCTAAACTGGTGTTGAAGGTTCGAAAGACGTTTCTTTGAAACCTGCATGGTCTGTAGTTGCTGAGAATCCACACCCACAAGATTTAATAAAAGAATTTATCAACTCAAAGAAAAATCATCCAATCACATCAAGACTGTGAGTACCATGACGTTTTGGTGAAATCCAGTCAGTAGCTATATATACTGACCTACACAAATAACCCGTCATACATTTCAATGGCAATTTTGATTTTTCATTCTGTACGCCCTAAAACTGATCGGATTCTGATGAAATAATGAGCATGTATAGCAAAACAAATGTGCTCAAGAAATCAAGTTTTATCTTTATCATGCACATGCTGAATACTGCGTTACTGGGACGTCAAAGTCAAACTTTGAACGGCTATTTCTCGGTAAATAATGGGAATGATTTTTTATTTTTTAACTGGAATGGAAACAGCAGACACCAGAAAAAGGTGCATCTAAGAAATGGTGAGAAACGGTTAAGCGTTGACGGAGAAAATCCGTTTTTCCATATCAAAGTTACGTTTTCAAATTTACGTCATCCACAGTTCTCCACTGAGGACAAATTTTTGAAACTTTAGGGCGGTACTTTGTTTGGCAATCTCCAAACAATACTCCCGACTTGGTTTACTTTTTCTAAACATTCAAGCTTCTTGCACAATGTAAATTCTCCGAAAAAGTATGAACGCCAGAGTGACGTCAAACGTTGGTGACTGCCATTGTAATTTTCATTTGCTTTGTTTTAATTCAGATGTCTGTCATGGCCTACCACCAAATTTTAAATCTTAACCAAATCAATAACGATCCTGGGACCAATTAAAAACTGTCAGGTTTCTTTTGTAGTTGAGTATATATAGGTGCTGAGAATTTGCGAAGACAAGACTGAAAAAAGGCTGATATTACAAGAAAAATCATCTAACCATACTGCAAAATTGGAAATTTTTCGACTGTTTTTTTTTTATTTTTGTGAAGTTTCGAAATGGCAAAATCATTCTGCCGTTTACTGATGTATATAAGGTAAATCATACCTCAGTCGCGATTTTTTATGTAGCAAATATGTCTTTTAACGTTATCGCGCAAAAATATCCAAATTTACAGTATCATGCTGGCAATATGCTCATCTCCTCTTGATTGTTCCATTAATATCCAGCAAGTATAGTTACTGAGAATTTACATACATGTATGAAAGTTCAAAATTTACAAAATCCTGATTTTCAGAAATTCAAATCTTAAAACTTGCAATTTGCCTACAAATACTGATTATTTTCGAGTTTAAATGGTCAATTGTCTTTAGATTAACTGAAAAATATATCGGGGAAGCTTAGATATAATCAGCCTCATTCAGCATTTTGAGGCTGATTTTCTAAAGAAAGTCAGCCTCATTCATAATCCTGAAAACTCATCTATGTACACGGACAAGATTCACTGGATTTACTAGGACAGACAGATGGATTGACCAAGAGACAGATGGACAAAACTGCAACAATATGTTGCCAATTTAGGGAGCAAAACAAGATTTATCGTTTGTTCCTTACAGAAAACACCAGTTGAATTATCCAGAAGAAGCCCGTATGATTTTCGGCACCACTACAAAAACTTGGCACACTGGTAGAAAGGAGACATGCCACAACATTCAGATGAAACAGCGTAACAAGGTAATGTCAATCTTCAAGACTAGGACGTCCAGAAAACTAATGATCTCCAGCTACATTTAATTCAACCAACCAAATATCCTGAGAAAGGCCTTGAGAGCTCTTACATGAGGTCTATCATGAAGTCCTTTTCACCACAAAGACTCGGATTCCCAGCTCCATATCCCCTCAAAGAATTTAAATGCCAGTGGTGAACAACATCCATACAGGTCTTCCTCCACTGATGGCAGGCTGCATGAGAAAGCCCAAATGCAACAGGTAGTACTGGGCTACATGGTACCAGTAGCAGAAGTTACCACAAACATATCTCAAAACACTAAACTAAATTTTCATTGACTTTGTTGGTAGCTCTGACCTGACTTGACATGAAATTGACAAATTTGGGTCAATTTCCCCAACAATGAATGAGTGCATATTTAATGCAATACTGAATCCTCCATCCCTTTTACTTTCTTAACTCAAAACCTGTGAAGAGTACTTTGATAAACAGTGCAGGCCCAAGAGGGATGCAGCAGAAATAAGTTTAGGACAATCCACATACTATCTTTACTAATACAACCAGGCTTATTGCAGCTGTTTCTTTGAGCAGTGTCATCAAGGTAACCATCCACTACATTTAATTCCACACCAACCACATATCCTGCAAAAGGCTCTGAGAGCTTTTACAGGAGGTCTATCATGCAGTCCTTTTCACGGCAAAGATTCAAATTTCAGAAATCAGATTCCAAGCTTCACATCTCCCTCCAAAAATTTAAATGTCAGAGGTGGTATATGATAACAGCATCAAAAGCATCCACAAAACAGGATTTCTCTTTTCTTTTTTATACAAAACACCATTTGAACACTAAGTTTTCGGCAGAGTCAAATAGGTTCACCCTATGATAAATGCATCTGTCTAATGCTTATCCAGAAAAAACTGTTATGATATTTGGCACCACTGCACGAATTCAGTTGCACACTGGTACAAAGGAGACAAGCCATAACATTCAGATGAAACTGCATAACAAGGTTATGTCCACCTTCAAGACCAGGAGGTCCAGGAAACTAATGATTTCCATCTCCCTGACTATGTAACTGGCTAAACCAGTACCTCATCCAGGCAATCCTACACCACAATTTCCAAGCCTGAAAGCTGAACACACACAGAAATCTGTATGCCTGCCATTTGCAAGACCTCTTGGCTGAAATAGCTATCAAGGTCATCCAGGAAGTCCTATACCAAGTCTAGCCAAAAGATGGCAAAAAGCTCTAGCAGGTAAAATGGTAATACAAACTGTGACAGAGCCTGGCTACCTGCCTGGATTAGTGCCTTGCCTTGGCAGCTTGCCCTCAGGGTAAAACATTTGCAACTTAGTCCGCTCACACAAGCTGAGTGCCACTGGCAGCAAGGTTTAGCCCACTAAGATCAATGCAAACAAATGCACTTTGAAGAGAACTGCTCAGTGCTACTGCCCACTTTGATTTCTGGATTAACCCTTCTCTCTTGCGACCATCCTGACCATGTCAGCCAAAATCAGCATTGAAATGGGGCCCCATTTTTATTTCAATGCTGTTTTCTGGATAACAAGGGCAGGGTTGTCACAAAAAGTAGGTCAATATCAAAAGCCAAAATCGACAATTGCCAACTTCACAGGTCTCTCCAAAGTTGTGTTGTCTGAATTGCCCTTTGTGGACCAAATTTGAAGCCTCAAATGCACGTTTGTGTGTTCATACCAACTCACAAATATTTAACCCTGTAGGTAGTCTGACAAGACAAGGTACTGGTCCAGGCTAGCAGCTAAATTCTCCCACTGAATGTCTCACAATTGTAAAGGCAAGAGCCCTTTGTCATCCTTTAGCAAAACAAGGTGCAGGGCTTTCCGAACAAAAATTGGTAGCTGCTTCAGCCTCAAGTTCTTGCACATAACAGGTATACAGACCCCAATGCATATGCAACCACAGACTCAGAAATATTGGTGTACAAATGCCTAGCTGAGATGCTAGTGCAGACAGTGGACACAGGCAGGGACATGGCAACCTGTAGATTCCCAGACTTCACCAGCCTTCAAAGAAGACAGAACATTGATGTACAACTTAATCTAGATGGTATAGTTTGTATCCCTGGTGTCAATGTGCCACCTTGTTCTTGCAGTGATAACAAACACATGACAGCTTTTTGGCAAAGCCCTGATTAGGTCACACTATCCTATGGTGAGGCCATTTCACAATGCAAATGTGTTCCATTGGCATTTCTTGTCAAAGACTTGCGAGAAGTCTTGCATAGTGTGCACATTACAAATGCCATGGGTAGGCAGCTATCCTAAGTTGACGAGTCAAACTGGGTCTTGCTATGACCACTGAACTCCTGCATGGTCCCCAGCTTGTTCACAGAAAAGCATGATGATTTTTATCAGCAAGCTTCTTCAATAGTTGGCTTATCAGTACCTTTTCAAGTTCAGAATGGTGGAAAGGATTACCCAATGCTAAGAGCAGTAGGCTACAGGGTCTCTCCTAAATCTGGTCCTCCTCTGTCTTGTTTTGAGATCAAGACACCATTCAGATGGGTCTTCCTCCACTGATGGCGGCTGCATACGCCCAAATGCAACAGGTAGTACTGGGCTACATGGTACCAGTAGCAGAAGTTACCACAAACATATCTCAAAACCTAAACTAAATTTTCATTGACTTTGTTGGTAGCTCTGACCTGACTTGACATGGAAATGACAAATTTGGGTCAATTTCCCAAACAATGAATGAGTGCATATTTAATGCAATACAGAATCCTCCATCCCTTTTATTTTCTTAACTCAAAACCTGTGAAGAGTACTTTGATACACAGTGCAGGCCCAAGAGGGATGCAGCTGAAATAAGTCTAGGACAATCCACATACTATCTGTACTAATACAAACAGGCTTAGTGCAGCTGTTACTTTTAGCAGTGTCATCAAGGTAACCATCCACTACATTTAATTCCACACCAACCACATATCCTGAAATAGGCTTCGAGAGCTCTTACATGAGGTCTATCATGCAGACCTTTTCACGGCAAGATTTACATTTACAAAATCAGATTCCCAGCTTCACATCTCCCTCCAAGAATTTAAATGTCAGAGGTGGTATATGATTACCGCATCAAAAGCATCCACAAAACACGATTTCTCTTTTCTCTTTTATAGAAAACACCAGTTGAACATTAAGACTTCCGCAGAGTCAAATAGGTTCACACTATGATAAGTGCATCTGTCTAATGTTTATCCAGAAAAAAACTATTATGAGTTTTGGCACCACTGCACGAATTTGGTTGCTCACTGGTACAAAGGACACAAGCCATAACATTCAGATGAAACTGCATAACAAGGTTATGTCGACCTTCAAGACCAGGAGGTCTAGGAAGCTAATGATTTCCATCTCCCTGCCTATGTAACTGGCTAAACCAGTACCTCATCCAGGCAATTCACAGTACACCAGTATTTCCAAGCCTGAAAGCTGAACACACATAGAAATCTGTATGCCTGCCATTTGCAAGACCTCTTGCCTGAAATAGCTATCAAGGTCATCCAGGAAACCCTATACCAAGTCTAGCCAAAAGATGGCAAAAAGCTCTTGCAGGTACAATGGTAATACAAACTGTGACAGAGCCTGGCTACCTGTCTGGATTAGTGCCTTGCCTTGGCAGCTTGCCCTCAGGGTAAAACATTTGCAACTTAGTCCGCCCACACAAGCTGAGTGCCACTGGCAGCAAGGTTTAGCCCACTAAGATCAATACAGACAAATGCACTTTGAAGAGAACTGCTCAGCGCTACTGCCCACTTTGGTTTCTGGATTAACCCTTCTCTCTTGCAACCATCCTGACCATGTCAGCCGAAATCAGCATTGAAATGGAGCCCCATTTTGATTTCAATGCTGTTTTCTAGATAACAAGGGCAGGGTTGTCACAAAAAATAGGTCAATATCAAAAGCCAAAATCGACAATTGCCAACTTCACAGGTCTCTCCAAAGTTGTGTTGTCTGAATTGCCCTTTGTGGACCAAATTTGAAGCCTCAAATGCACGTTTGTGTGTTCATACCAATTCGCAAATATCTAACCCTGCAGGTAGTCTGACAAGACAAGCTACTGGTCCAGGCTAGCAGCTAGATTCTCCCACTGAATGTCTCACAATTGTAAAGGCAAGAGCTCTTTGTCATCCTTTAGCAAAACCAGGTGCGGGGCTTTCCGGACAAAATTGGTAGCTACTTCAGCCACAAGTTCTTGCACATAACAGGTATACAGACTCCAATGCATATGCAACCACACACTCAGAAATATTGGTGTACAAATGCTTAGCTGAGATGCTAGTGCAGACAGTGGACACAGGCAGGGACATGGCAACCCGTAGATTCCCAGACTTCACCAGCCTTCAAAGAAGACAGAACATTGATGTACAACTTAATCTAGATGGTATAGTTTGTATCCCTGGTGTCAATGTGCCACCTTGTTCTTGCAGTGATAACAAACACATGACAGCTTTTCTGGCAAAGCCCTGATTAGGTCACACTATCCTATGGTGAGGCCATTTCACAATGCAAATGTGTTGCATTGGCATTTCCTGTCAAAGACCTGCGAGAAGTCTTGCATAGTGTGCACATTACAAATGCCATGGGTAGGCAGCTATCCTAAGTTGACGAGTCAAACTGGGTCTTGCTATGACCACTGAACTCCAGCATGGTCCCCAGCTTGTTCACAGAAAAGCATGATGATTTTTATCAGCAAGTATCTTCAATAGTTGGCTTATCAGTAGCTTTTCAAGTTCAGAATGGTGGAAAGGATTACCCAATGCTAAGAGCAGTAGGCTACAGGGTCTCTCCTAAATCTGGTCCTCCTCTGTCTTGTTTTGAGAACAAGACACCATTCAGATGGGTCTTCCTCCACTGATGGCGGCTGCATACGCCCAAATGCAACAGGTAGTACTGGGCTACATGGTACCAGTAGCAGAAGTTACCACAAACATATCTCAAAACCCTAAACTAAATTTTCATTGACTTTGTTGGTATCTCTGACCTGACTTGACATGGAATTGACAAATTTGGGTCAATTTCCCAAACAATGAATGAGTGCATATTTAATGCAATACTGAATCCTCCATCCCTTTTATTTTCTTAACTCAAAACCTGTGAAGAGTACTTTGATACACAGTGCAGGCACAAGAGGGATGCAGCAGAAATAAGTTTAGGACAATCCACATACTATCTGTACTAATACAAACAGGCTTAGTGCAGCTGTTACTTTTAGCAGTGTCATCAAGGTAACCATCCACTACATTTAATTCCACACCAACCACATATCCTGAAATAGGCTTCGAGAGCTCTTACATGAGGTCTATCATGCAGTCCTTTTCACGGCAAGATTTACATTTACGAAATCAGATTCCCAGCTTCACTTCTCCCTCCAAGAATTTAAATGTCAGAGGTGGTATATGATTACCGCATCAAAAGCATCCACAAAACACGATTTCTCTTTTCTCTTTTATAGAAAACACCAGTTGAACATTAAGACTTCCGCAGAGTCAAATAGGTTCACACTATGATAAGTGCATCTGTCTAATGTTTATCCAGAAAAAAACTATTATGAGTTTTGGCACCACTGCACGAATTTGGTTGCTCACTGGTACAAAGGACACAAGCCATAACATTCAGATGAAACTGCATAACAAGGTTATGTCGACCTTCAAGACCAGGAGGTCTAGGAAGCTAATGATTTCCATCTCCCTGCCTATGTAACTGGCTAAACCAGTACCTCATCCAGGCAATTGTACACCAGTATTTCCAAGCCTGAAAGCTGAACACACATAGAAATCTGTATGCCTGCCATTTGCAAGACCTCTTGCCTGAAATAGCTATCAAGGTCATCCAGGAAACCCTATACCAAGTCTAGCCAAAAGATGGCAAAAAGCTCTTGCAGGTACAATGGTAATACAAACTGTGACAGAGCCTGGCTACCTGTCTGGATTAGTGCCTTGCCTTGGCAGCTTGCCCTCAGGGTAAAACATTTGCAACTTAGTCCGCCCACACAAGCTGAGTGCCACTGGCAGCAAGGTTTAGCCCACTAAGATCAATACAGACAAATGCACTTTGAAGAGAACTGCTCAGCGCTACTGCCCACTTTGGTTTCTGGATTAACCCTTCTCTCTTGCAACCATCCTGACCATGTCAGCCGAAATCAGCATTGAAATGGAGCCCCATTTTGATTTCAATGCTGTTTTCTAGATAACAAGGGCAGGGTTGTCACAAAAAATAGGTCAATATCAAAAGCCAAAATCGACAATTGCCAACTTCACAGGTCTCTCCAAAGTTGTGTTGTCTGAATTGCCCTTTGTGGACCAAATTTGAAGCCTCAAATGCACGTTTGTGTGTTCATACCAATTCGCAAATATCTAACCCTGCAGGTAGTCTGACAAGACAAGCTACTGGTCCAGGCTAGCAGCTAGATTCTCCCACTGAATGTCTCACAATTGTAAAGGCAAGAGCTCTTTGTCATCCTTTAGCAAAACCAGGTGCGGGGCTTTCCGGACAAAATTGGTAGCTACTTCAGCCACAAGTTCTTGCACATAACAGGTATACAGACTCCAATGCATATGCAACCACAGACTCAGAAATATTGGTGTACAAATGCTTAGCTGAGATGCTAGTGCAGACAGTGGACACAGGCAGGGACATGGCAACCCGTAGATTCCCAGACTTCACCAGCCTTCAAAGAAGACAGAACATTGATGTACAACTTAATCTAGATGGTATAGTTTGTATCCCTGGTGTCAATGTGCCACCTTGTTCTTGCAGTGATAACAAACACATGACAGCTTTTTTGGCAAAGCCCTGATTAGGTCACACTATCCTATGGTGAGGCCATTTCACAATGCAAATGTGTTCCATTGGTATTTCCTGTCAAAGACCTGCGAGAAGTCTTGCATAGTGTGCACATTACAAATGCCATGGGTAGGCAGCTATCCTAAGTTGACGAGTCAAACTGGGTCTTGCTATGACCACTGAACTCCTGCATGGTCCCCAGCTTGTTCACAGAAAAGCATGATGATTTTTATCAGCAAGCTTCTTCAATAGTTGGCTTATCAGTAGCTTTTCAAGTTCAGAATGGTGGAAAGGATTACCCAATGCTAAGAGCAGTAGGCTACAGGGTCTCTCCTAAATCTGGTCCTCCTCTGTCTTGTTTTGAGAACAAGACACCATTCAGATGGGTCTTCCTCCACTGATGGCGGCTGCATACGCCCCAATGCAACAGGTAGTACTGGGCTACATGGTACCAGTAGCAGAAGTTACCACAAACATATCTCAAAACCCTAAACTAAATTTTCATTGACTTTGTTGGTAGCTCTGACCTGACTTGACATGGAATTGACAAATTTGGGTCAATTTCCCAAACAATGAGTGCATATTTAATGCAAAACTGAATCCTCCATCCCTTTTATTTTCTTAACTCAAAACCTGTGAAGAGTACTTTGATACACAGTGCAGGCCCAAGAGGGATGCAGCAGAAATAAGTCTAGGACAATCCACATACTATCTGTACTAATACAAACAGGCTTAGTGCAGCTGTTACTTTTAGCAGTGTCATCAAGGTAACCATCCACTACATTTAATTCCACACCAACCACATATCCTGAAATAGGCTTCGAGAGCTCTTACATGAGGTCTATCATGCAGTCCTTTTCACGGCAAGATTTACATTTACGAAATCAGATTCCCAGCTTCACATCTCCCTCCAAGAATTTAAATGTCAGAGGTGGTATATGATTACCGCATCAAAAGCATCCACAAAACACGATTTCTCTTTTCTCTTTTATAGAAAACACCAGTTGAACATTAAGACTTCCGCAGAGTCAAATAGGTTCACACTATGATAAGTGCATCTGTCTAATGTTTATCCAGAAAAAAACTATTATGAGTTTTGGCACCACTGCACGAATTTGGTTGCTCACTGGTACAAAGGACACAAGCCATAACATTCAGATGAAACTGCATAACAAGGTTATGTCGACCTTCAAGACCAGGAGGTCTAGGAAGCTAATGATTTCCATCTCCCTGCCTATGTAACTGCCTAAACCAGTACCTCATCCAGGCAATTGTACACCAGTATTTCCAAGCCTGAAAGCTGAACACACATAGAAATCTGTATGCCTGCCATTTGCAAGACCTCTTGCCTGAAAAAGCTATCAAGGTCATTTAGGAAACCCTATACCAAGTCTAGCCAAAAGATGGCAAAAAGCTCTTGCAGGTACAATGGTAATACAAACTGTGACAGAGCCTGGCTACCTGTCTGGATTAGTGCCTTGCCTTGGCAGCTTGCCCTCAGGGTAAAACATTTGCAACTTAGTCTGCCCACACAAGCTCAGAGTGCCACTGGCAGCAAGGTTTAGCCCACTAAGATCAATACAGACAAATGCACTTTGAAGAGAACTGCTCAGCGCTACTGCCCACTTTGGTTTCTGGATTAACCCTTCTCTCTTGCAACCATCCTGACCATGTCAGCCGAAATCAGCATTGAAATGGGGCTCCATTTTGATCTCAATGCTGTTTTCTAGATTAAAAGGGCAGGGTTGTCACAAAAAATAGGTCAATATCAAAAGCCAAAATCGACAATTGCCAACTTCACAGGTCTCTCCAAAGTTGTGTTGTCTGAATTGCCCTTTGTGGACCAAATTTGAAGCCTCAAATGCACGTTTGTGTGTTCATACCAATTCGCAAATATTTAACCCTGCAGGTAGTCTGACAAGACAAGGTACTGGTCCAGGCTAGCAGCTAGATTCTCCCACTGAATGTCTCACAATTGTAAAGGCAAAAGCTCTTTGACATCCTTTAGCAAAACCAGGTGCGGGGCTTTCCGGACAAAATTGGTAGCTACTTCAACCACAAGTTCTTGCACATAGCAGGTATACAGACTCCAATGCATATGCAACCACACACTCAGAAATATTGGTGTACAAATGCTTAGCTGAGATGCTAGTGCAGACAGTGGACACAGGCAGGGACATGGCAACCCGTAGATTCCCAGACTTCACCAGCCTTCAAAGAAGACAGAACATTGATGTACAACTTAATCTAGATGGTATAGTTTGTATCCCTGGTGTCAATGTGCCACCTTGTTCTTGCAGTGATAACAAACACATGACAGCTTTTCTGGCAAAGCCCTGATTAGGTCACACTATCCTATGGTGAGGCCATTTCACAATGCAAATGTGTTCCATTGGCATTTCTTGTCAAAGACCTGCGAGAAGTCTTGCATAGTGTGCACATTACAAATGCCATGGGTAGGCAGCTATCCTAAGTTGACGAGTCAAACTGGGTCTTGCTATGACCACTGAACTCCTGCATGGTCCCCAGCTTGTTCACAGAAAAGCATGATGATTTTTATCAGCAAGCTTCTTCAATAGTTGGCTTATCAGTAGCTTTTCAAGTTCAGAATGGTGGAAAGGATTACCCAATGCTAAGAGCAGTAGGCTACAGGGTCTCTCCTAAATCTGGTCCTCCTCTGTCTTGTTTTGAGAACAAGACACCATTCAGATGGGTCTTCCTCCACTGATGGCGGCTGCATACGCCCAAATGCAACAGGTAGTACTGGGCTACATGGTACCAGTAGCAGAAGTTACCACAAACATATCTCAAAACCCTAAACTAAATTTTCATTGACTTTGTTGGTAGCTCTGACCTGACTTGACATGGAATTGACAAATTTGGGTCAATTTCCCAATGAATGAGTGCATATTTAATGCAATACTGAATCCTCCATCCCTTTTATTTTCTTAACTCAAAACCTGTGAAGAGTACTTTGATACACAGTGCAGGCCCAAGAGGGATGCAGCAGAAATAAGTCTACGACAATCCACATACTATCTGTACTAATACAAACAGGCTTAGTGCAGCTGTTTCTTTGAGCAGTGTCATCAAGGTAACCATCTACTACATTTAATTCCACACCAACCACATATCCTGAAATAGGCTTCGAGAGCTCTTACATGAGGCCTATCATGCAGTCCTTTTCACGGCAAGATTCACATCTACGAAATCAGATTCCAAGCTTCACATCTCCCTCCAAGAATTTAAATGTCAGAGGTGGTATATGATAACCGCATCAAAAGCATCCACAAAACAGGATTTCTCTTTTCTCTTTTATAGAAAACACCAGTTGAACATTAAGACTTCGGCAGAGTCAAATAGGTTCACACTATAATAAGTGCATCTGTCTAATGTTTATCCAGAAAAAAACTATTATGAGTTTTGGCACCACTGCACGAATTTGGTTGCTCACTGGTACAAAGGACACAAGCCATAACATTCAGATGAAACTGCATAACAAGGTTATGTCGACCTTCAAGACCAGGAGGTCTAGGAAGCTAATGATTTCCATCTCCCTGCCTATGTAACTGGCTAAACCAGTACCTCATCCAGGCAATTGTACACCAGTATTTCCAAGCCTGAAAGCTGAACACACA
The DNA here is from genome assembly GCA_964019695.1 of Loripinus fragilis. Taxonomy (NCBI): domain Eukaryota; kingdom Metazoa; phylum Mollusca; class Bivalvia; order Lucinida; family Lucinidae; genus Loripinus; species Loripinus fragilis. Next base: position 31,311,711 of record OZ026525.1, on the reverse strand, counting down.
TAGAAATCTGTATGCCTGCCATTTGCAAGACCTCTTGCCTGAAATAGCTATCAAGGTCATCCAGGGAACCCTATACCAAGTCTAGCCAAAAGATGGCAAAAAGCTCTTGCAGGTACAATGGTAATACAAACTGTGACAGAGCCTGGCTACCTGTCTGGATTAGTGCCTTGCCTTGGCAGCTTGCCCTCAGGGTAAAACATTTGCAACTTAGTCCGCCCACACAAGCTCAGAGAGCCACTGGCAGCAAGGTTTAGCCAACTAAGATCAATACAGACAAATGCACTTTGAAGAGAACTGCTCAGTGCTACTGCCCACTTTGGTTTCTGGATTAACCCTTCTCTCTTGCAACCATCCTGACCATGTCAGCCGAAATCAGCATTGAAATGGGGCCCCATTTTGATTTCAATGCTGTTTTCTAGATAACAAGGGCAGGGTTGTCACAAAAAATAGGTCAATATCAAAAGCCAAAATCGACAATTGCCAACTTCACAGGTCTCTCCAAAGTTGTGTTGTCTGAATTGCCCTTTGTGGACCAAATTTGAAGCCTCAAATGCACGTTTGTGTGTTCATACCAATTCGCAAATATCTAACCCTGCAGGTAGTCTGACAAGACAAGCTACTGGTCCAGGCTAGCAGCTAGATTCTCCCACTGAATGTCTCACAATTGTAAAGGCAAGAGCTCTTTGTCACCCTTTAGCAAAACCAGGTGCGGGGCTTTCCGGACAAAATTGGTAGCTACTTCAGCCACAAGTTCTTGCACATAACAGGTATACAGACTCCAATGCATATGCAACCACAGACTCAGAAATATTGGTGTACAAATGCTTAGCTGAGATGCTAGTGCAGACAGTGGACACAGGCAGGGACATGGCAACCCGTAGATTCCCAGACTTCACCAGCCTTCAAAGAAGACAGAACATTGATGTACAACTTAATCTAGATGGTATAGTTTGTATCCCTGGTGTCAATGTGCCACCTTGTTCTTGCAGTGATAACAAACACATGACAGCTTTTCTGGCAAAGCCCTGATTAGGTCACACTATCCTATGGTGAGGCCATTTCACAATGCAAATGTGTTCCATTGGTATTTCCTGTCAAAGACCTGCGAGAAGTCTTGCATAGTGTGCTTATTACAAATGCCATGGGTAGGCAGCTATCCTAAGTTGACGAGTCAAACTGGGTCTTGCTTTGACCACTGAACTCCTGCATGGTCCCCAGCTTGTTCACAGAAAAGCATGATGATTTTTATCAGCAAGCTTCTTCAATAGTTGGCTTATCAGTAGCTTTTCAAGTTCAGAATGGTGGAAAGGATTACCCAATGCTAAGAGCAGTAGGCTACAGGGTCTCTCCTAAATCTGGTCCTCCTCTGTCTTGTTTTGAGAACAAGACACCATTCAGATGGGTCTTCCTCCACTGATGGCGGCTGCATACGCCCAAATGCAACAGGTAGTACTGGGCTACATGGTACCAGTAGCAGAAGTTACCACAAACATATCTCAAAACCCTAAACTAAATTTTCATTGACTTTGTTGGTAGCTCTGACCTGACTTGACATGGAATTGACAAATTTGGGTCAATTAGCCAAACAATGAATGAGTGCATATTTAATGCAATACTGAATCCTCCATCCCTTTTATTTTCTTAACTCAAAACCTGTGAAGAGTACTTTGATACACAGTGCAGGCACAAGAGGGATGCAGCAGAAATAAGTTTAGGACAATCCACATACTATCTGTACTAATACAAACAGGCTTAGTGCAGCTGTTACTTTTAGCAGTGTCATCAAGGTAACCATCCACTACATTTAATTCCACACCAACCACATATCCTGAAATAGGCTTCGAGAGCTCTTACATGAGGTCTATCATGCAGTCCTTTTCACGGCAAGATTTACATTTACGAAATCAGATTCCCAGCTTCACTTCTCCCTCCAAGAATTTAAATGTCAGAGGTGGTATATGATTACCGCATCAAAAGCATCCACAAAACACGATTTCTCTTTTCTCTTTTATAGAAAACACCAGTTGAACATTAAGACTTCGGCAGAGTCAAATAGGTTCACACTATGATAAGTGCATCTGTCTAATGTTTATCCAGAAAAAAACTATTATGAGTTTTGGCACCACTGCACGAATTTGGTTGCTCACTGGTACAAAGAACACAAGCCATAACATTCAGATGAAACTGCATAACAAGGTTATGTCGACCTTCAAGACCAGGAGGTCTAGGAAGCTAATGATTTCCATCTCCCTGCCTATGTAACTGGCTAAACCAGTACCTCATCCAGGCAATTGTACACCAGTATTTCCAAGCCTGAAAGCTGAACACACATAGAAATCTGTATGCCTGCCATTTGCAAGACCTCTTGCCTGAAATAGCTATCAAGGTCATCCAGGAAACCCTATACCAAGTCTAGCCAAAAGATGGCAAAAAGCTCTTGCAGGTACAATGGTAATACAAACTGTGACAGAGCCTGGCTACCTGTCTGGATTAGTGCCTTGCCTTGGCAGCTTGCCCTCAGGGTAAAACATTTGCAACTTAGTCCGCCCACACAAGCTGAGTGCCACTGGCAGCAAGGTTTAGCCCACTAAGATCAATACAGACAAATGCACTTTGAAGAGAACTGCTCAGCGCTACTGCCCACTTTGGTTTCTGGATTAACCCTTCTCTCTTGCAACCATCCTGACCATGTCAGCCGAAATCAGCATTGAAATGGGGCCCCATTTTGATTTCAATGCTGTTTTCTAGATAACAAGGGCAGGGTTGTCACAAAAAATAGGTCAATATCAAAAGCCAAAATCGACAATTGCCAACTTCACAGGTCTCTCCAAAGTTGTGTTGTCTGAATTGCCCTTTGTGGACCAAATTTGAAGCCTCAAATGCACGTTTGTGTGTTCATACCAATTCGCAAATATCTAACCCTGCAGGTAGTCTGACAAGACAAGCTACTGGTCCAGGCTAGCAGCTAGATTCTTCCACTGAATGTCTCACAATTGTAAAGGCAAGAGCTCTTTGTCATCCTTTAGCAAAACCAGGTGCGGGGCTTTCCGGACAAAATTGGTAGCTACTTCAGCCACAAGTTCTTGCACATAACAGGTATACAGACTCCAATGCATATGCAACCACAGACTCAGAAATATTGGTGTACAAATGCTTAGCTGAGATGCTAGTGCAGACAGTGGACACAGGCAGGGACATGGCAACCCGTAGATTCCCAGACTTCACCAGCCTTCAAAGAAGACAGAACATTGATGTACAACTTAATCTAGATGGTATAGTTTGTATCCCTGGTGTCAATGTGCCACCTTGTTCTTGCAGTGATAACAAACACATGACAGCTTTTTTGGCAAAGCCCTGATTAGGTCACACTATCCTATGGTGAGGCCATTTCACAATGCAAATGTGTTCCATTGGTATTTCCTGTCAAAGACCTGCGAGAAGTCTTGCATAGTGTGCACATTACAAATGCCATGGGTAGGCAGCTATCCTAAGTTGACGAGTCAAACTGGGTCTTGCTATGACCACTGAACTCCTGCATGGTCCCCAGCTTGTTCACAGAAAAGCATGATGATTTTTATCAGCAAGCTTCTTCAATAGTTGGCTTATCAGTAGCTTTTCAAGTTCAGAATGGTGGAAAGGATTACCCAATGCTAAGAGCAGTAGGCTACAGGGTCTCTCCTAAATCTGGTCCTCCTCTGTCTTGTTTTGAGAACAAGACACCATTCAGATGGGTCTTCCTCCACTGATGGCGGCTGCATACGCCCTAATGCAACAGGTAGTACTGGGCTACATGGTACCAGTAGCAGAAGTTACCACAAACATATCTCAAAACCCTAAACTAAATTTTCATTGACTTTGTTGGTAGCTCTGACCTGACTTGACATGGAATTGACAAATTTGGGTCAATTTCCCAAACAATGAGTGCATATTTAATGCAATACTGAATCCTCCATCCCTTTTTTTTCTTAACTCAAAACCTGTGAAGAGTACTTTGATACACAGTGCAGGCCCAAGAGGGATGCAGCAGAAATAAGTCTAGGACAATCCACATACTATCTGTACTAATACAAACAGGCTTAGTGCAGCTGTTACTTTTAGCAGTGTCATCAAGGTAACCATCCACTACATTTAATTCCACACCAACCACATATCCTGAAATAGGCTTCGAGAGCTCTTACATGAGGTCTATCATGCAGTCCTTTTCATGGCGAGATTTACATTTACGAAATCAGATTCCCAGCTTCACATCTCCCTCCAAGAATTTAAATGTCAGAGGTGGTATATGATTACCGCATCAAAAGCATCCACAAAACACGATTTCTCTTTTCTCTTTTATAGAAAACACCAGTTGAACATTAAGACTTCCGCAGAGTCAAATAGGTTCACACTATGATAAGTGCATCTGTCTAATGTTTATCCAGAAAAAAAACTATTATGAGTTTTGGCACCACTGCACGAATTTGGTTGCTCACTGGTACAAAGGACACAAGCCATAACATTCAGATGAAACTGCATAACAACGTTATGTCGACCTTCAAGACCAGGAGGTCTAGGAAGCTAATGATTTCCATCTCCCTGCCTATGTAACTGCCTAAACCAGTACCTCATCCAGGCAATTGTACACCAGTATTTCCAAGCCTGAAAGCTGAACACACATAGAAATCTGTATGCCTGCCATTTGCAAGACCTCTTGCCTGAAATAGCTATCAAGGTCATTTAGGAAACCCTATACCAAGTCTAGCCAAAAGATGGCAAAAAGCTCTTGCAGGTACAATGGTAATACAAACTGTGACAGAGCCTGGCTACCTGTCTGGATTAGTGCCTTGCCTTGGCAGCTTGCCCTCAGGGTAAAACATTTGCAACTTAGTCTGCCCACACAAGCTCAGAGTGCCACTGGCAGCAAGGTTTAGCCCAATAAGATCAATACAGACAAATGCACTTTGAAGAGAACTGCTCAGTGCTACTGCCCACTTTGGTTTCTGGATTAACCCTTCTCTCTTGCAACCATCCTGACCATGTCAGCCGAAATCAGCATTGAAATGGGGCTCCATTTTGATCTCAATGCTGTTTTCTAGATAACAAGGGCAGGGTTGTCACAAAAAATAGGTCAATATCAAAAGCCAAAATCGACAATTGCCAACTTCACAGGTCTCTCCAAAGTTGTGTTGTCTGAATTGCCCTTTGTGGACCAAATTTGAAGCCTCAAATGCACGTTTGTGTGTTCATACCAATTCGCAAATATTTAACCCTGCAGGTAGTCTGACAAGACAAGGTACTGGTCCAGGCTAGCAGCTAGATTCTCCCACTGAATGTCTCACAATTGTAAAGGCAAAAGCTCCTTGACATCCTTTAGCAAAACCAGGTGCGGGGCTTTCCGGACAAAATTGGTAGCTACTTCAACCACAAGTTCTTGCACATAGCAGTTATACAGACTCCAATGCATATGCAACCACACACTAAGAAATATTGGTGTACAAATGCTTAGCTGAGATGCTAGTGCAGACAGTGGACACAGGCAGGGACATGGCAACCCGTAGATTCCCAGACTTCACCAGCCTTCAAAGAAGACAGAACATTGATGTACAACTTAATCTAGATGGTATAGTTTGTATCCCTGGTGTCAATGTGCCACCTTGTTCTTGCAGTGATAACAAACACATGACAGCTTTTCTGGCAAAGCCCTGATTAGGTCACACTATCCTATGGTGAGGCCATTTCACAATGCAAATGTGTTCCATTGGCATTTCTTGTCAAAGACCTGCGAGAAGTCTTGCATAGTGTGCACATTACAAATGCCATGGGTAGGCAGCTATTCTAAGTTGACGAGTCAAACTGGGTCTTGCTATGACCACTGAACTCCTGCATGGTCCCCAGCTTGTTCACAGAAAAGCATGATGATTTTTATCAGCAAGCTTCTTCAATAGTTGGCTTATCAGTAGCTTTTCAAGTTCAGAATGGTGGAAAGGATTACCCAATGCTAAGAGCAGTAGGCTACAGGGTCTCTCCTAAATCTGGTCCTCCTCTGTCTTGTTTTGAGAACAAGACACCATTCAGATGGGTCTTCCTCCACTGATGGCGGCTGCATACGCCCAAATGCAACAGGGAGTACTGGGCTACATGGTACCAGTAGCAGAAGTTACCACAAACATATCTCAAAACCCTAAACTAAATTTTCATTGACTTTGTTGGTAGCTCTGACCTGACTTGACATGGAATTGACAAATTTGGGTCAATTTCCCAATGAATGAGTGCATATTTACTGCAATACTGAATCCTCCATCCCTTTTATTTTCTTAACTCAAAACCTGTGAAGAGTACTTTGATACACAGTGCAGGCCCAAGAGGGATGCAGCAGAAATAAGTCTACGACAATCCACATACTATCTGTACTAATACAAACAGGCTTAGTGCAGCTGTTACTTTTAGCAGTGTCATCAAGGTAACCATCTACTACATTTAATTCCACACCAACCACATATCCTGAAATAGGCTTCAAGAGCTCTTACATGAGGTCTATCATGCAGTCCTTTTCACGGCAAGATTTGCATTCACAAAATCAGATTCCCAGCTTCACATCTCCCTCCAAGAATTTAAATGTCAGAGGTGGTATATGATTACCGCATCAAAAGCATCCAAAAAACACGATTTCTCTTTTCTCTTTTATAGAAAACACCAGTTGAACATTAAGACTTCGGCAGAGTCAAATAGGTTCACACTATGATAAGTGCATCTGTCTAATGTTTATCCAGAAAAAAACTATGATGAGTTTTGGCACCACTGCACGAATATGGTTGCTCACTGGTACAAAGGACACAAGCCACAACATTCAGATGAAACTGCATAACAAGGTTATGTCGACCTTCAAGACCAGGAGGTCTAGGAAGCTAATGATTTCCATCTCCCTGCCTATGTAACTGGCTAAACCAGTACCTCATCCAGGCAATTGTACACCAGTATTTCCAAGCCTGAAAGCTGAACACACATAGAAATCTGTATGCCTGCCATTTGCAAGACCTCTTGCCTGAAATAGCTATCAAGGTCATCCAGGAAACCCTATACCAAGTCTAGCCAAAAGATGGCAAAAAGCTCTTGCAGGTACAATGGTAATACAAACTGTGACAGAGCCTGGCTACCTGACTGGATTAGTACCTTGCCTTGGCAGCTTGCCCTTAGGGTAAAAGATTTGCAACTTAGTCGGCCCACACAAGCTCAGAGAGCCACTGGCAGCAAGGTTTAGCCAACTAAGATCAATACAGACAAATGCACTTTGAAGAGAACTGCTCAGTGCTACTGCCCACTTTGGTTTCTGGATTAACCCTTCTCTCTTGCAACCATCCTGACCATGTCAGCCGAAATCAGCATTGAAATGGGGCCCCATTTTGATTTCAATGCTGTTTTCTAGATAACAAGGGCAGGGTTGTCACAAAAAATAGGTCAATATCAAAAGCCAAAATCGACAATTGCCAACTTTACAGGTCTCTCCAAAGTTGTGTTGTCTGAATTGCCCTTTGTGGACCAAATTTGAAGCCTCAAATGCACGTTTGTGTGTTCATACCAATTCGCAAATATCTAACCCTGCAGGTAGTCTGACAAGACAAGGTACTGGTCCAGGCTAGCAGCTAGATTCTCCCACTGAATGTCTCACAATTGTAAAGGCAAACGCTTTGTCATCCTTTAGCAAAACCAGGTGCGGGGCTTTCCGGACAAAATTGGTAGCTACTTCAGCCACAAGTTCTTGCACATAACAGGTATACAGACTCCAATGCATATGCAACCACAGACTCAGAAATATTGGTGTACAAATGCTTAGCTGAGATGCTAGTGCAGACAGTGGACACAGGCAGGGACATGGCAACCCGTAGATTCCCAGACTTCACCAGCCTTCAAAGAAGACAGAACATTGATGTACAACTTAATCTAGATGGTATAGTTTGTATCCCTGGTGTCAATGTGCCACCTTGTTCTTGCAGTGATAACAAACACATGACAGCTTTTCTGGCAAAGCCCTGATTAGGTCACACTATCCTATGGTGAGGCCATTTCACAATGCAAATGTGTTCCATTGGTATTTCCTGTCAAAGACCTGCGAGAAGTCTTGCATAGTGTGCACATTACAAATGCCATGGGTGGGCAGCTATCCTAAGTTGACGAGTCAAACTGGGTCTTGCTATGACCACTGAACTCCTGCATGGCCCCCAGCTTGTTCACAGAAAAGCATGATGATTTTTATCAGCAAGCTTCTTCAATAGTTGGCTTATCAGTAGCTTTTCAAGTTCAGAATGGTGGAAAGGATTACCCAATGCTAAGAGCAGTAGGCTACAGGGTCTCTCCTAAATCTGGCCCTCCTCTGTCTTGTTTTGAGAACAAGACACCATTCAGATGGGTCTTCCTCCACTGATGGCGGCTGCATACGCCCAAATGCAACAGGTAGTACTGGGCTACATGGTACCAGTAGCAGAAGTTACCACAAACATATCTCAAAACCCTAAACTAAATTTTCATTGACTTTGTTGGTAGCTCTGACCTGACTTGACATGGAATTGACAAATTTGGGTCAATTCCCAAACAATGAATGAGTGCATATTTAATGCAATACTGAATCCTCCATCCCTTTTATTTTCTTAACTCAAAACCTGTGAAGAGTACTTTGATACACAGTACAGGCCCAAGAGGGATGCAGCAGAAATAAGTCTACGACAATCCACATACTATCTGTACTAATACAAACAGGCTTAGTGCAGCTGTTACTTTTAGCAGTGTCATCAAGGTAACCATCCACTACATTTAATTCCACACCAACCACATATCCTGAAATAGGCTTCGAGAGCTCTTACATGAGGTCTATCATGCAGTCCTTTTCACGGCAAGATTTACATTTACGAAATCAGATTCCCAGCTTCACATCTCCCTCCAAGAATTTAAATGTCAGAGGTGGTATATGATTACCGCATCAAAAGCATCCACAAAACACGATTTCTCTTTTCTCTTTTATAGAAAACACCAGTTGAACATTAAGACTTCGGCAGAGTCAAATAGGTTCACACTATGATAAGTGCATCTGTCTAATGTTTATCAAGAAAAAAACTATTATGAGTTTTGGCACCACTGCACGAATTTGGTTGCTCACTGGTACAAAGAACACAAGCCATAACATTCAGATGAAACTGCATAACAAGGTTATGTCGACCTTCAAGACCAGGAGGTCTAGGAAGCTAATGATTTCCATCTCCCTGCCTATGTAACTGGCTAAACCAGTACCTCATCCAGGCAATTGTACACCAGTATTTTCAAGCCTGAAAGCTGAACACACATAGAAATCTGTATGCCTGCCATTTGCAAGACCTCTTGCCTGAAATAGCTATCAAGGTCATCCAGGAAACCCTATACCAAGTCTAGCCAAAAGATGGCAAAAAGCTCTTGCAGGTACAATGGTAATACAAACTGTGACAGAGCCTGGCTACCTGTCTGGATTAGTGCCTTGCCTAGGCAGCTTGCCCTCAGGGTAAAACATTTGCAACTTAGTCGGCCCACACAAGCTCAGAGAGCCACTGGCAGCAAGGTTTAGCCAACTAAGATCAATACAGACAAATGCACTTTGAAGAGAACTGCTCAGCGCTACTGCCCACTTTGGTTTCTGGATTAACCCTTCTCTCTTGCAACCATCCTGACCATGTCAGCCGAAATCAGCATTGAAATGGGGCCCCATTTTGATTTCAATGCTGTTTTCTAGATAACAAGGGCAGGGTTGTCACAAAAAATAGGTCAATATCAAAAGCCAAAATCGACAATTGCCAACTTCACAGGTCTCTCCAAAGTTGTGTTGTCTGAATTGCCCTTTGTGGACCAAATTTGAAGCCTCAAATGCACGTTTGTGTGTTCATACCAATTCGCAAATATCTAACCCTGCAGGTAGTCTGACAAGACAAGCTACTGGTCCAGGCTAGCAGCTAGATTCTCCCACTGAATGTCTCACAATTGTAAAGGCAAGAGCTCTTTGTCATCCTTTAGCAAAACCAGGTGCGGGGCTTTCCGGACAAAATTGGTAGCTACTTCAGCCACAAGTTCTTGCACATAACAGGTATACAGACTCCAATGCATATGCAACCACAAACTCAGAAATATTGGTGTACAAATGCTTAGCTGAGATGCTAGTGCAGACAGTGGACACAGGCAGGGACATGGCAACCCGTAGATTCCCAGACTTCACCAGCCTTCAAAGAAGACAGAACATTGATGTACAACTTAATCTAGATGGTATAGTTTGTATCCCTGGTGTCAATGTGCCACCTTGTTCTTGCAGTGATAACAAACACATGACAGCTTTTTTGGCAAAGCCCTCATTAGGTCACACTATCCTATGGTGAGGCCATTTCACAATGCAAATGTGTTCCATTGGTATTTCCTGTCAAAGACCTGCGAGAAGTCTTGCATAGTGTGCACATTACAAATGCCATGGGTAGGCAGCTATCCTAAGTTGACGAGTCAAACTGGGTCTTGCTATGACCACTGAACTCCTGCATGGTCCCCAGCTTGTTCACAGAAAAGCATGATGATTTTTATCAGCAAGCTTCTTCAATAGTTGGCTTATCAGTAGCTTTTCAAGTTCAGAATGGTGGAAAGGATTACCCAATGCTAAGAGCAGTAGGCTACAGGGTCTCTCCTAAATCTGGTCCTCCTCTGTCTTGTTTTGAGAACAAGACACCATTCAGATGGGTCTTCCTCCACTGATGGCGGCTGCATACGCCCCAATGCAACAGGTAGTACTGGGCTACATGGTACCAGTAGCAGAAGTTACCACAAACATATCTCAAAACCCTAAACTAAATTTTCATTGACTTTGTTGGTAGCTCTGACCTGACTTGACATGGAATTGACAAATTTGGGTCAATTTCCCAAACAATGAGTGCATATTTAATGCAATACTGAATCCTCCATCCCTTTTATTTTCTTAACTCAAAACCTGTGAAGAGTACTTTGATACACAGTGCAGGCCCAAGAGGGATGCAGCAGAAATAAGTCTAGGACAATCCACATACTATCTGTACTAATACAAACAGGCTTAGTGCAGCTGTTACTTTTAGCAGTGTCATCAAGGTAACCATCCACTACATTTAATTCCACACCAACCACATATCCTGAAATAGGCTTCGAGAGCTCTAACATGAGGTCTATCATGCAGTCCTTTTCACGGCAAGATTTACATTTACGAAATCAGATTCCCAGCTTCACATCTCCCTCCAAGAATTTAAATGTCAGAGGTGGTATATGATTACCGCATCAAAAGCATCCACAAAACACGATTTCTCTTTTCTCTTTTATAGAAAACACCAGTTGAACATTAAGACTTCCGCAGAGTCAAATAGGTTCACACTATGATAAGTGCATCTGTCTAATGTTTATCCAGAAAAAAACTATTATGAGTTTTGGCACCACTGCACGAATTTGGTTGCTCACTGGTACAAAGGACACAAGCCATAACATTCAGATGAAACTGCATAACAAGGTTATGTCGACCTTCAAGACCAGGAGGTCTAGGAAGCTAATGATTTCCATCTCCCTGCCTATGTAACTGCCTAAACCAGTACCTCATCCAGGCAATTGTACACCAGTATTTCCAAGCCTGAAAGCTGAACACACATAGAAATCTGTATGCCTGCCATTTGCAAGACCTCTTGCCTGAAATAGCTATCAAGGTCATTTAGGAAACCCTATACCAAGTCTAGCCAAAAGATGGCAAAAAGCTCTTGCAGGTACAATGGTAATACAAACTGTGACAGAGCCTGGCTACCTGTCTGGATTAGTGCCTTGCCTTGGCAGCTTGCCCTCAGGGTAAAACATTTGCAACTTAGTCTGCCCACACAAGCTCAGAGTGCCACTGGCAGCAAGGTTTAGCCCACTAAGATCAATACAGACAAATGCACTTTGAAGAGAACTGCTCAGTGCTACTGCCCACTTTGGTTTCTGGATTAACCCTTCTCTCTTGCAACCATCCTGACCATGTCAGCCGAAATCAGCATTGAAATGGGGCTCCATTTTGATCTCAATGCTGTTTTCTAGATAACAAGGGCAGGGTTGTCAAAAAAAATAGGTCAATATCAAAAGCCAAAATCGACAATTGCCAACTTCACAGGTCTCTCCAAAGTTGTGTTGTCTGAATTGCCCTTTGTGGACCAAATTTGAAGCCTCAAATGCACGTTTGTGTGTTCATACCAATTCGCAAATATTTAACCCTGCAGGTAGTCTGACAAGACAAGGTACTGGTCCAGGCTAGCAGCTAGATTCTCCCACTGAATGTCTCACAATTGTAAAGGCAAAAGCTCTTTGACATCCTTTAGCAAAACCAGGTGCGGGGCTTTCCGGACAAAATTGGTAGCTACTTCAACCACCAGTTCTTGCACATAGCAGGTATACAGACTCCAATGCATATGCAACCACACACTCAGAAATTTTGGTGTACAAATGCTTAGCTGAGATGCTAGTGCAGACAGTGGACACAGGCAGGGACATGGCAACCCGTAGATTCCCAGACTTCACCAGCCTTCAAAGAAGACAGAACATTGATGTACAACTTAATCTAGATGGTATAGTTTGTATCCCTGGTGTCAATGTGCCACCTTGTTCTTGCAGTGATAACAAACACATGACAGCTTTTCTGGCAAAGCCCTGATTAGGTCACACTATCCTATGGTGAGGCCATTTCACAATGCAAATGTGTTCCATTGGCATTTCTTGTCAAAGACCTGCGAGAAGTCTTGCATAGTGTGCACATTACAAATGCCATGGGTAGGCAGCTATCCTAAGTTGACGAGTCAAACTGGGTCTTGCTATGACCACTGAACTCCTGCATGGTCCCCAGCTTGTTCACAGAAAAGCATGATGATTTTTATCAGCAAGCTTCTTCAATAGTTGGCTTATCAGTAGCTTTTCAAGTTCAGAATGGTGGAAAGGATTACCCAATGCTAAGAGCAGTAGGCTACAGGGTCTCTCCTAAATCTGGTCCTCCTCTGTCTTGTTTTGAGAACAAGACACCATTCAGATGGGTCTTCCTCCACTGATGGCGGCTGCATACGCCCAAATGCAACAGGTAGTACTGGGCTACATGGTACCAGTAGCAGAAGTTACCACAAACATATCTCAAAACCCTAAACTAAATTTTCATTGACTTTGTTGGTAGCTCTGACCTGACTTGACATGGAATTGACAAATTTGGGTCAATTTCCCAATGAATGAGTGCATATTTACTGCAATACTGAATCCTCCATCCCTTTTATTTTCTTAACTCAAAACCTGTGAAGAGTACTTTGATACACAGTGCAGGCCCAAGAGGGATGCAGCAGAAATAAGTCTACGACAATCCACATACTATCTGTACTAATACAAACAGGCTTAGTGCAGCTGTTACTTTTAGCAGTGTCATCAAGGTAACCATCTACTACATTTAATTCCACACCAACCACATATCCTGAAATAGGCTTCGAGAGCTCTTACATGAGGTCTATCATGCAGTCCTTTTCACGGCAAGATTTGCATTTACGAAATCAGATTCCCAGCTTCACATCTCCCTCCAAGAATTTAAATGTCAGAGGTGGTATATGATAACCGCATCAAAAGCATCCAAAAAACAGGATTTCTCTTTTCTCTTTTATAGAAAACACCAGTTGAACATTTAGACTTCGGCAGAGTCAAATAGGTTCACACTATGATAAGTGCATCTGTCTAATGTTTATCCAGAAAAAAACTATGATGAGTTTTGGCACCACTGCACGAATATGGTTGCTCACTGGTACAAAGGACACAAGCCACAACATTCAGATGAAACTGCATAACAAGGTTATGTCGACCTTCAAGACCAGGAGGTCTAGGAAGCTAATGATTTCCATCTCCCTGCCTATGTAACTGGCTAAACCAGTACCTCATCCAGGCAATTGTACACCAGTATTTCCAAGCCTGAAAGCTGAACACACATAGAAATCTGTATGCCTGCCATTTGCAAGACCTCTTGCCTGAAATAGCTATCAAGGTCATCCAGGAAACCCTATACCAAGTCTAGCCAAAAGATGGCAAAAAGCTCTTGCAGGTACAATGGTAATACAAACTGTGACAGAGCCTGGCTACCTGTCTGGATTAGTGCCTTGCCTTGGCAGCTTGCCCTCAGGGTAAAACATTTGCAACTTAGTCCGCCCACACAAGCTGAGTGCCACTGGCAGCAAGGTTTAGCCAACTAAGATAAATACAGACAAATGCACTTTGAAGAGAACTGCTCAGTGCTACTGCCCACTTTGGTTTCTGGATTAACCCTTCTCTCTTGCAACCATCCTGACCATGTCAGCCGAAATCAGCATTGAAATGGGGCCCCATTTTGATTTCAATGCTGTTTTCTAGATAACAAGGGCAGGGTTGTCACAAAAAATAGGTCAATATCAAAAGCCAAAATCGACAATTGCCAACTTCACAGGTCTCTCCAAAGTTGTGTTGTCTGAATTGCCCTTTGTGGACCAAATTTGAAGCCTCAAATGCACGTTTGTGTGTTCATACCTATTCGCAAATATCTAACCCTGCAGGTAGTCTGACAAGACAAGCTACTGGTCCAGGCTAGCAGCTAGATTCTCCCACTGAATGTCTCACAATTGTAAAGGCAAGAGCTCCTTGTCATCCTTTAGCAAAACCAGGTGCGGGGCTTTCTGGACAAAATTGGTAGCTACTTCAGCCACAAGTTCTTGCACATAACAGGTATACAGACTCCAATGCATATGCAACCACAGACTCAGAAATATTGGTGTACAAGTGCTTAGCTGAGATGCTAGTGCAGACAGTGGACACAGGCAGGGACATGGCAACCCGTAGATTCCCAGACTTCACCAGCCTTCAAAGAAGACAGAACATTGATGTACAACTTAATCTAGATGGTATAGTTTGTATCCCTGGTGTCAATGTGCCACCTTGTTCTTGCAGTGATAACAAACACATGACAGCTTTTCTGGCAAAGCCCTGATTAGGTCACACTATCCTATGGTGAGGACATTTCACAATGCAAATGTGTTCCATTGGTATTTCCTGTCAAAGACCTGCGAGAAGTCTTGCATAGTGTGCACATTACAAATGCCATGGGTAGGCAGCTATCCTAAGTTGACGAGTCAAACTGGGTCTTGCTATGACCACTGAACTCCTGCATGGTCCCCAGCTTGTTCACAGAAAAGCATGATGATTTTTATCAGCAAGCTTCTTCAATAGTTGGCTTATCAGTAGCTTTTCAAGTTCAGAATGGTGGAAAGGATTACCCAATGCTAAGAGCAGTAGGCTACAGGGTCTCTCCTAAATCTGGTCCTCCTCTGTCTTGTTTTGAGAACTAGACACCATTCAGATGGGTCTTCCTCCACTGATGGCGGCTGCATACGCCCAATTGCAACAGGTAGTACTGGGCTACATGGTACCAGTGGCAGAAGTTAACACAAACATATCTCAAAACCCTAAACTAAATTTTCATTGACTTTGTTGGTAGCTCTGACCTGACTTGACATGGAATTGACAAATTTGGGTCAATTTCCCAATGAATGAGTGCATATTTAATGCAATACTGAATCCTCCATCCCTTTTATTTTCTTAACTCAAAACCTGTGAAGAGTACTTTGATACACAGTGCAGGCCCAAGAGGGATGCAGCAGAAATAAGTCTAGGACAATCCACATACTATCTGTACTAATACAAACAGGCTTAGTGCAGCTGTTTCTTTGAGCAGTGTCATCAAGGTAACCATCTACTACATTTAATTCCACACCAACCACATATCCTGAAATAGGCTTCGAGAGCTCTTACATGAGGTCTATCATGCAGTCCTTTTCACGGCAAGATTCACATCTACGAAATCAGATTCCAAGCTTCACATCTCCCTCCAAGAATTTAAATGTCAGAGGTGGTATATGATAACCGCATCAAAAGCATCCACAAAACAGGATTTCTCTTTTCTCTTTTATAGAAAACACCAGTTGAACATTAAGACTTCGGCAGAGTCAAATAGGTTCACACTATAATAAGTGCATCTGTCTAATGTTTATCCAGAAAAAAACTATTATGAGTTTTGGCACCACTGCACGAATTTGGTTGCTCACTGGTACAAAGGACACAAGCCATAACATTCAGATGAAACTGCATAACAAGGTTATGTCGACCTTCAAGACCAGGAGGTCTAGGAAGCTAATGATTTCCATCTCCCTGCCTATGTAACTGGCTAAACCAGTACCTCATCCAGGCAATTGTACACCAGTATTTCCAAGCCTGAAAGCTGAACACACATAGAAATCTGTATGCCTGCCATTTGCAAGACCTCTTGCCTGAAATAGCTATCAAGGTCATCCAGGGAACCCTATACCAAGTCTAGCCAAAAGATGGCAAAAAGCTCTTGCAGGTACAATGGTAATACAAACTGTGACAGAGCCTGGCTACCTGTCTGGATTAGTGCCTTGCCTTGGCAGCTTGCCCTCAGGGTAAAACATTTGCAACTTAGTCGGCCCACACAAGCTCAGAGAGCCACTGGCAGCAAGGTTTAGCCAACTAAGATCAATACAGACAAATGCACTTTGAAGAGAACTGCTCAGTGCTACTGCCCACTTTGGTTTCTGGATTAACCCTTCTCTCTTGCAACCATCCTGACCATGTCAGCCGAAATCAGCATTGAAATGGGGCCCCATTTTGATTTCAATGCTGTTTTCTAGATAACAAGGGCAGGGTTGTCACAAAAAATAGGTCAATATCAAAAGCCAAAATCGACAATTGCCAACTTCACAGGTCTCTCCAAAGTTGTGTTGTCTGAATTGCCCTTTGTGGACCAAATTTGAAGCCTCAAATGCACGTTTGTGTGTTCATACCAATTCGCAAATATCTAACCCTGCAGGTAGTCTGACAAGACAAGGTACTGGTCCAGGCTAGCAGCTAGATTCTCCCACTGAATGTCTCACAATTGTAAAGGCAAGAGCTCTTTGTCATCCTTTAGCAAAACCAGGTGCGGGGCTTTCCGGACAAAATTGGTAGCTACTTCAGCCACAAGTTCTTGCACATAACAGGTATACAGACTCCAATGCATATGCAACCACAGACTCAGAAATATTGGTGTACAAATGCTTAGCTGAGATGCTAGTGCAGACAGTGGACACAGGCAGGGACATGGCAACCCGTAGATTCCCAGACTTCACCAGCCTTCAAAGAAGACAGAACATTGATGTACAACTTAATCTAGATGGTATAGTTTGTATCCCTGGTGTCAATGTGCCACCTTGTTCTTGCAGTGATAACAAACACATGACAGCTTTTCTGGCAAAGCCCTGATTAGGTCACACTATCCTATGGTGAGGCCATTTCACAATGCAAATGTGTTCCATTGGTATTTCCTGTCAAAGACCTGCGAGAAGTCTTGCATAGTGTGCACATTACAAATGCCATGGGTGGGCAGCTATCCTAAGTTGACGAGTCAAACTGGGTCTTGCTATGACCACTGAACTCCTGCATGGTCCCCAGCTTGTTCACAGAAAAGCATGATGATTTTTATCAGCAAGCTTCTTCAATAGTTGGCTTATCAGTAGCTTTTCAAGTTCAGAATGGTGGAAAGGATTACCCAATGCTAAGAGCAGTAGGCTACAGGGTCTCTCCTAAATCTGGCCCTCCTCTGTCTTGTTTTGAGAACAAGACACCATTCAGATGGGTCTTCCTCCACTGATGGCGGCTGCATACGCCCAAATGCAACAGGTAGTACTGGGCTACATGGTACCAGTAGCAGAAGTTACCACAAACATATCTCAAAACCCTAAACTAAATTTTCATTGACTTTGTTGGTAGCTCTGACCTGACTTGACATGGAATTGACAAATTTGGGTCAATTTCCCAAACAATGAATGAGTGCATATTTAATGCAATACTGAATCCTCCATCCCTTTTATTTTCTTAACTCAAAACCTGTGAAGAGTACTTTGATACACAGTACAGGCCCAAGAGGGATGCAGCAGAAATAAGTCTACGACAATCCACATACTATCTGTACTAATACAAACAGGCTTAGTGCAGCTGTTACTTTTAGCAGTGTCATCAAGGTAACCATCCACTACATTTAATTCCACACCAACCACATATCCTGAAATAGGCTTCGAGAGCTCTTACATGAGGTCTATCATGCAGTCCTTTTCACGGCAAGATTTACATTTACGAAATCAGATTCCCAGCTTCACATCTCCCTCCAAGAATTTAAATGTCAGAGGTGGTATATGATTACCGCATCAAAAGCATCCACAAAACACGATTTCTCTTTTCTCTTTTATAGAAAACACCAGTTGAACATTAAGACTTCGGCAGAGTCAAATAGGTTCACACTATGATAAGTGCATCTGTCTAATGTTTATCCAGAAAAAAACTATTATGAGTTTTGGCACCACTGCACGAATTTGGTTGCTCACTGGTACAAAGAACACAAGCCATAACATTCAGAAGAAACTGCATAACAAGGTTATGTCGACCTTCAAGACCAGGAGGTCTAGGAAGCTAATGATTTCCATCTCCCTGCCTATGTAACTGGCTAAACCAGTACCTCATCCAGGCAATTGTACACCAGTATTTCCAAGCCTGAAAGCTGAACACACATAGAAATCTGTATGCCTGCCATTTGCAAGACCTCTTGCCTGAAATAGCTATCAAGGTCATCCAGGAAACCCTATACCAAGTCTAGCCAAAAGATGGCAAAAAGCTCTTGCAGGTACAATGGTAATACAAACTGTGACAGAGCCTGGCTACCTGTCTGGATTAGTGCCTTGCCTTGGCAGCTTGCCCTCAGGGTAAAACATTTGCAACTTAGTCCGCCCACACAAGCTGAGTGCCACTGGCAGCAAGGTTTAGCCCACTAAGATCAATACAGACAAATGCACTTTGAAGAGAACTGCTCAGCGCTACTGCCCACTTTGGTTTCTGGATTAACCCTTCTCTCTTGCAACCATCCTGACCATGTCAGCCGAAATCAGCATTGAAATGGGGCCCCATTTTGATTTCAATGCTGTTTTCTAGATAACAAGGGCAGGGTTGTCACAAAAAATAGGTCAATATCAAAAGCCAAAATCGACAATTGCCAACTTCACAGGTCTCTCCAAAGTTGTGTTGTCTGAATTGCCCTTTGTGGACCAAATTTGAAGCCTCAAATGCACGTTTGTGTGTTCATACCAATTCGCAAATATCTAACCCTGCAGGTAGTCTGACAAGACAAGCTACTGGTCCAGGCTAGCAGCTAGATTCTCCCACTGAATGTCTCACAATTGTAAAGGCAAGAGCTCTTTGTCATCCTTTAGCAAAACCAGGTGCGGGGCTTTCCGGACAAAATTGGTAGCTACTTCAGCCACAAGTTCTTGCACATAACAGGTATACAGACTCCAATGCATATGCAACCACAAACTCAGAAATATTGGTGTACAAATGCTTAGCTGAGATGCTAGTGCAGACAGTGGACACAGGCAGGGACATGGCAACCCGTAGATTCCCAGACTTCACCAGCCTTCAAAGAAGACAGAACATTGATGTACAACTTAATCTAGATGGTATAGTTTGTATCCCTGGTGTCAATGTGCCACCTTGTTCTTGCAGTGATAACAAACACATGACAGCTTTTTTGGTAAAGCCCTGATTAGGTCACACTATCCTATGGTGAGGCCATTTCACAATGCAAATGTGTTCCATTGGTATTTCCTGTCAAAGACCTGCGAGAAGTCTTGCATAGTGTGCACATTACAAATGCCATGGGTAGGCAGCTATCCTAAGTTGACGAGTCAAACTGGGTCTTGCTATGACCACTGAACTCCTGCATGGTCCCCAGCTTGTTCATAGAAAAGCATGATGATTTTTATCAGCAAGCTTCTTCAATAGTTGGCTTATCAGTAGCTTTTCAAGTTCAGAATGGTGGAAAGGATTACCCAATGCTAAGAGCAGTAGGCTACAGGGTCTCTCCTAAATCTGGTCCTCCTCTGTCTTGTTTTGAGAACAAGACACCATTCAGATGGGTCTTCCTCCACTGATGGCGGCTGCATACGCCCAAATGCAACAGGTAGTACTGGGCTACATGGTACCAGTAGCAGAAGTTACCACAAACATATCTCAAAACCCTAAACTAAATTTTCATTGACTTTGTTGGTAGCTCTGACCTGACTTGACATGGAATTGACAAATTTGGGTCAATTTCCCAAACAATGAGTGCATATTTAATGCAATACTGAATCCTCCATCCCTTTTATTTTCTTAACTCAAAACCTGTGAAGAGTACTTTGATACACAGTGCAGGCCCAAGAGGGATGCAGCAGAAATAAGTCTAGGACAATCCACATACTATCTGTACTAATACAAACAGGCTTAGTGCAGCTGTTACTTTTAGCAGTGTCATCAAGGTAACCATCCACTACATTTAATTCCACACCAACCACATATCCTGAAATAGGCTTCGAGAGCTCTTACATGAGGTCTATCATGCAGTCCTTTTCACGGCAAGATTCACATCTACGAAATCAGATTCCCAGCTTCACATCTCCCTCCAAGAATTTAAATGTCAGAGGTGGTATATGATTACCGCATCAAAAGCATCCAAAAAACACGATTTCTCTTTTCTCTTTTATAGAAAACACCAGTTGAACATTAAGACTTCGGCAGAGTCAAATAGGTTCACACTATGATAAGTGCATCTGTCTAATGTTTATCCAGAAAAAAACTATGATGAGTTTTGGCACCACTGCACGAATATGGTTGCTCACTGGTACAAAGGACACAAGCAACAACATTCAGATGAAACTGCATAACAAGGTTATGTCGACCTTCAAGACCAGGAGGTCTAGGAAGCTAATGATTTCCATCTCCCTGCCTATGTAACTGGCTAAACCAGTACCTCATCCAGGCAATTGTACACCAGTATTTCCAAGCCTGAAAGCTGAACACACATAGAAATCTGTATGCCTGCCATTTGCAAGACCTCTTGCCTGAAATAGCTATCAAGGTCATCCAGGAAACCATATACCAAGTCTAGCCAAAAGATGGCAAAAAGCTCTTGCAGGTACAATGGTAATACAAACTGTGACAGAGCCTGGCTACCTGTCTGGATTAGTGCCTTGCCTTGGCAGCTTGCCCTCAGGGTAAAACATTTGCAACTTAGTCCGCCCACACAAGCTGAGTGCCACTGGCAGCAAGGTTTAGCCAACTAAGATCAATACAGACAAATGCACTTTGAAGAGAACTGCTCAGTGCTACTGCCCACTTTGGTTTCTGGATTAACCCTTCTCTCTTGCAACCATCCTGACCATGTCAGCCGAAATCAGCATTGAAATGGGGCCCCATTTTGATTTCAATGCTGTTTTCTAGATAACAAGGGCAGGGTTGTCACAAAAAATAGGTCAATATCAAAAGCCAAAATCGACAATTGCCAACTTCACAGGTCTCTCCAAAGTTGTGTTGTCTGAATTGCCCTTTGTGGACCAAATTTGAAGCCTCAAATGCACGTTTGTGTGTTCATACCAATTCGCAAATA
Source organism: Loripinus fragilis (assembly GCA_964019695.1). Classification (NCBI taxonomy): domain Eukaryota; kingdom Metazoa; phylum Mollusca; class Bivalvia; order Lucinida; family Lucinidae; genus Loripinus; species Loripinus fragilis. The sequence continues at coordinate 31,290,182 of OZ026525.1, read as the reverse complement.
TCTAACCCTGCAGGTAGTCTGACAAGACAAGCTACTGGTCCAGGCTAGCAGCTAGATTCTCCCACTGAATGTCTCACAATTGTAAAGGCAAGAGCTCTTTGTCATCCTTTAGCAAAACCAGGTGCGGGGCTTTCCGGACAAAATTGGTAGCTACTTCAGCCACAAGTTCTTGCACATAACAGGTATACAGACTCCAATGCATATGCAACCACAGACTCAGAAATATTGGTGTACAAGTGCTTAGCTGAGATGCTAGTGCAGACAGTGGACACAGGCAGGGACATGGCAACCCGTAGATTCCCAGACTTCACCAGCCTTCAAAGAAGACAGAACATTGATGTACAACTTAATCTAGATGGTATAGTTTGTATCCCTGGTGTCAATGTGCCACCTTGTTCTTGCAGTGATAACAAACACATGACAGCTTTTCTGGCAAAGCCCTGATTAGGTCACACTATCCTATGGTGAGGCCATTTCACAATGCAAATGTGTTCCATTGGTATTTCCTGTCAAAGACCTGCGAGAAGTCTTGCATAGTGTGCACATTACAAATGCCATGGGTAGGCAGCTATCCTAAGTTGACGAGTCAAACTGGGTCTTGCTATGACCACTGAACTCCTGCATGGTCCCCAGCTTGTTCACAGAAAAGCATGATGATTTTTATCAGCAAGCTTCTTCAATAGTTGGCTTATCAGTAGCTTTTCAAGTTCAGAATGGTGGAAAGGATTACCCAATGCTAAGAGCAGTAGGCTACAGGGTCTCTCCTAAATCTGGTCCTCCTCTGTCTTGTTTTGAGAACAAGACACCATTCAGATGGGTCTTCCTCCACTGATGGCGGCTGCATACGCCCAAATCCAACAGGTAGTACTGGGCTACATGGTACCAGTAGCTGAAGTTACCACAAACATATCTCAAAACCCTAAACTAAATTTTCATTGACTTTGTTGGTAGCTCTGACCTGACTTGACATGGAATTGACAAATTTGGGTCAATTTCCCAATGAATGAGTGCATATTTAATGCAATACTGAATCCTCCATCCCTTTTATTTTCTTAACTCAAAACCTGTGAAGAGTACTTTGATACACAGTGCAGGCCCAAGAGGGATGCAGCAGAAATAAGTCTAGGACAATCCACATACTATCTGTACTAATACAAACAGGCTTAGTGCAGCTGTTTCTTTGAGCAGTGTCATCAAGGTAACCATCTACTACATTTAATTCCACACCAACCACATATCCTGAAATAGGCTTCGAGAGCTCTTACATGAGGTCTATCATGCAGTCCTTTTCACGGCAAGATTCACATCTACGAAATCAGATTCCAAGCTTCACATCTCCCTCCAAGAATTTAAATGTCAGAGGTGGTATATGATAACCGCATCAAAAGCATCCACAAAACAGGATTTCTCTTTTCTCTTTTATAGAAAACACCAGTTGAACATTAAGACTTCGGCAGAGTCAAATAGGTTCACACTATAATAAGTGCATCTGTCTAATGTTTATCCAGAAAAAAACTTCTATGAGTTTTGGCACCACTGCACGAATTTGGGTTGCTCACTGGTACAAAGGACACAAGCCATAACATTCAGATGAAACTGCATAACAAGGTTATGTCGACCTTCAAGACCAGGAGGTCTAGGAAGCTAATGATTTCCATCTCCCTGCCTATGTAACTGGCTAAACCAGTACCTCATCCAGGCAATTATACACCAGTATTTCCAAGCCTGAAAGCTGAACACACATAGAAATCTGTATGCCTGCCATTTGCAAGACCTCTTGCCTGAAATAGCTATCAAGGTCATCCAGGGAACCCTATACCAAGTCTAGCCAAAAGATGGCAAAAAGCTCTTGCAGGTACAATGGTAATACAAACTGTGACAGAGCCTGGCTACCTGTCTGGATTAGTGCCTTGCCTTGGCAGCTTGCCCTCAGGGTAAAACATTTGCAACTTAGTCCGCCCACACAAGCTCAGAGAGCCACTGGCAGCAAGGTTTAGCCAACTAAGATCAATACAGACAAATGCACTTTGAAGAGAACTGCTCAGTGCTACTGCCCACTTTGGTTTCTGGATTAACCCTTCTCTCTTGCAACCATCCTGACCATGTCAGCCGAAATCAGCATTGAAATGGGGCCCCATTTTGATTTCAATGCTGTTTTCTAGATAACAAGGGCAGGGTTGTCACAAAAAATAGGTCAATATCAAAAGCCAAAATCGACAATTGCCAACTTCACAGGTCTCTCCAAAGTTGTGTTGTCTGAATTGCCCTTTGTGGACCAAATTTGAAGCCTCAAATGCACGTTTGTGTGTTCATACCAATTCGCAAATATCTAACCCTGCAGGTAGTCTGACAAGACAAGGTACTGGTCCAGGCTAGCAGCTAGATTCTCCCACTGAATGTCTCACAATTGTAAAGGCAAGAGCTCTTTGTCATCCTTTAGCAAAACCAGGTGCGGGGCTTTCCGGACAAAATTTGTAGCTACTTCAGCCACAAGTTCTTGCACATAACAGGTATACAGACTCCAATGCATATGCAACCACAGACTCAGAAATATTGGTGTACAAATGCTTAGCTGAGATGCTAGTGCAGACAGTGGACACAGGCAGGGACAAGGCAACCCGTAGATTCCCAGACTTCACCAGCCTTCAAAGAAGACAGAACATTGATGTACAACTTAATCTAGATGGTATAGTTTGTATCCCTGGTGTCAATGTGCCACCTTGTTCTTGCAGTGATAACAAACACATGACAGCTTTTCTGGCAAAGCCCTGATTAGGTCACACTATCCTATGGTGAGGCCATTTCACAATGCAAATGTGTTCCATTGGTATTTCCTGTCAAAGACCTGCGAGAAGTTTTGCATAGTGTGCACATTACAAATGCCATGGGTGGGCAGCTATCCTAAGTTGACGAGTCAAACTGGGTCTTGCTATGACCACTGAACTCCTGCATGGTCCCCAGCTTGTTCACAGAAAAGCATGATGATTTTTATCAGCAAGCTTCTTCAATAGTTGGCTTATCAGTAGCTTTTCAAGTTCAGAATGGTGGAAAGGATTACCCAATGCTAAGAGCAGTAGGCTACAGGGTCTCTCCTAAATCTGGTCCTCCTCTGTCTTGTTTTGAGAACAAGACACCATTCAGATGGGTCTTCCTCCACTGATGGCGGCTGCATACGCCCAAATCCAACAGGTAGTACTGGGCTACATGGTACCAGTAGCTGAAGTTACCACAAACATATCTCAAAACCCTAAACTAAATTTTCATTGACTTTGTTGGTAGCTCTGACCTGACTTGACATGGAATTGACAAATTTGGGTCAATTTCCCAAACAATGAATGAGTGCATATTTAATGCAATACTGAATCCTCCATCCCTTTTATTTTCTTAACTCAAAACCTGTGAAGAGTACTTTGATACACAGTACAGGCCCAAGAGGGATGCAGCAGAAATAAGTCTACGACAATCCACATACTATCTGTACTAATACAAACAGGCTTAGTGCAGCTGTTACTTTTAGCAGTGTCATCAAGGTAACCATCCACTACATTTAATTCCACACCAACCACATATCCTGAAATAGGCTTCGAGAGCTCTTACATGAGGTCTATCATGCAGTCCTTTTCACGGCAAGATTTACATTTACGAAATCAGATTCCCAGCTTCACATCTCCCTCCAAGAATTTAAATGTCAGAGGTGGTATATGATTACCGCATCAAAAGCATCCACAAAACACGATTTCTCTTTTCTCTTTTATAGAAAACACCAGTTGAACATTAAGACTTCGGCAGAGTCAAATAGGTTCACACTATGATAAGTGCATCTGTCTAATGTTTATCCAGAAAAAAACTATTATGAGTTTTGGCACCACTGCACGAATTTGGTTGCTCACTGGTACAAAGAACACAAGCCATAACATTCAGATGAAACTGCATAACAAGGTTATGTCGACCTTCAAGACCAGGAGGTCTAGGAAGCTAATGATTTCCATCTCCCTGCCTATGTAACTGGCTAAACCAGTACCTCATCCAGGCAATTGTACACCAGTATTTCCAAGCCTGAAAGCTGAACACACATAGAAATCTGTATGCCTGCCATTTGCAAGACCTCTTGCCTGAAATAGCTATCAAGGTCATCCAGGAAACCCTATACCAAGTCTAGCCAAAAGATGGCAAAAAGCTCTTGCAGGTACAATGGTAATACAAACTGTGACAGAGCCTGGCTACCTGTCTGGATTAGTGCCTTGCCTTGGCAGCTTGCCCTCAGGGTAAAACATTTGCAACTTAGTCTGCCCACACAAGCTCAGAGTGCCACTGGCAGCAAGGTTTAGCCCACTAAGATCAATACAGACAAATGCAATTTGAAGAGAACTGCTCAGTGCTACTGCCCACTTTGGTTTCTGAATTAACCCTTCTCTCTTGCAACCATCCTGACCATGTCAGCCGAAATCAGCATTGAAATAGGGCCCCATTTTGATCTCAATGCTGTTTTCTAGATAACAAGGGCAGGGTTGTCACAAAAAATAGGTCAACATCAAAAGCCAAAATCGACAATTGCCAACTTCACAGGTCTCTCCAAAGTTGTGTTGTCTGAATTGCCCTTTATGGACCAAATTTGAAGCCTCAAATGCACGTTTGTGTGTTCATACCAATTCGCAAATATTTAACCCTGAGGTAGTCTGACAAGACAAGGTACTGGTCCAGGCTAGCAGCTAGATTCTCCCACTGAATGTCTCACAATTGTAAAGGCAAGAGCTCTTTGACATCCTTTAGCAAAACCAGGTGCGGGGCTTTCCGGACAAAATTGGTAGCTACTTCAGCCACAAGTTCTTGCACATAACAGGTGTACAGACTCCAATGCATATGCAACCACACACTCAGAAATATTGGTGTACAAATGCTTAGCTGAGATGCTAGTGCAGACAGTGGACACAGGCATGGACATGGCAACCCGTAGATTCCCAGACTTCACCAGCCTTCAAAGAAGACAGAACATTGATGTACAACTTAATCTAGATGGTATAGTTTGTATCCCTGGTGTCAATGTGCCACCTTGTTCTTGCAGTGATAACAAACACATGACAGCTTTTCTGGCAAAGCCCTGATTAGGTCACACTATCCTATGGTGAGGCCATTTCACAATGCAAATGTGTTCCATTGGCATTTCTTGTCAAAGACCTGCGAGAAGTCTTGCATAGTGTGCACATTACCAATGCCATGGGTAGGCAGCTATCCTAAGTTGACGAGTTAAACTGGGTCTTGCTATGACCACTGAACTCCTGCATGGTCCCCAGCTTGTTCACAGAAAAGCATGATGATTTTTATCAGCAAGCTTCTTCAATAGTTGGCTTATCAGTAGCTTTTCAAGTTCAGAATGGTGGAAAGGATTACCCAATGCTAAGAGCAGTAGGCTACAGGGTCTCTCCTAAATCTGGTCCTCCTCTGTCTTGTTTTGAGATCAAGACACCATTCAGATGGGTCTTCCTCCACTGATGGCGGCTGCATACGCCCAAATGCAACAGGTAGTACTGGGCTACATGGTACCAGTAGCAGAAGTTACCACAAACATATCTCAAAACCCTAAACTAAATTTTCATTGACTTTGTTGGTAGCTCTGACCTGACTTGACATAGAATTGACAAATTTGGGTCAATTTCCCAAACAAAAATGAGTGCATATTTAATGCAATACTGAATCCTCCATCCCTTTTATTTTCTTAACTCAAAACCTGTGAAGAGTACTTTGATACACAGTACAGGCCCAAGAGGGATGCAGCAGAAATAAGTCTACGACAATCCACATACTATCTGTACTAATACAAACAGGCTTAGTGCAGCTGTTACTTTTAGCAGTGTCATCAAGGTAACCATCCACTACATTTAATTCCACACCAACCACATATCCTGAAATAGGCTTCGAGAGCTCTTACATGAGGTCTATCATGCAGTCCTTTTCACGGCAAGATTTACATTTACGAAATCAGATTCCCAGCTTCACATCTCCCTCCAAGAATTTAAATGTCAGAGGTGGTATATGATTACCGCATCAAAAGCATCCACAAAACACGATTTCTCTTTTCTCTTTTATAGAAAACACCAGTTGAACATTAAGACTTCGGCAGAGTCAAATAGGTTCACACTATGATAAGTGCATCTGTCTAATGTTTATCCAGAAAAAAACTATTATGAGTTTTGGCACCACTGCACGAATTTGGTTGCTCACTGGTACAAAGAACACAAGCCATAACATTCAGATGAAACTGCATAACAAGGTTATGTCGACCTTCAAGACCAGGAGGTCTAGGAAGCTAATGATTTCCATCTCCCTGCCTATGTAACTGGCTAAACCAGTACCTCATCCAGGCAATTGTACACCAGTATTTCCAAGCCTGAAAGCTGAACACACATAGAAATCTGTATGCCTGCCATTTGCAAGACCTCTTGCCTGAAATAGCTATCAAGGTCATCCAGGAAACCCTATACCAAGTCTAGCCAAAAGATGGCAAAAAGCTCTTGCAGGTACAATGGTAATACAAACTGTGACAGAGCCTGGCTACCTGTCTGGATTAGTGCCTTGCCTTGGCAGCTTGCCCTCAGGGTAAAACATTTGCAACTTAGTCTGCCCACACAAGCTCAGAGTGCCACTGGCAGCAAGGTTTAGCCCACTAAGATCAATACAGACAAATGCAATTTGAAGAGAACTGCTCAGTGCTACTGCCCACTTTGGTTTCTGAATTAACCCTTCTCTCTTGCAACCATCCTGACCATGTCAGCCGAAATCAGCATTGAAATAGGGCCCCATTTTGATCTCAATGCTGTTTTCTAGATAACAAGGGCAGGGTTGTCACAAAAAATAGGTCAACATCAAAAGCCAAAATCGACAATTGCCAACTTCACAGGTCTCTCCAAAGTTGTGTTGTCTGAATTGCCCTTTATGGACCAAATTTGAAGCCTCAAATGCACGTTTGTGTGTTCATACCAATTCGCAAATATTTAACCCTGAGGTAGTCTGACAAGACAAGGTACTGGTCCAGGCTAGCAGCTAGATTCTCCCACTGAATGTCTCACAATTGTAAAGGCAAGAGCTCTTTGACTTCCTTTAGCAAAGCCAGGTGCGGGGCTTTCCGGACAAAATTGGTAGCTACTTCAGCCACAAGTTCTTGCACATAACAGGTGTACAGACTCCAATGCATATGCAACCACACACTCAGAAATATTGGTGTACAAATGCTTAGCTGAGATGCTAGTGCAGACAGTGGACACAGGCATGGACATGGCAACCCGTAGATTCCCAGACTTCACCAGCCTTCAAAGAAGACAGAACATTGATGTACAACTTAATCTAGATGGTATAGTTTGTATCCCTGGTGTCAATGTGCCACCTTGTTCTTGCAGTGATAACAAACACATGACAGCTTTTCTGGCAAAGCCCTGATTAGGTCACACTATCCTATGGTGAGGCCATTTCACAATGCAAATGTGTTCCATTGGCATTTCTTGTCAAAGACCTGCGAGAAGTCTTGCATAGTGTGCACATTACCAATGCCATGGGTAGGCAGCTATCCTAAGTTGACGAGTTAAACTGGGTCTTGCTATGACCACTGAACTCCTGCATGGTCCCCAGCTTGTTCACAGAAAAGCATGATGATTTTTATCAGCAAGCTTCTTCAATAGTTGGCTTATCAGTAGCTTTTCAAGTTCAGAATGGTGGAAAGGATTACCCAATGCTAAGAGCAGTAGGCTACAGGGTCTCTCCTAAATCTGGTCCTCCTCTGTCTTGTTTTGAGATCAAGACACCATTCAGATGGGTCTTCCTCCACTGATGGCGGCTGCATACGCCCAAATGCAACAGGTAGTACTGGGCTACATGGTACCAGTAGCAGAAGTTACCACAAACATATCTCAAAACCCTAAACTAAATTTTCATTGACTTTGTTGGTAGCTCTGACCTGACTTGACATAGAATTGACAAATTTGGGTCAATTTCCCAAACAATGAATGAGTGCATATTTAATGCAATACTGAATCCTCCATCCCTTTTATTTTCTTAACTCAAAACCTGTGAAGAGTACTTTGATACACAGTACAGGCCCAAGAGGGATGCAGCAGAAATAAGTCTATTGACAATCCACATACTATCTGTACTAATACAAACAGGCTTAGTGCAGCTGTTTCTTTGAGCAGTGTCATCAAGGTAACCATCTACTACATTTAATTCCACACCAACCACATATCCTGAAATAGGCTTCAAGAGCTCTTACATGAGGTCTATCATGCAGTCCTTTTCACGGCAAGATTTACATTTACGAAATCAGATTCCCAGCTTCACATCTCCCTCCAAGAATTTAAATGTCAGAGGTGGTATATGATTACCGCATCAAAAGCATTCACAAAACACGATTTCTCTTTTCTCTTTTATAGAAAACACCAGTTGAACATTAAGACTTCGGCAGAGTCAAATAGGTTCACACTATGATAAGTGCATCTGTCTAATGTTTATCCAGAAAAAAACTATTATGAGTTTTGGCACCACTGCACGAATTTGGTTGCTCACTGGTACAAAGAACACAAGCCATAACATTCAGATGAAACTGCATAACAAGGTTATGTCGACCTTCAAGACCAGGAGGTCTAGGAAGCTAATGATTTCCATCTCCCTGCCTATGTAACTGGCTAAACCAGTACCTCATCCAGGCAATTGTACACCAGTATTTCCAAGCCTGAAAGCTGAACACACATAGAAATCTGTATGCCTGCCATTTGCAAGACCTCTTGCCTGAAATAGCTATCAAGGTCATCCAGGAAACCCTATACCAAGTCTAGCCAAAAGATGGCAAAAAGCTCTTGCAGGTACAATGGTAATACAAACTGTGACAGAGCCTGGCTACCTGTCTGGATTAGTGCCTTGCCTTGGCAGCTTGCCCTCAGGGTAAAACATTTGCAACTTAGTCTGCCCACACAAGCTCAGAGTGCCACTGGCAGCAAGGTTTAGCCCACTAAGATCAATACAGACAAATGCAATTTGAAGAGAACTGCTCAGTGCTACTGCCCACTTTGGTTTCTGAATTAACCCTTCTCTCTTGCAACCATCCTGACCATGTCAGCCGAAATCAGCATTGAAATAGGGCCCCATTTTGATCTCAATGCTGTTTTCTAGATAACAAGGGCAGGGTTGTCACAAAAAATAGGTCAACATCAAAAGCCAAAATCGACAATTGCCAACTTCACAGGTCTCTCCAAAGTTGTGTTGTCTGAATTGCCCTTTATGGACCAAATTTGAAGCCTCAAATGCACGTTTGTGTGTTCATACCAATTCGCAAATATTTAACCCTGAGGTAGTCTGACAAGACAAGGTACTGGTCCAGGCTAGCAGCTAGATTCTCCCACTGAATGTCTCACAATTGTAAAGGCAAGAGCTCTTTGACATCCTTTAGCAAAACCAGGTGCGGGGCTTTCCGGACAAAATTGGTAGCTACTTCAGCCACAAGTTCTTGCACATAACAGGTGTACAGACTCCAATGCATATGCAACCACACACTCAGAAATATTGGTGTACAAATGCTTAGCTGAGATGCTAGTGCAGACAGTGGACACAGGCATGGACATGGCAACCCGTAGATTCCCAGACTTCACCAGCCTTCAAAGAAGACAGAACATTGATGTACAACTTAATCTAGATGGTATAGTTTGTATCCCTGGTGTCAATGTGCCACCTTGTTCTTGCAGTGATAACAAACACATGACAGCTTTTCTGGCAAAGCCCTGATTAGGTCACACTATCCTATGGTGAGGCCATTTCACAATGCAAATGTGTTCCATTGGCATTTCTTGTCAAAGACCTGCGAGAAGTCTTGCATAGTGTGCACATTACCAATGCCATGGGTAGGCAGCTATCCTAAGTTGACGAGTTAAACTGGGTCTTGCTATGACCACTGAACTCCTGCATGGTCCCCAGCTTGTTCACAGAAAAGCATGATGATTTTTATCAGCAAGCTTCTTCAATAGTTGGCTTATCAGTAGCTTTTCAAGTTCAGAATGGTGGAAAGGATTACCCAATGCTAAGAGCAGTAGGCTACAGGGTCTCTCCTAAATCTGGTCCTCCTCTGTCTTGTTTTGAGATCAAGACACCATTCAGATGGGTCTTCCTCCACTGATGGCGGCTGCATACGCCCAAATGCAACAGGTAGTACTGGGCTACATGGTACCAGTAGCAGAAGTTACCACAAACATATCTCAAAACCCTAAACTAAATTTTCATTGACTTTGTTGGTAGCTCTGACCTGACTTGACATAGAATTGACAAATTTGGGTCAATTTCCCAAACAATGAATGAGTGCATATTTAATGCAATACTGAATCCTCCATCCCTTTTATTTTCTTAACTCAAAACCTGTGAAGAGTACTTTGATACACAGTGCAGGCCCAAGAGGGATGCAGCAGAAATAAGTCTATTGACAATCCACATACTATCTGTACTAATACAAACAGGCTTAGTGCAGCTGTTTCTTTGAGCAGTGTCATCAAGGTAACCATCTACTACATTTAATTCCACACCAACCACATATCCTGAAATAGGCTTCAAGAGCTCTTACATGAGGTCTATCATGCAGTCCTTTTCACCGCAAATAGTAGAGCAAACGAGAGCTCAAAAGTCGCCTCCTTAAGGACTTTTAGGTGCCCTCTCTGTTAACAAGTAGTGTTATATACCAAATTGTTTGTTAGCATCCCTATTTTCAGGAAACCAATGATGTCGGTGTCGGAGTCGCGTACTTACAGAGTTATGGCTCTTGAAAGTTACCTACCCTAAAAACTCTTTAGACTGATTTTAGGTATAAAATTTGCATAAAATGTGCTTGTTTTGCTGGAAATAATCAGTTTTACGTATTTTCGTCTAAAGTTTGAATCAGAAACTGTAAATATGTTATAGTTCTATTCATTTTATCCGACAAAAGAGGGGATCGGGATGAATGCCTATTGTAACGGGCCCTGACGGCGCCGGCGTCGGTGTCAGCACTAATGTAGGTGTGGCCCTTCGATATATGTTTAATAACTTCTGATTGGGTGATCGGATTTAATCAAAAATTGCAAGAATACAGCAACTAGGTATGATAAATAGTCGACTAGGGTTAGGTAACCTTGACCTCATTTTCAAGGTCAACACAGAGAAAAGTTTGCTAAATTTATGCCAAAAATTACTTAAATTCACGTTATCTTCGGAGTAGGTCAGCGGATTTAAACCAAATTTGCATGATTTTAGTAACTAGACATGGCAAAATAACGATAAAGTTTATGAGACCTTGACCTAATTTTCAAGGTCACAGTAGAAAAAAACTGCTAAATTTAGGCGAAAAGTTACTTAAATTAACATTATCTTCGGAGTGGGTCAGTGGATTTTGCCCAAATTTGCATGAATCTAATACATGGACATGTCAAAATGAAAAATCTAAAAAAGTTTTGGAGACCTTGACCTAATTTTCAAGGTCACATTAGAAAACCAAATTGCAAAATTTAGGCCAAAAATACTAAAATGCACATTATCTTCCGAGTGGGTCAGTGGATTTTACCCAAATTTGCATGAATTCATTATCTGGACATGACAATAAACCGATAAAATTTTGGAGACCTTGATCTTATTTTCAAGGTCACATTAGAATAAAAAAACTGCTAAATTTAGGGAAAAACATACTTAAATGCACATTGTCTTCAGACTTGGTCAGCTGATTTTGCCCTAATTTGCATGAATCAAATACATGGACATGACAAAAAGCTGATAAAGTTTAGGAGACCTTGACCTTGTTTTCAAGGTCACATTAGATATCGAAATTGCAAAATTTAGGCCAAAAATACTTAAATGCACATTATCCTCGGAGTGGGTCAGTGGATTTTACACAAATTTGCATGAATTTAATATATGGACATGAGGATAAGCAAAAGAAAAAATTGGAGACCTTACTTTCAAGGCCACATTAAAATAAAACTGCAAAATTTAGGGCAAAAATACTTAAATGCACATTATCTTCAGATTGGGTCAGCTGATTTTCCCAAATTCGCATGAATCTTATGCATGGACATGACAAACCTCATTTTCAAGGTCACATTAGAAAACGAAGCTGCTAAATTTAAGCCAAAAATACTTAAATGCACATTACCTTTGCAGTGGGTCAGCGGATTTTACCCAAACCTGCATGATTTTAAAATCTGGACATGGCAATAAGCCGTTAAAGTTTTTGAGACCTTGACCTTAGTCACATTAAAAAACTGCTTGATTTAGGTGAATAAGTACTTAAATGCACATTATCTTCAGACCATGGGTCAGCGGATTTTACCCAAGTTCACATGAATCTAATACATAGACATGACAAAAAGCTGCTAAAATTTTTGGGACCTTGACCTTATTTTCAAGGTCACACTGGAAAAGAAACTTCTAAATTTAGGCCGAAAACCTTTAAATACACATTTTCTTCGGAGAGGTTCAACGGATTATACCCAAATTTGCATGATTTAAAACCTAGACATGACAAAAGTTGATGCGATCTTTGTGACCTTGACCTCATTATTCAAGGTTACATAAGAAAAAAAGTCAAATTTAGGCTAAAACTAATTAAATGCGCATTATCTTCAGAGCGGGTCAGCGGATGTTACCTACACCTGGATAAAATTAATATCTGATTTTGACAAAAGATGATAAAATTTTTGGGACCATTTTCTTATTTTCAAGGTAACATAACAAAAAGCTGCTTAGTTTAGGCAAATTTGCGAGGAGGCGGGCGATGTTTCAAAGTTTACCCAATTTGTATGATCAGGTAAATAGTGGATTGTATTATGGAAATCTTGACTTTAATTTCAATGCCGATGCAGAAAAAAAACATGCTTAATTTAGACCAAATGTACTTAAATGTACATTATCACTTGAAGCATGTTAGCAGATTTTAAGGGAGTTTGCATGTCTGCAACACCTGGATATGATAAAACTCCGACTAGGTTTTGTTCTGTTGTTGTTGACTTTTTGTTTATCGTTACTCCCATTGTGGGAGTCTGTAATTGTTCTATGTTTTGTTGTACGTTACTTTATGTCCATTCTAGTATTGCAATCATCTTGATAGGGAAGAGAGAGCTGATTGCTTTGCTTAATTTGTCTTCCTGGTTTCTCGTGGTGGTTGAGCGGCTCTTCCTCGCGGTGCCATGGGGTTGTCTGCAGTTTGTGATTGTGGTAATTCATGATCATACTCACTTACTATTTTTGGGGAATTTGACCGAATTTCAGTGTTACTGCAGTAACAGTACTGTAAAATTAAAGCCAAAAAAATCAACTGAATCTTTGCTGGGTGGATTTTCTTCCTTGATTTAGGACGCAGCTCATCTCAGGATGACAGTACCACCAAAATACATTTTAAGGCTGTGATAATTGATATTTTCAGATGGAAGATTAATACATTTTTACGTTTGCTCCAAATATAGACTGTGGGTGCGTATCAATGAGTCGGTCCAACCGAGTACACACAATGTATTCTTTATAGCAAAATAAGAAAATTATTTTCACCCTTTAACTCCGGGTATGACTTGACTGATCAATTGTTTGTTGCTACCATTCAAATATACAACGAGCTGGTGTTTTCATGTCTGCAAAATCATTTTGTGAGTGTTTCAATCATTTGTGGAGCAACTAAGTTCGCTATTATCGAATTAAAGTTCAATATTAAACAAGAGGGCTTTTGGGTCCTTGGTCGCTCACCTGATATGACCATTCGTAAGGTCAGAGAAAAGCATAATCACTCCCAACATTAGTTCGAAAGTCTATTTAGCCCATTTGAGCTAGATACATGTATAAAATGGAATAAAACCATTTAAAAAATTAAATTGATGAAGGCCATATATGGATCATCCCTGTCGAGGTTGGTCAAAATCCACCCAATAATACAGGAGGATGTGTCTTTTGAAGCAATTGTTGACGACAGACAACGGGCAACCGATTACACAACAGCTCACTTTGAGTGAATGGCTCAGGTGGGGTAAAATATCTTGTCTGCTCATCTTGACCCAGTTTTGGGAAAACAAAATGACTGAGTAAACAGACCACTGACGCAATTAACACCCAAACGGAACATACCAGAGTTTTTATATTTTCGATAATGTCAATTGTTCAATCGTAAAGACAAAGGTTCGAATTAGTGAGCAATGCAGGCGAAAAAGGTGGGTGGGGTACGCCTACGTTTTGCAATGAGCCAAACAAACGAATTTAAACTTTGTTATTAATCATAAGAAGTGATATGTTTGTAATCAGGGGGTAAAACTAATCTTCAAAGACATGAAGTCCTACCTTCACAACAACAGATAGAATCAGGACGCAAATGTTACGTGATACAATAGTTTAAACACCTTTGTCAAGAATGACCTTGGCATCAAGGTCAAATAAATTATTTTTTTTTAAACAAAATAGTAATCCAATTAGATATTTACATGTACATAAGTAGAAGAAGATCACTTTCGCAAGTCCGAAAGAGTTACAAAAAAGAATTTCATTATGGTATGCACAAATAAGTGGGTGGGGTAATTCCATGTTCTCCTTGCTCTTTTGGGGCGTTTGAACTTGCTATCATAGGTAACGGCTATGATTTTGTGTAGCACAGATTGTGGTCCCACTGCAGAAATGTGATTTTGAAACTTTGGACCGAATTAAAGTAGAGTATGTTTTAAATTGGATTGCTATTTCTTCTGACTTTTTAAACATAATTTAAATGTTGTACTTTGATTGTCAGCTGATATAGTTATAAACCTAATTTTGCGGTGAAATTCGCCTATTACACATCTAAAAGTATTTGTTGCAAGAAAATGTGCAAAAAATACAAATTTGTTTTAACAATAACAATAAGTTTCATGTTAGCACAATAATCGCTTCTACAGTTTAAAAAGTGGGTGGGGTACTTTCATGTTCTCTATGCCCTTTTGGGACATTTGAGCTTGCTATCATAGGTTACGGTTATATTTTTTATGTAGCACAGGATATGGTCTCGCAATAGAAATGTGATTTTGAAACTTTCGACCGAATTAATAGAAATTCTGGTCAAAATTGGAAGAGCATTTGTTTTCTGACAGTTTTTAAGCATAAATTTTGTACTTTAAATGCCTGCCAATATAGTTATAGACTTCATTTTGTGATGAAATTTGCCTACAATGCATTTAAAAGTATCTTCAACAGAAACATATGCAAAAATTGTGGGCCCGTTTCATAATTCATAATTTGTTTTCCTTTAAGCATAATAATCGCTTCTCATGCTTTGAAAGTGGGTGGGGTATTTCAAGGACATATAACTCGATAAGTACACGGAACCAAATGCGACATCATTGTTTTTATAAACCGCAGATATTGGCTGTATCTTTGGTATATGACTCAGCTTGTTGACAGATAGGGCACCTAAACTACCTCCCAACGCCTTGATATTTGCAATACAGAGCAAACGAGAGCTCAAAAGTCGTCTCCTTAAGGACTTTTAGGTGCCCTCTCTGTCAACAAGTAGTGTTTTATACCAAATTGTTCGTTAACATCCCTAGTTTCAGAAACTCTATGATGTCGGTTTTGGAGTTGTGTACTTACAGAGTTATTGCCCTTGATAGTAAGTTACCTACCCTAAACCATTTTAAGACTGATTTTAGGGTATCAACATAATTAGAATTTAAAAAAAATGGTTTCTTCGTTGAAGTTACCAACATTAGAACAAAATCTCGCAAAATGAATAAGTTGCGAAATGTATACACCACAGGAAGGGAAGCTAGAAACATTCATCAAGAAATGAGAAATTAACTAGTTAGAAAAGTATGCCATTTGTTATAGACAGGTCTAAGTTCGAAAAGAGGGCTTCAGTATCAAAGGTATTTGCCATATTTAACTGAAGTTCAATGGGATATATTTGACTTACACTTTGTTTGAAATAAGAATTATCTTGACTTAGAGTTCAATGCTGCAACAACATCAGCTTGATTATTGTCAGAAAGAGACAAAATGAAGTCTCTCTGATAACAACACAAATATAAATCTGTAACAAGAAGAGCACATTAAGTACCAATTGGCATATCTTAAATTGGCCCATAAGATTTCGAGTTAAATCTTGTCAAAATATTGTCCAAGAGATAATGGAGAAGAACTCAAGCCCTCTAGAATGACATTGAGGTCAAGGTCACATAATCTATTTTTGTACGCAAAATACTGATATATTTATATATTTATAAAGGTACAAGATTGTCCTTTTAAAGTAGTCCATAATGGTAAGAAATAGGAATTTCTTTTTTATACATAAAAAAGTGGGTGGGGTACTTCCATGTTCTCCATGACCCTTTGGGACATTTTATCTTGCTATCATATGTAAATTTTATAACTTAATGTAGCACAAATTGTTGTGTCGCTATAAAATGTTACTTCGAAACTTTGGACAGAATTAAAGGAGAGTCTGGTTAAAACTGGAACAGCATTTTTTTCTGGCGCATTTTCTAGAAATAAATGTGTACTTTAAATGTACGATGATATGGTTAAAAACATGTTTGTGTGAAAAAATATGCCTATTACATATCTGAAAGTATATTTTGAAAGAAAATATGCAAAAAAAGCCGATCGATTTTGATAACCACAATTGGTTTTCATTTTAGCACAATAATCGCTTCTCCAGCTTAAAAAGTGGGTGGGGTACCTACATGTTCTCCCTACCATATTGGGGCATTTAAACTTGCTGTACTAGGTAACTGTTACAATATTCACGTAGCAAAGGCTATTGTCTCGCTATGGAAATGTGATTTTGAAACTTTGGACCAAATTAATAGAAAGTCTGTTTAAAATTGGAGGAGCATTTTTTTTTCTGACAGTTTTTAAACCTAAATTTTGTACTTTAAATGTCAGGAAATATAATTATTGACATTATTTTGTAATCAAATTTGCCTATCATATACTTAAAAGTATTTGCAACAAGAAAATATGTAAAAAATGTTGATCCGTTTCATTAATTCCAATTATTTTTCCTTTTAGCATAGTTATCGCTTCTCAAGGCTTAAAAGTGGGTGGGGTATTTCAAGGGCAGATAACTCAATAAGTACACGGGACCAAATGCGACATCATTGGTTTTCATAAACCGCAGATATTGGCTGTAACTTTGGTATATGACTCAACTTGTTAACAGAGAGGGCACCTAAACTCCCTCTCAGCGCCTTGATATTTGCAGTACTAAAAGATTCACATTTCGGATTCAGATTCCCAACTTCACATCTCCCTCCAAGAATTTAAATGTCAGAGGTGGTATATGATTACCCCATCAAAAGCATCCACAAAACAGGATTTCTCTTTTCTCTTTTATAGAAAACACCAGTTGAACACTAAGACTTCGGCAGAGTCAAATAGGTTTACACTATGATAAGTGCATCTGTCTAATGTTTATCCAGTAAAAAACTATTATGATTTTTGGCACCACTGCATGAATTCAGTTGCACACTGGTACAAAGGAGACAAGCCATAACATTCAGATGAACCTGCATGACAAGGTTATGTCGACCTTCAAGACCAGGAGGTCCAGGAAACTAATGATTTCCATCTCTCTGACTATGTTACTGGCTAAACCAGTACCTCATCCAGGCAATCTTACACCACGATTTCCAAGCCTGAAAGCTGAACACACATAGAAATCTGTATGCCTGCCATTTGCAAGACCTCTTGTGACAGAGCCTGGCTACCTGTCTGGATTAGTGCCTTGCCTTGGCAGCTTGCCCTCAGGGTAAAACTTTTGCAACTTAGTCCGCTCACACAAGCTGAGTGCCACTGGCAGCAAGGTTTAGCCCACTAAGATCAATACAGACAAATGCACTTTGAAGAGAACTGCTCAGTGCTACTGCCCACTTTGGTTTCTGGATTAACCCTTCTCTCTTGCAACCATCCTGACCATGTCAGCCGAAATCAGCATTGAAATGATGGCGGCTGCATACGCCCAAATGCAACAGGTAGTACTGGGCTACATGGTACCAGCAGCAGAAGTTACCACAAACATATCTTGCAAAACTAAACTAACTTTTCATTGACTTTGTTGGTAGCTCTGACCTGACTTGGCATGTAATTGACAAATTTGGATCATATCCCAAACAATAAATGAGTGTATATTTAATGCAACACTGGCTCATCCATCTCTTTTACTTTCTTAGCTCAAAACCTGTGAAGAGTACTTTGATAACAGTGCAGGCCCAAGAGGGATGCAGCAGAAATAAGTACTATTTTTTCTGTCAGAATTAGGTTTAGTGCAGCTGTTTCTTTAAGCAGTGTCACCAAGGTAACCAGAGTCTGACAACAGATGCGTGTCTGACTACAGATCCAGGGGTGGTGAGTGTCATCCCGGCTAGGTCCCATACTTTTGTGGAGATCGATCATTAAATAATTTCTATCGTCATTCTCCTCCCTTCCCCGTATTCATTCAAGAATGGTTGTTGTCAGTTACAAGAAAAAGTATTGCACAAAGTACTGGTTAACTGCTTGTTCAAGCTTGCCCAAGAAAAAAGTGTGGATGGATGAAAGGACCATCCCGACATGACCATAGCTGTTGACTGGGACATAAAGCAACAAACCAACCAAAAACCAACCAGATATCCTGATAAAGGCTTTCAGAGCTCTTACATAAAGTCTGTCATGCAGTCCTTTTCACGACAAAGACAAACATTTCAGAAATCAGATACCCGGCTTCACATCTCTCTGCAAGAATTTAAATGTCAGCAGTGGTATATGACTACAGCATCATTAGCATCCACCAAACAGAATTTCTCTTGTGTTCTTTATACTGCTGCATAGTCAAAAAGGTTCACCCTGTATCTGTCTAATGCTTATCCAGAGGAATCTGTAATGATTTTTGGCATCTTTGCATGAAATCAGTGGCACACTGGTACAAGGGAGGCAAGTCATAACATTCAGATGAAACTGCATATTTTTTTAACGTTATGTTGACCTTCAAGACTAGACGATCCATGAAACTGTGATTTCCATCTCCATGACTATGTAACTGGCTAAACCAGTACCTCATCCAGGTAATCTTACACCAGGATTTTCAAGCATGAATGCTGAACACACAGAGATTTGTATGCCTGCCATATGCAAGATGTCTCTTGGATGAAATATTTATCAATGCCATCTATGTAGATCTGCCAAAAGATGGCAAAACACTCTTTCAGTTACAATGTTAATACATACTGTGACAGAGCCAGGCTACATACCTGGACTAGTGCCTTTACCTCGTCTGGAAAACATTAACATCTTAAAAAAAATATGACACTAAGAAACACATGAACATCTAGAACCAGGAACAATGGAAAACAGGAACATCTGGAACTGGAAAACACAAACACTGGAACATCTGAAAACAGGAATGATGATGACAAACAGGATCATCTAGAAAGAAAAATACCTAATTGATTACAAACTAAAAACACTGGAACAATCCAGTCCAATCTTCTTCTCAGCTGTCTTTAAGGAACTAACCTTGGTATCCCTGGCGTTTCAGTCCTGTCTCGTATGGTAAGTGCATACCTGAATGTCGCTATGGACCAGACTATACCCGGTCTTCTCCCAGAGGTAACTCCACGATGCAACCGTTTTAGTACCATCAACACAACCTACTCCTACGGGCATCAGCGTTCAAACAGCAAGAACAGAGAAACTGGAACACTGGAAATCAGGAACATCTAAAAATGGGAACACTGAAAAACAGGAACACCTGAAAGTACAGACAAAGGAAAACAGGAACATCTGAAAAGGAGAACAATGGAAAACAGGAACATCTGAAAAGAGAGACAAAGGAAAACAGGAACATCTGAAAAGGAGAAAAATGGAAAACAGGAACACTGAAAAACAAGAACATCTGAAAAGAGAGACAAAGGAAAACAGGAACATCTGAAAAGGAGAACAATGGAAAACAGGAACATCTGAAAAGGAGAACAACAGAAAACAGGAACACTGGAAATAAGAACATCTGGAAAACAGCAACACTGGAACATCTGAAAACAGGAATGATAATGACAAACAGGATCATCTGGAAAGAAAAAATCTAATTGATAACAACTAAAAACACTGGAACAATCCAGTCTATTCTCTTTTCTCAGCTGTCTTTAAGGAACTAACCTTGGTATCCCTGGCGTTTCAGTCCTGTCTCATATGGTAAGTGCATACCTGAATGTCGCTATGGACCAGACTATACCCGGTCTTCTCCCAGAGGTAACTCCACGATGCAACCGTTTTAGTACCATCAACACAAACCTACTCCTACGGGCCTCAGCGTTCAGACAGCAGGAACAGAGAAACTGGAACACTGGAAATCAGGAACATCTAAAAATGGGAACACAAGAAAACAAGAACATATGAAAGTAGAAACAAAGGAAAACGGAAACATCTGAACGTAGAGACAAAGGAAAACAGGAACATCTGAAAGTAGAGACAAAGGAAAACAGGAACATCTGAAAATGTGAACAACAGAAAACAGGAACAAAGCTGAAAACATTAAAAAAAAACAAGTGAGTATGAAAACGGGAAAACAGGGACACTGGAAGCAAGAACATCTGGAAAACAGCAACACTGGAACATCTGAAAACAGGAATGATAATTTACAAACAGGATCATCTAGAAAAAAAAATCTAATTGACACTGGAACCATCTAGTCCTATCTCTTTTCTCAGCTGTCTTTAAGGAACTAACCTTGGTATCCCTGGCGTTTCAGTCCTGTCTCGTATGGTAAGTGCATACCTGAATGTCGCTATGGACCAGACTATACCCGGTCTTCTCCCAGAGGTAACTCCACGATTCAACCGTTTTAGTACCATCAACACAAACCTACTCCTACGGGCCTCAGCGTTCAGACAGCAGGAACAGAGAAACAGGAACACTGGAAAAAGGAACATCTGAAAACAGGAAAACAGGAACACTGGAGAACAGGAACATCTGAAATCAGGAACACTGGGAAACAGGAACACTGGAAATTAGGAACACTGGAAAACAGGAACATCTGAATACAGGAACAAAGGAAAACAGGAACAATAGAAAACAAGAACAATGGAAACAGGAACATCTGAATACAGGAATAGCTGAAATCAGGAACAAATGATTACAGGAACACTGTAAAACAAGAAAATTTGAAAACAGGAACACTGGAAAACCAGAACACTGGACAACAGGAACATCTGAAAAAAGGAACACAGCAATGATGACAAACAGGAACATCTAGAAAGAATAAAAACATAAATGAATACAAACAAAACTAACTGGAACGATCTAAAGAAGAAAATAGCCAATTTATTAAAGCTTAAAACTCCAAACCATTGTAAAGGCAAGAGGCCTTTGTCACCCTTAAACAAAACCAGGTACAGTGTTTTCCAGACAACTTTGGCATCTGGAGTTCTTGCACTAAGCAGGTACACAGACCTCAGTGCATATGCAACCACATGCTCAAAACACTTGGTGTAGAATAGTCTTGGTGAGATGCTAGTCCAGTCTAGACACAGGCAGGGATTGACAGCCCATAGATTCCAAGACTTCACCAGCCTTCAAAGTAGACAGATCATTGATGTACAACTTAATCTAGATGGTATAGCTTGTATTCCTGGTGCCAATGTGCCACCTTTTTCTTGCAGTGTTTTCAAAATACATGACACCTATTATGGCAAAGCTCTGACTAGTTCACATTATCCAATAGTCTGCCAATTTCACAATGAAGATAATGTTCCATTAGCATTTCCTGACAAAGATGTGGGAGGTCTTGCATCGGCTGCCCATACCATAACTATGGGAAGGCAACTGTCCTAAGGTGATGAGGTCCTTCTCTGACTAGGTCACACTATCCAATAGTAAGCCCATTTCACAATAAAGATAATGTTCCATTGGCATTTCCTGACAAAGACGTGAGAGGTCTTGCATGACTTCTCTGACTAGGTCACACTATCCAATAATCAGCCCATTTCACAATGATGATAATGTTCCATTAGCATTTCCTGACAAAGATGTGAGAGGTCTTCCATGACTTCTCTGACTAGGTCACACTATCCAATAGTCAGCCCATTTCACAATAAAGATAATGTTCCATTAGCATTTCCTGACAAAGATGTGGGGGTCTTCCATGACTTCTCTGACTAGGTCACACTATCCAATAATCAGCCCATTTCACAATGATGATAATGTTCCATTAGCATTTCCTGACAAAGATGTGAGAGGTCTTCCATGACTTCTCTGACTAGGTCACACTATCCAATAGTCAGCCCATTTCACAATGAAGATAAAGTTCCATTAGCATTTCCTGACAAAGATGTGGGAGATCTTACATAACTTCTCTGACTAGTTCACACTATCCAATAGTCTGCCCATTTCACAATGATGATAATGTTCCATTAGCATTTCCTGACAAAGATGTGAGAGGTCTTCCATGACTTCTCTGACTAGGTCACACTATCCAATAGTCAGTTCATTTCACAATGAAGATGATGTTCCATTAGCATTTCCTGACAAATATGTGGGGGTCTTCCATGACTTCTCTGACTAGGTCACACTATCCAATAGTCTGCCCATTTCACAATGAAGCATTTCCTGACAAAAGTGGGAGTTCTTGCACCGGCTGCCCATAGCATATCAATAGGAAGGCAGCTATCCTAAGGTGATGAGATCCTTCTGTGACCACTGAACTCCTTCAGGGTCCTCAGCTTGCCCCTATTTTTATCAGCACTCTTCAATAGCTGGCTTAATTGTGAGTGAGCACCTTTCCAGTTTGGAATGGTAGATAGGGTTAGGTACTTGATTCCAAGAGCAGTAGGCTACAGCGCCTCACCTTAACTTTCTCCTCCTCAGTTTTCAGAGCTCTCACTAACTGACGATTTGCAGTTCTGAACTCCCATTTTTGGTGCTGGGACTCCTATTTTTTGAAGGAGGCTATATTCTTTTGTATTGTGGGACTCCCACTTTTAGGCAAAGAGGGATCTGGGACTCCTGTTTTCAAAATCCTAGTGAGAGCTCTGGTTTTGTTTTGAAAACAAGACAATGTCCAGATGGGCCTTCCTCCACCCACATGTACTTGATTCCAAGAGCAGTAGGCTGCAGCGCCTCACCTTAACTTTCGCCTCCTCAGTTTGTTTTGAAAACAAGACAATGTCCAGATGGGCCTTCCTCTGCCAACATGTGACAGGTAGTACTGGGCTACAATGTCCAGATGGGTCTTCCTCCGCCCACATGTGACAGGTAGTACTGGGCTACAATGTCCAGATGGGCCTTCCTCCGCCCACATGTGACAGGTAGTACTGGGCTACAATGTCCAGATGGGCCTTCCTCTGCCCACATGTACTTGATTCCAAGAGCAGTAGGCTACAGGGCCTCACCTTAACTTTCTCCTCCTCAGTTTGTTTTGAAAACAAGACAATGTCCAGATGGGTCTTCCTCCGCCCACATGTGACAGGTAGTACTGGGCTACAATGTCCAGATGGGTCTTCCTCCGCCCACATGTGACAGGTAGTACTGGGCTACAATGTCCAGATGGGCCTTCCTCCGCCCACATGTGACAGGTAGTACTGGGCTACAATGTCCAGATGGGCCTTCCTCCACCCACATGTGACAGGTAGTACTGGGCTACAATGTCCAGATGGGCCTTCCTCCACCCACATGTGACAGGTAGTACTGGGCTACATGGTACCAGTAGCAGAAGTTACCACACAAATATCTCACAACACTTAACTAACTTTTCTGTGACTTTGTAAGTAGCTCTGACCTGACTTTACATGGAATTTACAAATATGGGACAATTTCCAAAACAATAAATGAGTGCAGATTTACAGCATCCCTGGCTCCTCCATTGCTTTTACTTGTTTACTCAAAATCTGTGAAGAGCACTTTGACAAACAGTGCAGGTCCATTAGGGCCGCATCAGAAAAAAGTCTAGGTAGAAAATAGTCAACTTACTATCTGTTCTGATACAAACAGGTGTAGTGCAGCTGATCAAGGTAACCATCCCTTACATTTAAATCCTTCAACATCAACCACAAATGTGACAGGTAGTACTGGGCTACATGGTACCAGTAGCAGAGGTTACCACACACTAAACTAACTTTTCTGTGACCTTGTGGGTAGCTCTGACCTGACATTACATGGAATTGACAAATATATGTCAATTTCCTGAACAATGTTACCCCGACATATGTTTTGGTTGAGAAATAAGAAAACTAATTTTCAGGTACGCACATTTATCTGGGGGCCTGCTCGAGCTAAAAAAAATTACGACAAATGTCCAAACCACATGCACATTTCAGACCATGAACAAACCTTCAACAAAAAGACCTTGACATGACATGACCTTGACCTTGACATGACAAAACCTGTCTTCGGGGTTTATGATAAAGCGAGAATCAAATCCTCCTTAGCTACAGAGACTAGCTAGAAAATTGAAACTCCGCTTGTTGCAAGTTTATACATGTATAGGATACATTCCAATAAGCGAATAACACATATTCTTTTCAATAAGATAATAACAAAGGCACTGATCAGACTGCGCACATGCACAGGCTGGTCTGCGCCTTTGTTGTTGGCAGACCCCAACCTTTGTTGTTGGCAGACCCCCGAAGACAAGTTTTCTTGATTCGAGGCCCAAATTATCAAAAGATCGGAATAAAACTGCAAGAGGAGTTGTGTTCACAAAGTACCAACACTTTTTGCTAAGGATGGATGGACAGCTGGATAAACCCATTTATCTACTGTAAATTGGAAATTTTCGCAAGAATTTCATTTTCACGAATAGCCTTAGAAGGCATATTTTCAATGTTAAAATTTCACTACTCATGCAGGGGCATGGTTTACCTACATCTGTAAACGACAGAGTGGTTTCTCCATTTTACAAGGCTTTTATTTTCACTAAACTTTGCACCTGAAGTTTTGCAAAAATAAAACCCTTGTGAAAATTTCTGAGTAAACAAACATATATGAGCCACGACATGAGATTTCCATCAATGTGGTATGTGCGACCAGCAAAGCCTCAGACCAGACTGCAGATACGTGCAGTCTGATCAGAGCCTTTGCTAGTGGTTTGAATATTCTATGAATATTAAGCTACTGACTGAACATCGTTTGGAGTTTCTAAGCTTAAAAGGAGGCTGTACAGGCTCATCTGAGTCTACACTTGTCAAAATGCCACATTGTTGGAAATCACATGTCGCGGCTCAATTATTACAAAATGGGCCTCGATGTGAGAAAACCTGACTTTGGTGTTTTACGATAAACAAATGTGCAGATCAGTCTGTGTATCCATGCAGACTGTTCATGCAGGGCCTTGGTCATTCACTTTTTGGAAAGTATCAGATCTAGATTTGCTAAAAGCCAAATTTTAATCTTTTAGCTATTCCCTGTAGCTGAGAAACCCCAAAGACAGATTTTGTCGGGTCGAGGCTCATAAAATGTCAATATCATAAAACCTATCACTACTGCATAGGATCAATTAAAAAAGCATTAAATAAAATCCATTAAATTTTACAGCATATTCTAAGAATTTTGCCATAAACCTCATTAAATGTGTATTAAAATACCCAATGAAAATGCTATACATTAATGGTCACTAAAAGTACATTAAATTACCCTCATATTAACAGTGCCATAAAATTAAGAACATCATTAATTCAAGACTCAAAAAAATACTGTTACTTTTTAATGGGGCACATTGTGATGGTATTTTCATCACCATTATTTTCCTGTTAAAATGCAGATTAATGAGGTATTAAGGACAATTAAAATCCCATTTAAATCACAGTAAAATTTTAATGGAGGTCTTTAACATGCTATACATTAAGAACTTTTAAATCCTGTCTGTTGGCATTAAAATTTGTGGTGATTAATACACCTTGAATGTTTTGAACTAATTTAAGAGCCTTCCAGCAGTGAATTTTGTCGTCTGCTGCTGATCTTTGCAAAACAGTTTGAACATAACGTCAGGCCTGATCTGGATCTAAAATGTTTGACACTCTGAGAGTGTTCCTGAAAGAATTTTTTGAAAAAGTTAATTTTGATAAAAAGTCAGCAGACGACAACACCCATGAAAAATTACCCAGCATACAAAGATTTAAAGATTTGATTTTTTGCATCAGATAATAAAATTTAGGCCAAATAAATAGGGTAATCAGATCCTACCTAAATTTATTGGTGAAACCTATGATTTTTTTTTCCGATTTTCTGGAAAAAATAAAATTTTATAAACTTTGAAAGGCAAAAGCCTTTCAAAACCATAAAAAGAAATTGCAGAAAAAAAATGTGTGTGCTTATATAGCTAAACACACTTATTTTTTTATTTGGCATTATAATTGCCTTATTCGGCTTAACTCCAAATCTTTTACTGTAAAAACATGCAAAATTACCCAGCATGCAAAGAGTTAAAAGCTCTGTCCTGTAAATCTCTAAAAATAAACACATTGACAGACCTAAGAACCACATTTTTTATTTGTTAAACGAATCCTTGATGAAAAATGGAAAATAAATAAATGGTCTTTGTTGTTTACTTTTTATAATGCTCTATGTACAAAACAAAAGGGCCATTAGTGGCCATGATTTGCTCACCTGAGTTTCTTCCTCCCACATGACATGTTTTTCGACAGATCAAATTCATTGAAGCTTTTTTTGTTTTTGTTTGATTTGATTCTTTACGTCCCATCAACAATTCTTCAGTTATAAATTAAGGGACGGGTCTTCCTGGGTTGAACCAGTACTAAGCTAGGATAAATGTTCTTGCTCAAGGATACAACACAGTGACGCCGGTGACACGCGAACCCGAGGCCCCTCGGTTAAGCTATTTTTGTAGGTCACCAAGAAATAATTTAGAATATTGATGAGTGGTTTCCAGAGATTTTATAATCTTTCCATACCATGATAAGCTCGCCCACCGGGCAGCCATATTTTTTGATGGGTCAAATTTGTTTTACCTGTAAAGTTTCTCGCAAAAGAGGATGTTTACAGCTATTTTGTTATGAAGTGTATGACTTTATCGTGGTTGATTTATACACGGTTACCAATGTCTCTTCAACTATCGGCAGTCTTGCCACGGCTGGTCATTAGGTCGCCGCATTCTGCGGGAATAGATCAAATTATTGAGGCTAATTTTGTATGTTACCAAGTGACCATTTCTGACAAATTAATTAGAATACTGATGAGTGGTTTCAGGAGATTTTTTAAGCTTTCCATACCACGAAAGCTCGCCAGCCTGGCAGCCAAATTTTTGGAGGGGTCAAATATGTTTTAGCTGCAAAGTTTCTTGCAAAAGAGGATGTTTACAGGTATTTTGTTATGAAGTGTATAACTTTATTGCGATTGATTTATACACGATCAGTAGCAGATCCAGAGGGGGTTCAGGAGGCCCTTTGAGACAATTTTTTTTCATTTTCATGGAGAATTCCAAGAAAAATCAGCAAAAAATAACCAAAAATCAGGTAAAATTAAGAAATCGAACCCCCCCCCCCCCTAAAAACCATAAATCCTTGATTCGCCCCTGATGATTACCAATGTCTTTTCAATTATCGGCTGTCTGTCACGGCTGGTAATTTGGTCTGTGCAAATGTAATATTATCATGAGTTAGATGATATAAATCACACAATCTAAAGTTTTTGCTGTTCACCTGTGATTCTACCAAAATCTTATGTGCATGCTCATGTGTGACTGATACTTTCATCCTTTTTACACATTTAGGCTGGGAGAATAACTCATTTTAAACAACTCTGTAGTTGTTTCTCTATAGTAAACAGTGTGGACCAAGATCAGACTGCAAGATCATACTGCTAGTCTGATTTATGTCCACACTGTTTGTCTGTATGCTGAAATTAGTCATTGGTGTACATGTAAGCATTTACATGCAGCAGATGACTTTAGCAGACAACATTTTCAGAAGCAGGTGAAGGGATTGTCATATTTACCAGTTTTTTCTGACTTAGCTGGAGCCTTGAGCTATCCATGCATAACATGTAGCTGCATGTGAAAAACTTGCATAATAATAGATCAAGTGAGGTGTGTATGTACTAGCTTATAAGTAGATCTAAATTACATTTCATTTCTTTTTTTCCAGGATCAGCCATTGTATCAAAATGTCCTTGAAAAAATCCTTGTTTCGGCTTATTGTAGATTGAAAACAGTATAGTCTGAGCGTGATAATACGCAGCAGATTTTTAACACACTAATGCACTGAGAGTCAACCAAAATGTGTCTGTTATCTTTATTGTCTATGTAACTCTACATTCATCCCCTAAATTATTTGGGCCTCGCCGCGACAAAAACGGTCTTCGGGGTTTCCGAAAAAGCGAGTTTCAAACCAGTCTCCTCAGCTACAGAGACTAGCTAGAAAATTGAAATTTCGCTTGCGGCGAGTTTAGATATGATACTTTCCAAAAAGCGAATAACAAAGGCGCTGATCAGACTGCGCGGATGCGCAGGCTGGTCTGCCCCTGTGTTGTTCGCAAATCCCCTCGCGACGAGGCCCATTTGTTTGTGACTATTCTTGACATTTCACAGTATTTTCTCTCCCAAAGGTATAAAAAAGCACCATCCATGCTTCTGAGGGCAAAATGAATGTTCCTTGTATTGCAGTTGTAGTATTGACCATACAACTTGAGTATCAAATACAGCTAATACAGCTGTGTGTATAGTTGGAAGAAAAACACTTAAAAGGAGAGAGGCCCTGGCCCAGACTCATTGACTTTGAAAAAAAATGCTACGTAGTTCACCATTGGCAACATCACCAGCCAGGAGTTACTGACAGATCCTGAGTCTGCCACATCTGTTTCCACTTCTGGGACTGGCTCGCATGTGCATGACGGGGTAGTTACTCTAAAGCGACTACCTTCTGCTATTCCTTTCTTGGTTTTATTACTGGTCTTAATCTCCCGAGTCCCCCATAATAAGTTAAGAGTACCTACGAACACATAAAAATGCCTCCGAATCAAATATGATTCAGTTACGGTGTCTAAGAATGCATTAGGATTTTGTTACGAATCAAGTACGACTTTTTCAAATCTAGAGTTTGTGGCCTAAGTTTTGAACAGTTCAAAACTTTTGCCACAAATTCCAGATAGACTTAAGAATTGCAAGAACTGACTACAGACTAACCGATTCAGTTAAGATCTTCACGAACTGATTAAGTTTCATCTACGAATTAAAAAAATTTGTCCAATTAGTGACATTCATGGGATTCGTGGTGTGAGTGAGTAGGGGCAGGGTTAATCCTAGCCCAAAATGATGATGGGCCCTTAAAATGGGCCAATGGCCCATATCCCATTCAAATACATGCAAATTTCCAAATTTTAATGGGTCACTTGAAATTTTTATGGGCCCTTTGCAAAATTTGATGGGCCCAAGAATCCTTAATATCCACATTAGAGCATAATTGACATGAGATTTGAATAGCTTGTATATGGGGCCCAGCCAAAAATAAAGTCCATTTTAGCAAAACATTAATAAGTTTCTCACAAAATGGATCGGGCCCATCCTAGGATGAACCCTGTAGGGGTATTAGGCAGGGCGATCAAATTAATTGCATTGCTCCTTTTCCGAAAATAGAAATTGTCATATTTACTAATTTTCTGACTTAGCTGGAGCCTTGACCTCTTTCTTGTGCAACACTCCATGCATTAGCTGCATGTGAAAAATATGCTTATATAATAATAGATCAAGTTAGGTGTGTATATCTAAGCTTATAAGTAGATCAAAATTAGATTTCATTTTATTAATTGTTACAAGTGGCAGACTTTTTTCAATCAAATTATATACAGGCCTTTACTGTTCATACACGATATCTTGGCTCAAAGAAACCGTTAGATGGATTTTACCATTACATCAAATAAGAGAACATGGGGTTTGATGCATATTAACGGTATAATGATGACAAAACAGTTTATATCAAAAGGAAAATTTAAACGACTTCGTGGCTCAGTCGGTAGGGCGCATGTACATGTTGGTTATATCTTTTTGAATAGTAATGAAAAGATAGTGGTTCGAAATCCAAAATCAAAGATATTTTTTTTTATTATAATAGTTTGTTATCTTGTTTGCTGTGTATGATTTTACAATTTATACATATTTCACACTTGTCAAAGTCGCTAAAGCACCATCCTGTCTGTTCATGGCTTCCGAGGCGCGAGGACTGCATTCTCCGAGTCAGCTTTTATGCGCGATATCGTTTTGTTTGATATGCGGGTCAGCTTGCTGGCTCCCTCTCTATAATTTGATGATGGTGCAAATAGTGCATCATTCATGGCATCTTCTTCGCGTACTGCGCAGTAACACGGATCCCATATAGGGTCCATGACAGTAACTTGTCTGGCTTGCGATCGAAAAGCCTGCCTATCAGACATTTATACAGCCAAGAGAAGTATGCGCAGTGAAAATAAAATGTGAGTGAAAGCATAATTGAGCATGAAAATCATGAGGGAGATCGAGATATGAGTGACAAAACGAAAAAAAAAAGGATTCCATAGGACTCAACTCCATAACCGCAGAACATGAAATCAAATATGTTGGATAGTTCTCTACGTTAACCTTTACACCACTCATATTTATAGAAAAATACATCACGTATAATAGCTTAATACCATATTTATCTAAGAGCATTAAGAAGAAGCTACCTATATTGATGTAATGGTAAAATCCACCTAACGGTTTGTTTGAGCCAAGATATCGTGAATGAACAGTAGTTAAGAGTGTGTAACAAAAATAATATTCTTATTTCTCAACCAAAACATATGTTGCGTGTACTCAAAAAAACGTCTCAATGAGACGATTCTTTTGAGCACCCAAAATAAATGTTAACTTATGGGAAAGAAAATATTCTTTACAGCAAAAGAAACCATATTTTAATTACTACATGCGATTTGTACAAATTTGGTGTTAAATAATAATCTAATTGATATGTAAGCTATCAATGATGCCAGAAACATGTGTAATGCATTGTAGACAGATGGCTCTTCGGAGCAAATGCTAATAGAGGGGGATAACCCCGAGCATTATAACATAATACATAATTAACACAAACTTCGAGATGTTGTATACCAAACACCGCAGAGCGCATTTTAATGATACTTACCCTGCGTCTTAATAAGGTCATACAGGTTTTGTTTGAAGATTAAATTGTACAGAATTATTCATTACGAGTTGCATCATCAAACAATAAACCGTAAGTGTGTATAAGACAGGCATGTTAGCGTCCAAACAAGTGTTTAAAATTGTTTCGTTGGAAAGTGCCTCACTTGATACAGCCCAATTTGATTGCGTGTTCGAAAACGAACATCCTATTACTTTCTCAGGTGTGTGTTCTTGACACTTTTCCAATACCATAGCTGATTTCATAGAATACCATAGCTGATTTCATAGGCCTTACGTACATCTCCTGATTTCCATTAGGACTCAAGTCACATGTACTTATATCACATGACTATCTTAGCCAATCAAAATTACTTCTGTTACCACGAGAACGAGTAGCCATGTGCTATCCATTTTTTTCAGCGTTTTACGAGGGGCATTCAATATATAATAAAAACAGCCCAGTATATCCCAAAGTTTTATATTTACATACTTCATAATTACTTTCATTAAAACGTCTGTTTCTTGGCAAAAAAATATGTAAAATAACAATTGTCCAGCTCTTTATCTAATTAACACAAGCCACTTTCAAGATAGGGTGCGATATGAAATAAAACAATGTTTTCAAAAGCAGATAATTACATGAACAAGGGATGTTTTCAGTCTGCTTGTGGTAAATATCCATATATTGGTGATTTACACCTGCAAAAAATTTTGATATTGCTTTATATTCTATGAAATACTGAGGCTACCATTTTGGTTAAAATCGGCCTTGATGCTACATTTTCTGACATTCCATTGACAGAGTTGTTTTTGCGTGAAAGAATACATAGCGAAAATGTATATGAAAATCATTTGTAACTTTTTTTCTTGGTCCCTTTGATGTTCATTTGCAAGTAATACAGCCAATTTTGAAATTTTCATATTTAAGTTCACTCCTCATAAAGTACCCCCAAGTACGTCACTTGAAATAAGAAAATCACTTAAAAGAATGCCATCTCTGGCTTACACTGAAATGGATCAGACAAAATATATGTAACCCTGTTTCATCGATGTTATCATTCGGATGCATTATTTGGACATTGTTACACGTATTTACATGTACATAATCTGGCTGGCTAATTTCAGACAATAAAATTATAGGAAACGAAAATGGTATACCACTCAGATGAGATATCCCTAGATATTGGTTTCAGCTTAACTGGTCTGCTGCCTATGCACTGTGTGTATTGAAGCTTCGATATAATCAAAATTGTCCTTTCCTGGTACAAAGCTACATTTACGATTTTCAAGAATGGTGCGTATTTTAGTGTTACCTCCATTGCTTTAAACGACGGCAACATAAGAGGGGGTAACGTAATAAAACCGTATGCACAAGAAATCGGTACCGGTCAAAAGTTAAATTGTATCATAATTGCAGATGTAGGAGAAATGAGTCAGAAAACTATGGATATGTGATTCTTGCATGTTAAATGGTTGTTTTAGAGATTACAGCATGCTTTCTACCTTTGCTAAAATGAGTCATTACAAATCCGAGGAAAATATATGCAGTGTATATTAGTGTGCTTTATAAAAAGTCTGTAACTTATTAAATTTGGAAAGATAAAATAATGTTTCATGCACCATTATAACGGCAACGCTTTGATCTTTTGTTTGGCATATAGCATAAAATCCTGGTGTTTGTGGATGGAGTTTTGACTGGGTTTTCATTACATATTGAACCCCCCTCATAGTTTTTATGAGCAGTTGAAATTTTATGCTGCGTTGAGTTGAGCATGAAAAAGTTTTATAACCTCGGGGCCTGAAAACACCAAGTGAGACAACTAGAGAAACTGTATACAGTGCATTATAATTTAGTATGACTGTCCAGGAACAGTTGAGCTTAATCAGAGTTGTTATCTTGAAAAGAAGTGCTTGAAAAATGGCAATCATAGTATTTATAAAAAAATGGAAATGGAGTCTCAGTTAAAAAGACAGAAAATGATCTTGCTGGAACTCATTTAAAGCCTATAATATACTTCCATAACCCTGAATCTGAAAACATCAAGTGAGCTGCCTTCTATTGGTTCACAGACGGACAAGTTACCAGTTCAAATCACGTTTTGATGAAAGCGAATTGGGGACCAAGAAATGACAGATGGGGACCAAACATTGACAGATGGTGACCAAGAGATGACAGATGGGGATCAAGAGTTGACAGATGGGACACCAATAGCTGACAGATGGGGGACCAAGACTGGACAGATTGGAGATCAAGAGTTGACAGATGGGACACCAATTTTTTGTTGACAGATGGGGGACCAAGAGTTGACAGATTGGGAACCAAAAGTTGACAGATGGGGGACCAAGAGTTGACAGATGGGGGATCAAGAGTTGGCATATGTTGATCTGGAATTTGAAAGGAATTAGTTGAGATATAAGTCATTTTATTCGCACAAAAGTCTCAATCAAAAAGATGAAGAGATTATCTGAGCCGGGACATGAGATTTCCAACAATGTGGTATGTGCGACCAGCAAAAGCTCAGATGCACAGTCTGATCAGAGCCGTTGCTAGTTGCTTGAATAGTCTAAGACTCTTAGGCTACTGACCAAACAGAATTAGGAGTTTCTAAGCTTAAAAGGAGGCTGTACATGCTCCTATGTGTCTATTCATGTCAAGATGCCTCATTGTTGGAAATCACATGTCGCGGCCCATCTGCTGACAACACTATCAGATATTGAGTTGAACAAGTGAAGACATTTTGTTTTTCAGAAACCCAAAATTCCTGGGAAAATTTGTGACTTAAATCAAAAAGGAAGTAGGACTGCTACATGATATTATGTCAAGTCTGACAACAAATGCCCTTAACAGCCCCGTGGAAGGATATGCAGGCTGGCAGCTATCTTTTTATAAGAAACTACTAAAAATAACTATACTCTTCCTTTAAGTTTGTCCCGTCTGACCTAGATTCTTCGATCATTATCTTCAAGAACTTACTCTGGCAAATGTGCATGTTGTATTCATGATATCACTAATATTTGCATTTTATCAAAAACAACCCATCAATAAGATAAGGTCTGTTACAAAATTTAGACAGCACATCCCTCAAGTCATGTTTTATGAATGGATTTATCTGCTATTTCTGCAATTTTAATTCAGTATGTGAATAATTAATCATATTCATCAAATACTCATTTTCTGATATAAAGAACAAAGTTATTTAAATTCACAATACTTAAAAATCTCTGGCTCTGAAAATAAGATAACAAAATCCTTTTAATAAGTTATATGTAATGTTTAAATGATCTTGAAAGGAATTGTAATTTAAGTAAAAAGTTAAACAAATATATAAAAACAAATTTAAAATTTAAAATATGCGCAAAAAATTATGCATGATACACAGACAAGGGAAAGTTATTTAGTAGCAATAATAAAACATCTCTGGCTATTTTAGATATAAGTTTACCATAAAGCATAGAAAAATCTTTTATTTATGCGTATATAAAATTCATAACTCATTCTGAACAGGAGTAATGGAGCTAAATAAAAATATTTAACAAGTACTACAAAACAAAATCAAATGTTAAAAATCACCAAAAACATATGCATTAGACAGCTAAAATTATTTTCAAAGAATATTTTCTAAAGTAATCTGGTAAAAAAACTTAAATTCATAGAATTAACTCAAACAGTTTAAAAACAGCAGACTCTTGTTTCAGTGAGTCTGGACATAATGAGGGAAAGTGCAAAAGCCCCCAAGCCCCCGCACTGGGGTCTTGGTGGTCAAATACCTTGTTCTTGTGAAGGAAAAATAAAAAAAAAATAAAAAATAATAAAAATAAAAATTATGTCTTAGGTCTCTTTGACCCAAGTCCTATATACATGAGAAATTTGATGAATTGTCTCGGTGCAGAAGTGGTCATCTTTTACTTTCCACAAGGGCATGAAAATCCATTCATAATTGCTCAACAACCGGAGAAATGTGTACAAAACAGGGTTATTAACCCAAACCAGACAGTGGTTTCCTTGAATGAAATTAATACAAGGATGCAGGAAGAACTCACAGGTTCTTGTCTTAAATAGATCTCTAAAAGCTTTAGAAAAACTTTTTTCATTAACATGGCACTATGCCAATGACAGTCATTAGTTACCTTAGTGCAACTAAGCTCTCCAGGCGGAGTCAGGATCTAATCCACTATTGCAATCAGAATGGAGCACTATTGCACTCAGAATGGAGCAAACTAAGATATTGTGACCTTCTGACTGCAATAGGGTAAAGTGATATCACAAAATAACCGAACATTTACTATATGCCCTCAATTATAGGGAACCGCCTCCCTCTATGAGCACAACATATTCAAATAATTTAACCCTTGTCATGGTGAATAAAGCTATGTACAACCCCATCCCCATTCCTATTTCTATCCTGTCAACCTGCAGCATAGGGAGCGCAGTGGCTCAGTGGTAGAGTGCTTGACTAGAGACCGAGGGGCCGCGGGTTCTAGCCTCACCGGCGTTACTGCATTGTGATCCTTGAGCAAGACACCTTTTATCCTAGCTTATTGCTGGTTCAACCCAGCAAGACCCGTCCCTGTTTAACTGAAAGATTGTTGATGGGACGTAAAGAATCAAATCAAACAAAAACAAAACCTGCAGCATTTAGGTTGTAGATAATTTTGGTGTTGTATTTTTTTTTTTCAATCTGATTGGAAAGCACTGTAGATCCTGATCAGATGGCTCGTTCTAAGCCAGCTAATCCAGATTTATAGTGTTTTCTAAAAAGGGCAAATACTGGTTCAGCAAGACAAGTGTAAATATAAATGGAATACAGATTTGCATTATATGATGAGAAGCTGAAGTTTGTAAGCAACAGAACTGACATTGGAAGCCCAAAATAGACTTCCATACCCTTAATTGAACCTGGCCTCGAGGTTAAAAAAACTTATTTTATGCTCAACTCAACTGAGCATGAAATTTATCATGCTCATAAATGTTAAAATGCCAACAATTACAAGCATTGACAGATGGGGACTAAGAGTTGACAGATGGAGGACCAAGCATTGACAGATGGGGGACAAAGAGTTGACAGATGGGGGACCAAGAGTTGACAGATGGGGGACCAAAGGTTGATAGATGGGGGACCAAGTGTCAACAGATGGAGGACTAAGAGTTGACAGATGGGGACCAAGTATTGACATTACAAGCATTGACAGATGGGGACTAAGAGTTGACAGATGGAGGACTAAGAGATGACAGAAGGTGGACCAAGAGTTGACAGATTGGGACAAAGAGTTGACAGATGGGGACAAAGAGTTGACAGATGGGACCCCCAATGGTTGACAGATAGGGACCAAGAGTTGACAGATGGGACACCAATGGTTGACAGATGGGGACCAAAAGTTGACAGATGGGGGACCAAGAGTTGACAGATGGGGACCAAGAGTTGACAGATGGGGACCAGGCCTCGAGGTTATAAATCTTGAGTTCATTCTCAGACTCAAAATAAAGCACATTGATTGGCTGCTACGGACACGTGTCCGCAAGC
Organism: Loripinus fragilis; assembly: GCA_964019695.1. NCBI lineage: Eukaryota > Metazoa > Mollusca > Bivalvia > Lucinida > Lucinidae > Loripinus > Loripinus fragilis. The sequence continues at coordinate 31,253,588 of OZ026525.1, read as the reverse complement.
AGCCAATCATTGCGCTTTATTTTGAGTCCCAGACTGTACTCAAGTTTTATAACCTTGAGGCCAGGAGTTGACAGATGGGGGACCAAGAGTTGACTGATGAAGGACCAAGAGTTGATAGATGGGGGACCAAGAGTTGACAGATGAAGGACCAAGAGTTGACAGATGGTGACCAAGAGTTGGCAGATGGGGACCAAGAGTTGACAGATGGGGGATCAAGTGTTGGCATATGTAGAACTGGAATTTGAAAGGAATTAGTTGAGATATAAAAGTCATTCTATTTGCATTCTATCAGATATAGAGTTGAACAAGTGAAGACATTTTGTATTCAGAAACCAAAATTCCTGGGAAAATTTGAGACTTAAATCAAAAAGTAAGAAGGACTGCTACATGATATTATGTCAAGTCTGACAACAGATGCCCTTAACAGCTCTGTGGAAGGATATGCATGCTGGCAGCTATCTTTTTATAGGAAACTACTAAAAATAGCTATACTCTTCCTTTAAGTTTGTCCCGTCTGACCTAGATTCTTCAATCATTATCTTCAAGAACTTACTCTGGCAAATGTGCATGTTGTATTCATGATATCACTAATATTTGCATTTTATCAAAAACAACCCATCAATAAGATAAGGTCTGTTACAAAATTTAGACAGTACATCCCCCAAGTCATGTTTTATGAATGGATTTATCTGCTATTTCTGCAATTTTAATTCAGCATGTGAATAATAAATCATATTCATCAAATACTCATTTTCTGATATAAAGAACAAGGTTATTTACATTCACAATACTTAAAAATCTCTGGCTCTTGAAAATAAGATAACAAAATCCTTTTAATAAGTTATATGTAATGTTTAACTGATCTTGAAAGGGATTGTAATTTAAGTAAAAAGTTCAACAAATATTTAAACACAAAAAAAGCAAAATACAAATTAAAAATATGCGCAGAAAATTATGCATGATACACAGACAAGGGAAAGTTATTGAGTAGCAATAATAAAACATCTCTGGCTATTTTAGATATAAGTTTACCATAAAGCATAGAAAAATCTTTTATTTATGCATGTATAAAATTCATAACTCATTCTCAACAGGAGAAAATGGAGCTAAATAAAAAATATTTAACAAGTACTTAAAAACAAAATCAAATGTTAAAAATCACTAAAAACATATGCATTAGACAGCTAAAATTATTTTCAAAGTATATTTTCTAAAGTAATCTGGTAAAAAAGCTTAAATTCATAGAATTAACTCAAACAGTTTAAAAACAGCAGAGTCTCCTCACCACAAGCAGGGATTGAACCTGGGACCTCTAGCAACAGAGGCAAGTACCCAACCACTGAGCTACCTGATGCTTTCTGCTCTTGAGAAGTTCCAAAAATGTTCTAGAATTTATTAGTACACTGACCCAAAATGAAAACTTTACACTTTATTTCTTTGAATGACTGTTTTGTGAGTATACATGTCGTTGTAAGATTTACGCATGCTTATCGAGACTTCATCGCAGATAACGATTATGCAATTTTTATTCAGATCCTATGTCTATTCAAGCGTCAACGCCTGAAAAACGTGTTCCTTACGTTGCACGTGCTGAGGAACAGGTGGTTCATTTACAGCTTTAAAACCGACAGGAAAACATTTGCAGCTGAGTACTGGTAATAAAAAATAATTTATTGTTACAAAACGCTTCCATTTAGTGATGGCACGTCTTTCAAAAGGTCAAAGAAACCAAGTTATTGGCGTGCTCAAGGTGGGGTCTACGGTAAATGATTTCTCGCATGATTTTGTCTGCTCTAGACAGACTATTCATTATCTTATGAACCAGTACAACAGAACTGGGTATGTCAGAGTTCGTGCAAGACCTGTGCACGCACGTGTGACCACGTTACGTCCTTATCACCTTAACGCGTTAACTCACCCACGTAATCATTTTAAACGGCAACCATTAATGCTCGTCTTTACGGAGCTCATGCACAAAAGATAATTAGTCATTTCGTGCAAAATAACGTACATGGCATTTTCCAGCATGACAATGCAAGGCCTCATACAACACGTAAATAACCACACAATCCCACGCTAAAAATAACGTCATCCGCTTGCCTTGGGCTGCGGCATCCCTGGCCATGAACCCAATAGAACACGAAAAGGATGAATGGGGTAGGAGGGTCAGGTCAAATCATCAAATGGATGCGTTAAAGGACTCCAATATGCGCCTCTGTTACCATTACATACGTATCCCTAACGTGCTCATACAATGTTACGTAAATTCAATGAGGCGATGTATTCTGCTAAGTATTCGTAAAAATGAAGGTCACACTGGTTACTGATGATCTTTTTAACGTAACTTAAAGCACGTAGTCAGTAATTTCTTGTTTCCAAAATTTGTGTGACTGGTTTATTTGTTTTTAGAAATTTTCATTTTGACCCCTCTGAACTGAATTATTCATAAAAATTATGCAATTTATGATTTTCATCCAATATTTTTTTCAAAGACATCGATAAGGCATTGAAGATTAGATGACCGAAAAAAATTAACCCCGGAACTTTATTTATCATCAAAATATATACTTTTGAATTCTATGTAAAGTTTTCATTTTGGGTCAGTGTATATTTGTAGAATTAACTAGTTCTAAAAAGTAAGACAAATGTTCTAGAACTTAATTTGAATCATTTTTTAGAAGTTTCTGTCAACTTATTTAGTTCTTGAAAAGTTCTAAAAATGTTCTAGAATATTATTAGAACATTTGTAGAACTTACTGGTTCTTGATTTGTTCTAAAAATGTTCTAAAATATTTCAAGAACACTTATAAAATGGAAATCAGTTCTAGAATGTGTGTTTGATTTGTTCTATAACAATGTTCTAGAACAGTTGTAGAACAAGAGTTCTAGAACAAACATATTTACCTGTTTAGAACAGTTCTAGAACAGTTCTAAATGTTCTAGAACAGTTCTAGAACACCTCCACTTTGTAGAACCAAATTTCGCAGGGGTGGTTAAAAATATTTTAAATGTTAGTCCTGTACCTACAACAAGAAATCCTGTACCTTGTTATAATTGAGAGAAAAATCAGTCAAAATCCGAAAAATGCATATCATTTGCAGGGATAAAGACTAACATTTTTTTCTCAGTAGCCAGCTGGGCCCCTAAAGTTTCAAATTCAGGGGCCCAGCCAAAAAGTTAGGGGCCCAACATTTTTAGTAATCGTAATCATATTGAAGAACGTTACAATAGTAAACAGAATTTTATTGATTTTTAATTTCATCACTATGTACAGTAGCCACTTAGTAAGTTACAATAGTTATGGGATAAATCACCTCGATTAGACTATTGAGTAGTGAGAGTAATCATTTTGACTCAGAGTGATATTAAACACTGAGAAATGAATTTGACTCAATAAAAAAAGTAATGATAAGGCACTACATCGATCTATAAAGTAGTTTTGAGAATACCATCTCCTCATCCAGACCTGAATCATAATCGGAATCACTCTCTGATTCACAATACTTATCATACTCTTGAGCTGCAGACACTTCAGCTTGAGGTATTTCCAGTGAGGACCCTTCTAAAATTTTACATCATCAGAATTAGCTGAATCCTCACTGGTCACTACAACATCACAATCATTGGTGGTGTCTGGAGCTCAAGAGTTTGCACTTTAGTTTTAATGTGATCCCTAAGGTAAGGCCTCCTAGCTTTTATTGACATATTGTTCCAATAATGGATAGCTGGATGTGGGTCATATTCCTTGATGTCAGGAGCAAGCATTTTGATGCCCATGCAGTGGTTTAAAGCACTCTGTCTTAATTTGCTTCTCAGATCGGTTTTTATTAGTTTCAGCTGGGAAAATCCCCTCTCTGCCTCTGAGCTGGATCAGGACATGGTGAGGATTAGATCCATTATGGGAAGAATTTAATAAATGATCCACAAAGATTTATTTCGAAGTTCGCGGGTGTTAGGATCTGTCGGGAATAAAATACATCACCAAACTACAACGATTACAAAACTACTAAAACCCGGGACTATCCGTACCGAAAACACTAAATACCGGGACTGCGAACACTAAATACCGGGACTGACCGCGGGACCGAACAAAAAAAATTCCCGAGATTTTCAGTCGCACGGCTGGGCTGCCACACTGGAATTTTCTATCGCCCAGACCAATTTTCACTCGCCGTGGGCGACTGGGCGAGTGCTAGTCTTTATCCCTGATTTGAAAAATGTTTACTCAATACCTTGTCATAATCAGGAGATAAAATATCCAAAAATGTATATCATTAAAAAACAAATGCCTAAGATATCTTTGACTCTTTAACACTTTGTTATAACCAGAAAGAAATTATTCAGACAAAATATTGAAAAACGCATATCATTAAAAAACACATAAATGTCCTTTGTCTCTTTGACTCTTCCCCTGGGTATATTCAGAAAAAAAGTCAGGCAAAATATCAAAAAAATGCATATCTAACATATACATACTTATGACCTTGCTTATGGACATTAATAAATTTAATTTTGGAAATTGTAACCTCTGATCCTCAAAATTGTATTAAACTGAATGGGAGGTTCTTTCCATCAAGAAGGGTAACAATGTTATCTATCTATCTCTATACTGCCACAGGCCCTAACTGACATTCTAGGCAGGTTAGTGCAACGTCTGTTAGTACAAGACAGAAAAAAGATCAGATTATAGGAAGAAGTTTAAAAGCATGATAGTGAGGATAAAAACAGATGATAGTTTAAATTGTTAAGAATAGCTAAAATCAGATAAAAACAGGCCCCCACGGACATTCCAGGCAGGTGAGGGCAGCTTCTGTTAGTAAAAGACAGAAAAAGATCAGATTACAGGAAGATGTTTAAAAGCAGGATAGTGAGGATAAAAACAGATGATAGGTTAAAATAGTTAAGAATAGCTAAAATCAGATAAAAACAGGCCCCCTCAGACATTCTAGGCAGGTTAGCCAAGAAACTGTTAGTATAAGACAGAAAAAGATCAGATTATAGGAAGAAGTTTAAAAGCATGATAGTGAGGATAAAAACAGATGATAGGTTAAAATAGCAAGGAATAGCTAAAATCAGATAAAAACAGGCTCCCCTAACATTCTAGGCAGGTTAGCGCAGCGTCTGTTAGTATAAGACAGAAAAAGATCAGATTATAGGAAGAAGTTTAAAAGCAGGATAGTGAGGATAAAAACAGATGATAGGTTGAAATAGTTAAGAATAGCTAAAATCAGATAAAAACAGGCCCTCACGAACATTCTAGGCAGGTAAGCGCAGCGTCTGTTAGTATAAAACAGAAAAAGATCAGATTATAGGAAGAAGTTTAAAAGCAGGATAGTGAGGATAAAAACAGATGATTGGTTAAAATAGTTAAGAATAGCTAAAACCAGATAAAAACAGGCCTCATCCACATTCTAGGCAGGTTAGCGCAGCATCTGTTAGTATAACACAGAAAAAGATCAGATTATAGTAAGAAAGTTTAAAAGCATGATAGTGAGGATAAAAACAGATGATAGGTTAAAATAGTTAAGAATAGCTAAAATCAGATAAAAACAGGCCCCCACGGACATTCTAGGCAGGTTAGCGCAGGGTCTGTTAGTATAAGACAGAAAAAGATCAGATTATAGGAAGAAGTTTAAAAGCAGGATAGTGAGGATAAAAACAGATGATAGGTTAAAATAGTAAAGAATAGCTAAAATCAGATAAAAACAGGCCCCCAAGGACATTCTAGGCAGGTTAGCGCAGCGTCTGTTAGTATAAGACGGAAAAAGATCAGATTATAGGAAGAAGTTTAAAAGCAGGATAGTAAGGATAAAAACAGATGATTGGTTAAAATAGTTAAGAATAGCTAAAACCAGATAAAAACAGGCCTCATCCACATTCTAGGCAGGTTAGCGCAGCATCTGTTAGCATAAGTCAGAAAAAGATCAGATGATAGTAAGAAAGTTTAAAAGCATAATAGAGAGGATGAAAACAGATGATAGGTTAAAATAGTTAAGAACAGCTAAAATCAGATAAATACAGCCCCCACGGACATTCCAGGCAGGTGAGGGCAGCGTCTGTTAGTATAAGACAGAAAAAGATCAGATTATAGCAAGAAGTTTAAAAGCATAATAGTGAGGATAAAAACAGATGATAGGTTAAAATAGTTAAGAATAGCTAAAATCAGATAAAAACAGGCCCCCATGGACATTCTAGGCAGGTTAGCGCAGCGTCTGTTAGTATAAGACAGAAAAAGATCAGCTTATAGCAAGAAGTTTAAAAGCAGGATAGTGAGGATGAAAACAGATGATAGGTTAAAATAGTTAAGAATAGTTAAAATCAGATAAAAACAGGCCTCACCCACATTCTAGGCAGGTTAGCGCAGCATCTGTTAGTATAAGTCAGAAAAAGATCAGATTATAGGAAGTAGTTTAAAAGCATGATAGTGAGGATAAAAACAGATGATTAGTTAAAATATACCCACAAAAAAAGAAACGCACCACTACGATTTTCCCCATTACAATCACCTTTGAATATGAAAATGTTAATTGCCATGAAATATTCATTTTTGATCAAATCTCATAAAACTTGAGTGTGACTTAGATGAGTATCTGTTCTTTCCCTGTGTAGGCACGAAACACATCAAGGCGAAAGGAAACGAGTTTTGGAAGCGTTAATTCAACGCTACTGTCTGCATGGAATTCCAAGTATTGTTTACATTTGCAAAGTATGACAACGCCATGGTGTTGTTATGTGAGAAAACCACTGTGTTTATTGACGCTTTTTTGTAATTCCAAAATCCATTTTCATCAGTTATTGATTAAAACAATTTTGAAATCTTTAAATGTTTTGTAAGGTTTATCTCCAGTGTGGAATCATTAATCAAAGGGTAGTCACAATACATGGGGTACCTAGCGTTCAATCGTCGCGTACGATAATTTAAAGATAGATTTTGCAAAGAATAATTGTCTAGGTACAATTTGGTCTACTGAGATGATTCCAATAGTTTGAACTTATCTAGCAAGAGAGCATTATAAAAACGCTTATTTCCTGTGACTTTACAATTTGACCCCCACTTTGTTCGTGACCAATTTTCTTTAACACAGTTTCGACGCCAGATTGCAAAAGGCGTGTGACGCAACAGTACATGACATACGGTAAATGTTCTAAAATTTCGAACACTCTAAAATTACGAACAACTTAAATTATCGCCGAAAATAATTTTAAAAACATCCTAAAAAATCGAACACTGGCATTTTTCCGAAAAATGAATTTCTAAAATTACGAACACACGTTATTTTCGGCGAAAAACCGATGTCAGTTTATCTGTTTGTGTCCCATCTGTGTTCGGTGTACTTCTACCGTACAGCGCGTGAGCGGTAGCGACATTTGGAAGGTTCCATTCTACTTAGATGGGTAATCTTGCACGTGACGTTCTATTTCGCATGCCAGCGCGCGACATTATACATTATTCAAGGTCACCAGCAATGACGAACTTGATGCAAGTTCCTGCTTTGCTTTGACTAACCCTATTGAGTATATGTATCCACCCAAAAGGCTAAGATCATTATTTATTACTGACCAAAACTTTGACCTTCAGGCCGCGATACGTGAATTATGCACGTTGACACACGCAGAGCAATTCTCAATAGTGTGCTGTACATGTGACACGTGCTTGTTTTTTTTTCTAAAATACTAGCCCCGAAGAGAAAGAGAGTTGCGGAAAATGAGACGATCACTTAGGCGAGAGAGAATAAAATAAGTTGATGTATAGTGATTGCTGTGGACGTTTGCAACACAAGGTCGTGCAAAATGCAGAGAAAATCGTGCAAGTCGCATGTTTGTTTTTTTCTCACCGAGACATCCAATGCGGAAAATAAAGCCACCGTATATTTAATATTTTTACGAACGTGCCTGCAAGAACTCACACGTGGTCATCATCTCATTTTTTTTTCACGGTATTTTACCGTAAACTTAAGGCTTAAATATGTATAAGACTGACACCCCTACTCTCCCCTCCCTTTTAAAGGATTTCCCAGTTCGGCAATATGTCCAAGCCGCGTGTGACACGGAGGGTAATTCTATCAGTCTATGTGTGTGCTCTTTTCCTGAACACAACTCGGACCCGAGCATGAAATTAACTTGCGCAGAGCCCCATATGACCTGGTAAAGACCCTGCTGGAACTTATGACAGATGTGATCAGCGAAGGCTCAGGAGAGCATGTGTGTATGCACAATCTCGTCAGGGTCTCTCTCACTAACAAAGTTTAAACAGGATGAAGACTCAAGCCAAATAAAAATTCTAGACATCTACGTACGTTGTCTTTAAAATACTTGTTGGCGGTTTTCTAGGTACATGTAATAATGGCTATTCCTATCAATCAAATTCCTCAAAATGGAACATTTTAACAACTGTTGAGCCTATCGCAGCGTGTCTGTTTGTCCTCATGAAACTGCACATGGAAGGTCCTACAAATGCATTACCGGTATAATGTACGCACAGACGCACATACATGTACCAAGAAATAAATTGATTGTAGCACGATTCTGCATCTTGATGAATTTAATATTTACATATTTAATTTCATGAAATAAGCCAGTTCATAAGATTATGGTACCTATCGCATATGCGAGCAGCGAAGGCTCAGACGAGCCTGCGCATCCGAGGAAAATCGCCAGCGCCTTAACCGCCCACATACACAATGAAGGTGCATGCCGTGTTAAATCAGTAAAGCCCTTGAGATGATCGGGACATCTCAGAATTCGCTTTATTTACCACACGTCTGTAGAAGTATGTACCCCGACTTTGTTACATGCGAAGATCAGCCTGCCCACCGCACAGTCTTATCAGCACCTGTGTTCCTAGAACAAAACGTTAAACATTTTGTCAGGCAAGTTCTGGGCCCAAACTGTCTGCTAAATTAGTTTGTCACAGCCTCTTTGTGGGGGGGTGCCTCCTAGGTCCCACCCTTGGTCCGGCACTGCTAATAGTATCAGCAGCAGACAAAGGGACGGGGTAATGGTTCACGGACATGTTTGAGATCAAAGAAGCCGACTATCAGACCACATGTTGTTGTTGTTTTAAGACTCGGGTAGCACGCGGTGGCCCCTGGCGCACGAAAGCGGACTTAGCGCACAAAACACAATTGCCTAGCTGTGTCTCCTTTTCATGGGTTTGCATGAAATAAAAAAAAAACAATTTCAATGAACTCGAGCATGAAACGGCGCACTGCATGCATGAAAAACTAGATTTGTGGTACTTGTCTGATTTTTTCCTTTTCTTTGAGATATGAATGTACCCAGCGTATCGTACGCATCGGCTCGAAGCCATTATATCATAAATTGAGCCACGACACAATGCATTTTGACGAGTGTAGACTCAGACGAGCCTGTGTAGCCTCCTTTTAAGCTTAGAAACTCCAAACGATGTTCAGTCAGTAGCTTAACACTCATAGAATATTCAAGCGACTAGCAAAGGCTCTGAGCAGACTGTGCATATGCGCAGGCTGATCTGAGGCTTTGCTGGTCCCACATACCACATTGTTGGAAATCTCATGTCACGGCTCAATTATATTCTTTCGAGGCATCGGACGCAAAGTCGGACGTTCGCTTTCATTATTAATTCTTGGTATGCCTGTTTGCCCCTGATTTGGTTTGGCAAGACGTCGGAGATCTTCTGCATCCAAACTTTTTGCAAACTTTGAATTTCAAAGCAGATGGGAGAAGGAGAGAGAGAGAGATACCAGCCCTTGCATACAAATCTCTTTTAATCTCGAAAAATATCATGTATCAGTAGGGTGCTGAAAATGATACTTGGAGATTCGGCTTTTGCACGACAAAGTCGGATATTCAACATTATTGACGCTTTGCATGCTTTCTATCGCATGCCCAAATGTTTAAATTGACGAAACATTCTTTCCTGAATTCCAATCGGATCTGATCTGGATCCGAACTCTGACGTTTTTTTTTCTTTTTTTAAGGGTGAGAGGATCCAAATATCACAACTAGAGGACCTGAAGGTCCTGAGGCGCTCACCTGATCTCCTTAATAATGTTAAAATAGGTCAAGGTCAACTACAGCTTATAATGGAACAAATTTTGTTTTTACCATATACATTTGGTCAAGTGACCTAAACAATCTAATGAATAATCCATCAAACAGCCCAGTGATTTCTGAGAAAAAGATGTTTAGATAGGTATGTGGCAGTCCAAATGAGTGGCCTTGGATAAAAGGTCACAGGTCAGTTTGACATTTGGTACTTAATTAACCATTGTCTCAATAGGTTTAACTATTATGAATTCGGCTCAGTTATAGAAAATGAACATTTTAAGATTTTCTCCAAAAAGTGCACTAGGAATCAAATTTGATCTTGCCATAAAGTAGGTCAAGGTCAACCTAGATTCATCATTTGTGCTAACCTGGTATGGCCCACATCCCCAATCCAACATATCAAGTCTCAAAGCCAATGGCCTTTTGGTTCCAGAGGAGAAGAGATTTAAAGAGTTTTTACCATATATGGGCATGGTGGCCATGTTAGTCAGTGACCATAACTATATGTATAAGTTTTGGCTAACCAATCATAAGGAGTTGTCATATGAAATTTGGATTCAATTGGCCAAGAATTGTCTGAGGAAACTATGTTTTAATATGTTGACGGGACTCCAATATAAGCGACCTTGGCTGAAAGGTCAAAGATCAACCTTGACCTTTGAAACTTATTTATAGACACTAGATTGAACATATCAAGTGAGAACAATGACTTTGGCTTCAACAGTATTCAAAAAATAAACTTTTCAAAAAATTTCCTATTCAAATGCATTAGGAAGCAAACTTGACCTTGATGTTAAGTAGGTCAAGGTCACCCGAGGATCATCATTTGAACAAACTTGGTAAGCCCCACATCCCCAATACTACATACCAAGTTTCAAGGTCACTGGCCTTCTGGTTCTGGAGCAGAAGATTTTTAAAAGGTTTTTACCATATATGGGCGTGGCGGCCATCTTGGTCATGTGACCAAAATATTTTGAATAAATTTTGGCTGACTTATCATAAGGAGTCTTCACATGAAATTTGAGCTCAAATGGGCCAATGCTTTGTGAGAAAACTATGTTTTAATATATTGATGGGACTAAAACATGAGCGACCTTGGCTGAAAGGGCAAAGGTCAACCTTGACCTTTGAAACTTATTTATGGCCATTGTCTCATTAGTTTCAACATATCAAGTAAGAATAATCACTTTGGCTTTAACACTATTCTAAAAATCAACTTTTCAAAAAAAATCCCATTTAAATCTATTAGGAAGCAAATTTGACCTTGACATTAAGTAGGTCAAGGTCAACCTAGGATCATTATTTGAACAAACTTGGTAGGCCCCACTTCCCCGATGCCACATACCAAGTCCCAAGGTCATCGGCCTTCTGGTTCTGGAGAAGAAGATTTTTAAAGGGTATTAACCATATATGGGCATGGCGGCCATCTTGGTCATGTGACCTGAAACATTTGAACAAACTTTCCTTCCCCTATCCTAGGGAGTCTCCATATGAAATTTGAGTTCAATTGGCCCAGGGGTTTCAGAGGAGAAGATGTTTGAAAATGTTGACGGACGGACGACGGACGGACGACGGACGGACGGACGGACGACGGACGCCGGAGTCACTGGTATACTAATAGCTCACCTCGGAGCCTTCGGCTCAGGTGAGCTAAAAAGCGGGCCATCATCGGCCCGCCAGTGAAACGCCTTTAAATGGCGTTTCCCTGGCGTGCTGATGATGACCCAACGTTGAATGCTGGCTTGGTAGTTTTTGAGAATTTCAGGGGATCCGGTCCAGTATTGCTAAGAAATTCTATGTTTTTTTTTGTGATTTTTCAGGTGTGTGTGTGTGTGTGGGGGGGGTCCGAACCCCCTGTACCCCCTCTGGATCCGCGCATGGGACCGGACCATGTCTACACTTATTGAGATATACTGAAACCCCATTTTATTGTGCGCATCGGCTTTTATACGACACTGCGTACTTTATATAGATCGACAAGTAGCGAGAGAGAGAGAGAGAGATGCGTGTTCTTTTTGAATTTCGTCGTTTTTTTTAACTCAGAGAGCTCGTCTACGTATTTCAAAGACTCGTGTATATCTTTGCAAAAAATTTTGATTGAGTGACTGTATTACATTATAAACTGCATTTGCGCAGATGGAGAGCAAGCGAAAAGCGTTTAGGTTTTCTGAAGGAAGAACGAAAGTGTAGCGATTTATCGGTAGTCCGAGGTTAAATAAGTGGACTTTTACAACTTGTAAGTAAATTGAGTGACATAACATGCACGTGCCTGGCTCTCGACTTGGCAATTACCGCACGCGCTGGACATTTTACTGACTCACTCCGCAAGAATTTAGCGGCGGTTGAGAAGAAAATGAGTAGATAGCACAGAATCATATCGCCTTGTTTTCAACACGTTTCTACCACTTTTTTACATGCATATATACCGTTTTTGCTCATGATAAAGGCCAAATTCTAAAATTACGAACACTAGCACTTTTTCTGAAACGTTATTTCTAAAATTACGAACAGCGGAAAAAATAATTATTTTATAGTGTTCGAACTTTTAGAACATTTACCGTACCTTTGCACTGATATAAACTAAACTGGCCTATCACTTGTGATCTACCTGATAGTTGAACAGTTCTAAGTGGTGCGTTTCTTTTTTTGTCGGGTATAGTTAAGAATAGCTAAAATCAGATAAAAACAGGCCCCCACTAACATTCTAGGCAGATTAGCGCAGCGTCTGTTAGTATAACACAGAAAAAGATCAGATTATAGGAAGAAGTTTAAAAGCATGATAGTGAGGATAAAAACAGATGATTGTTTAAAATATTTTAGAAAAGCTAAAATCAGATAAAAACAGACCCCACGGACATTCTAGGCATGTTAGCGCAGCATCTGTTAGTATAAGACAGAAAAAGATCAGATTATAGTAAGAAAGTTTAAAAGCATGATAGTGAAGATAAAAACAGATGATTGGTTAAAATAGTTAAGAAGAGCTAAAATCAGATAAAAACAGGCCCCAACGAACATTCTAGGCAGGTTAGTGCAGCGTCTGTTAGTATAAGACAGAAAGAGATCAGATTATAGGAAGAAGTTTAAAAGCATGATAGTGAGGATAAAAACAGATGATAGGTTAAAATAGTTAAGAATAGCTAAAATCAGATAAAAACAGCCCCCCACGGACATTCTAGGCAGGTTAGCGCAGCGTCTGTTAGTATAACACAGAAAAGATCAGATTATAGGAAGAAGTTTAAAAGCATGATTAGGAGGATAAAAACAGAAGATTGTTTAAAATATTTTAGAAAAGCTAAAATCAGATAAAAACAGCCCCCCACGGACATTCTAGGCATGTTAGCGCATCATCTGTTAGTATAAGACAGAAAAAGATCAGATTATAGGAAGAAGTTTAAAAGCATGATAGTGAGGATAAAAACAGATGATTGTTTAAAATATTTTAGAAAAGCTAAAATCAGATTAAAACAGCCCCCCATGGACATTCTAGGCATGTTAGCGCAGCATCTGTTAGTATAAGACAGAAAAAGATCAGATTATAGTAAGAAAGTTTAAAAGCATGATAGTGAAGATAAAAACAGATGATTGGTTAAAATAGTTAAGAATAGCTAAAATCAGATAAAAACAGGCCCCACGGACATTCTAGGCAGGTTAGCGCAGCGTCTGTTAGTATAAGACAGAAAAAGATCAGATTATAGGAAGAAGTTTAAAAGCATGATAGTGAGGATAAAAACAGATGATTGTTTAAAATATTTTAGAAAAGCTAAAATCAGATAAAAACAGCCCCCCACGGACATTCTAGGCATGTTAGCGCATCATCTGTTAGTATAAGACAGAAAAAGATCAGATTATAGTAAGAAAGTTTAAAAGCATGATAGTGAAAATAAAAACAGATGATTGGTTAAAATAGTTAAGAAAAGCTAAAATCAGATAAAAACAGGCCCCCACGAACATTCTAGGCAGGTAAGCGCAGCGTCTGTTAGTATAAGACAGAAAAAGATCAGATTATAGGAAGAAGTTTAAAAGCATGATAGTGAGGATAAAAACAGATGATTGTTTAAAATATTTTAGAAAAGCTAAAATCAGATAAAAACAGCCCCCCAAGGACATTCTAGGCATGTTAGCGCAGCATCTGTTAGTATAAGACAGAAAAAGGTCAGATTATAGTAAGAAAGTTTAAAAGCATGATAGTGAGGATGAAAACAGATGATAGGTTAAAATAGTTAAGAATAGCTAAAATCGGATAAAAACAGGCCCCCACAGACAATCTAGGCAGGTTAGCACAGCATCTGTTAGTAGAAAAAGGTCAGATTATAGGAAGATGTTTAAAAGCAGGAAAGTGAGGATAAAAACAGATGATAGGTTAAAATAGTTAAGAATAGCTAAAATCAGATAAAAACAGGCCCCCACGAACATTCTAGGCATGTTAGTGCAGCGTCTGTTAGTATAACACAGAAATAGATCAGATTAAAGTAAGAAAGTTTAAAAGCATGATAGTGAAGATAAAAACAGATGATTGGTTAAAATAGTTAAGAATAGCTAAAATCAGATAAAAACAGGCCCCCAAGAACATTCTAGGCAGGTTAGCGCAGCGTCTGTTAGTAAAACACAGAAAAAGATCAGATTATAGGAAGAAGTTTAAAAGCATGATAGTGAGGATAAAAACAGATGATTGTTTAAAATATTTTAGAAAAGCTAAAATCAGATAAAAACAGCCCCCACGGACATTCTAGGCATGTTAGCACTGCATCTGTTAGTATAAGACAGAAAAAGATCAGATTATAGTAAGAAAGTTTAAAAGCATGATAGTGAAGATAAAAACAGATGATTGGTTAAAATAGTTAAGAATAGCTAAAATCAGATAAAAACAGGCCCCCACGGACATTCTAGGCAGGTTAGCGCAGCGTCTGTTAGTATAAGACAGAAAAAGATCAGATTATAGGAAGAAGTTTAAAAGCATGATAGTGAGGATAAAAACAGATGATTGTTTAAAATATTTTAGAAAAGCTTAAATCAGCTAAAAACAGCCCCCCACAGACATTCTAGGCATGTTAGCGCAGCATCTGTTAGTATAAGACAGAAAAAGATCAGATTATAGTAAGAAAGTTTAAAGCATGATAGTGAAGATAAAAACAGATGATTGGTTAAAATAGTTAAGAATAGTTAAATTCAGATAAAAACAGGCCCCCACAAACATTCTAGGCAGGTTAGCGCAGCGTCTGTTAGTATAACACAGAAAAAGATCAGATTATAGGAAGAAGTTTAAAAGCATGATAGTGAGGATAAAAACAGATGATTGTTTAAAATATTTTAGAAAAGCTAAAATCAAATAAAAACAGCCCCCCTAGGACATTCTAGGCATGTTAGCACAGCATCTGTTAGTATAAGACAGAAAAAGACCAGATTATAGTAAGAAAGTTTAAAAGCATGATAGTGAAGATAAAAACAGATGATTGGTTAAAATAGTTAAGAATAGCTAAAATCAGATAAAAACAGGCCCCCACGGACATTCTAGGCAGGTTAGCGCAGCGTCTGTTAGTATAAGACAGAAAGAGATCAGATTATAGGAAGAAGTTTAAAAGCTAATAGTGAGGATAAAAACAGATGATTGTTTAAAATATTTTAGAGAAGCTAAAATCAGATAAAAACAGACCCCCACGGACATTCTAGGCATGTTAGTGCAGCATCTGTTAGTATAAGACAGAAAAAGATCAGATTATAGTAAGAAAGTTTAAAAGCATGATAGTGAAGATAAAAACAGATGATTGGTTAAAATAGTTAAGAATAGCTAAAATCAGATAAAAACAGGCCCCCACGAACATTCTAGGCAGGTTAGCACAGCGTCTGTTAGTATAACACAGAAAAAGATCAGATTATAGGAAGAAGTTTAAAAGCATGATAGTGAGGATAAAAACAGATGATTGTTTAAAATATTTTAGAAAAGCTAAAATCAGATAAAAACAGCCCCCCACGGACATTCTAGGCATGTTAGCACAGCATCTGTTAGTATAAGACAGAAAAAGATCAGATTATAGTAAGAAAGTTTCAAAGCATGATAGTGAGGATGAAAACAGATGATAGGTTAAAATAGTTAAGAATAGCTAAAATCTGATAAAAACAGGCCCCCAAGGACATTCTAGGCAGGTTAGCGCAGCATCTGTTAGTATAAGACAGAAAAAGGAAAGATTATAGGAAGAAGTTTAAAAGCAGGATAGTGAGGATAAAAACAGATGATAGGTTAAAATAGTTAAGAATAGCTTATATCAGATAAAAATAGGCCCCCACGAACATTCTAGGCAGGTTAGCGCAGCGTCTGTTAGTATAACACAGAAAAAGATCAGATTATAGGAAGAAGTTTTAAAGCATGATAGTGAGGATAAAAACAGATGATAGGTTAAAATAGTTAAGAATAGCTAAAATCAGATAAAAACAGGCCCCCACGTACATTCTAGGCAGGTTAGCGCAGCGTCTGTTAGTATAACACAGAAAAAGATCAGATTATAGGAAGAAGTTTAAAAGCATGATAGTGAGGATAAAAACAGATGATTGTTTAAAATATTTTAGAAAAGCTAAAATCAGATAAAAACAGCATCCACGGACATTCTAGGCAGGTTAGCCCAGCATCTGTTAGTATAAGACAGAAAAAGATCAGATTATAGTAAGAAAGTTTAAAAGCATGATAGTGAAGATAAAAACAGATGATTGGTTAAAATAGTTAAGAATAGCTAAAATCAGATATAAACAGGCCCCCATGAACATTCTAGGCAGGTTAGCGCAGCGTCTGTTAGTATAACACAGAAAAAGATCAGATTATAGGAAGAAGTTTAAAAGCATGATAGTGAGGATAAAAACAGATGATTGTTTAAAATATTTTAGAAAAGCTAAAATCAGATAAATACAGCCCCCCATGGACATTCTAGGCATGTTAGCGCAGCATCTGTTAGTATAAGACAGAAAAAGATCAGATTAAAGTAAGAAAGTTTAAAAGCATGATAGTGAAGATAAAAACAGATGATTGGTTGAAATAGTTAAGAATAGCTAAAATCAGATAAAAACAGGCCCCACAGACATTCTAGGCAGGTTAGCGCAGCATCTGTTAGTATAAGACCGAAAAAGATCAGATTATAGGAAGAAGTTTAAAAGCATATTAGTGAGGATAAAAACAGATGATTGTTTAAAATATTTTAGAAAAGCTAAAAATCAGATAAATACAGCCCCCACGGACATTCTAGGCATGTTAGCGCAGCATCTGTTAGTATAAGACAGAAAAAGATCAGATTATAGTAAGAAAGTTTAAAAGCATGATAGTGAAGATAAAAACAGATGATTGGTTAAAATAGTTAAGAATAGCTAAAATCAGATAAAAACAGGCCCCACGGACATTCTAGGCAGGTTAGCGCAGCGTCTGTTAGTATAAGACAGAAAAAGATCAGATTATAGGAAGAAGTTTAAAAGCATGATAGTGAGGATAAAAACAGATGATTGTTTAAAATATTTTAGAAAAGCTAAAATCAGATTAAAACAGCCCCCCATGGACATTCTAGGCATGTTAGCGCAGCATCTGTTAGTATAAGACAGAAAAAGATCAGATTATAGTAAGAAAGTTTAAAAGCATGATAGTGAAGATAAAAACAGATGATTGGTTAAAATAGTTAAGAAGAGCTAAAATCAGATAAAAACAGGCCCCACGGACATTCTAGGCAGGTTAGCGCAGCGTCTGTTAGTATAAGACAGAAAAAGATCAGATTATAGGAAGAAGTTTAAAAGCATGATAGTGAGGATAAAAACAGATGATTGTTTAAAATATTTTAGAAAAGCTAAAATCAGATTAAAACAGCCCCCCATGGACATTCTAGGCATGTTAGCGCAGCATCTGTTAGTATAAGACAGAAAAAGGTCAGATTATAGTAAGAAAGTTTAAAAGCATGATAATGAAGATAAAAACAGATGATTGGTTAAAATAGTTAAGAATAGCTAAAATCAGATAAAAACAGGCCCCACGGACATTCTAGGCAGGTTAGCGCAGCGTCTGTTAGTATAAGACAGAAAAAGATCAGATTATAGGAAGAAGTTTAAAAGCATGATAGTGAGGATAAAAACAGATGATTGTTTAAAATATTTTAGAAAAGCTAAAATCAGATTAAAACAGCCCCCCATGGACATTCTAGGCATGTTAGCGCAGCATCTGTTAGTATAAGACAGAAAAAGATCAGATTATAGTAAGAAAGTTTAAAAGCATGATAGTGAAGATAAAAACAGATGATTGGTTAAAATAGTTAAGAATAGCTAAAATCAGATAAAAACAGGCCCCACGGACATTCTAGGCATGTTAGCGCAGCATCTGTTAGTATAAGACAGAAAACGGTCAGATTATAGGAAGAAGTTTAAAAGCATGATAGTAAGGATAACTAGAGGACCTGAAGGTCCTGAGGCGCTCACCTGATCTCCTTGATAATGTTAAAATAGGTCAAGGTCAACTACAGCTAATAATGGAAAAAATTTTGTTTTACCATATATGGGGGTTGCAGATATTTTGGTCAAGTGACTTAAACAATCTAATGAACAATCCATCAAACAGCCCAGTGATTTCCGAGAAACAGATGAGTGGCCTTGGATAAAAGGTCACAGGTCAGCTTGGCTTTTGGTACTTAATACAAGATTTTTCCCAAATAAATGCATTAGGAATCAAATTTGACCTTGCCATAAAGTAGGTCAAGGTCAACCTAGATTTATCATTTGTGAAAATCTGGTAGGTCACACATCCCCAATGCTACATACCAAGTCCCAAGGCCATTGGCCTTTTGGTTCCCGAGAAGAAGACATTTAAAGGGTTTTTACCATATATGTGGGTGGTGGCCATCTTGGTCATGTGACCAGTACACTTGGTATAAATTTTGGCTAATCTATCATAAGGAGTCTTCATATGAAATTTGAGTTCAACTGGCCTAGTGGTTTCTGAGGAAACTATGTTTTGATGTGTTGAAGGGACTCCAATATGAGCGACCTTGGCTGAAAAGTTAAAAGTCAACCTTGACCTTTGAAACTTATTTATAGCCATTGTCTCATTTGGTTCAACATATCAAGAGAGATAATGATTTGGCCTCAACAGGTTTCAAAAAATGAAATTTTCAGAAAAACAAACATTTAAATGCATTAGGAAGCAAATTTGACCTTGACATTAGAAGGTCAAGGTCAACTTAGGTTCATCATTTGAACATACTTGGTTGGCCCCACATCCCAAATGCTACATACCAAGTCCCAAGGTCATCGGCCCTCTGGTTCTGGAGAAGAATTTTAAATGGTTTTTACCATATATGGGCGTGGCGGCCATCTTGGGCATGTGATCAAAATATTTTGAATAAATTTTGGCTTACTTATCATAACGTGTCTTAACATGAAATTTGAGCTCAATTGGGCCAATGGTTTGTGAGAAAACTATGTTTTAATATATTGATGGGACTCCAATATGTGCGACATAAGCTGAAAGGTCAAAGGTCAACCTTGACCTTTTGAACTTATTTATAGCCATTGTCTCATTAGGTTAAACATATCAAGTGAGAATAATGACTAAAGCTTCCACAGTTTTCAAAAAAATCACATTTTCAGAAATTTTCCCATTTAAATGCATTAGGAAGCAAATTTGACCTTGACGTTGAGTAGGTCAAGGTCAACCTAGGATCATTATTTGAACAAACTTAGTAGGCCCCACAACCCCAATGCTACATACCAAGTCCAAAGGTCATCGGCCTTCAGGTTCCAGAGAAGATTTTTTAAGGGTTTTTACCATATATGGGCGTGGCGGCCATCTTGGTCATGTGACCAAGACCATTTGAAGGAACTTTCGTTCCCCCATCCTAAGGAGTCTCCATATGAAATATGAGTTCAATTGGCCCAGTAGTTTCAGAGGAGAAGATGTTTGAAAATGTTGACGGACGACGGACGGACGGACGACTGACGCCGGAGTCACTGGTATACTATTAGCTCACCAATGAGCCTTCGGCTCAGTTGAGCTAATAAAGCGCAATAATTGGCTCAGGGTTTTCCCTTCAAAAAAATTTTCAGGGGTCATTGTGACCCCCAGGTAGTTGACTTTGGGGGTCATTTTCAATTTGAGAGGGTCACATACTGATCTCTTGAATTTGTTCGTGTTCAGCTTTTTTCATACTTTTTTTCATGTCGGACTGTAGTTTTAGTCCTTTCTAAGCATCAGTGTGAGCACTGGTTTTTGGTGCCTTAAGAGAGTAGAGTTTCTAAAGTTCGTGCAACCCGAACCTGCTGAAAATGGGTTATTCTGTCGAGTGTTTACGCACGGATGACATTTCATTTTGCCATTTTCTAAATACAACCAGTCGTATTTCACGAGCCAGTCATCACAAAACCCCCTTGGTCTTGATGTTTTCTTAGGCGTGCTCGGCCCAGGTTGCGATTCGTCAGAGTCATCGCTATCTCTTTTTCGTTTTTCGGTTGCAGACGAGAAAAACGACATCAATTTTGATTGCGACATTTTCGTAGACTGGTTTATCGCATATTAATAGTGTATGCACAAAGTCTGTCGCTTAGAAGCGAAGAATTGGACGCTGACACAGTCTACAGTTTCGTCCCCAATATCGGCGATTCGGACCCAAGTTCGTGTTGTACTTACTCGAAGATAACAAATGGCGCCGACGTCGATCTGAATCATTCGTTTTAAAAGCAAGTGCTGCGCACACAGCTTTGCGTCCACCATGACGCAGTAGTGATAGTTATTGGGGTCATTTGGTCCAAATGTGCGTCAAAACGCACAAAAATGTGCGTCATGGAAAACCCTGAATTGGCTGCTTGCGGACACTTGTCTGCAAGCAGCCAATCATTGCGCTTTATTCTGAGTCCCAGACTGTACTCAAGTTTTATAACCTCGAGGCCAGGAGTTGACAGATGGGGGACCAAGAGTTGACAGATGGGGGACCAAGAGTTAACAGATGAAGGACCAAGAGTTGACAGATGGTGACCAAGAGCTGGCAGATGGGGACCAAGAGTTGACAGATAGGGGATCAAGTGTTGGCATATGTAGAACTGGAATTTGAAAGGAATTAGTTGAGAAATAAAAGTCATTTTATTTGCACAAAAGTCTCAATTAAAAGATGAAGAGATTATCTGAGCCGGGACATGAGATTTCCAACAATAAGGTATGTGCGACCAGCAAAGGCTCAGATGCGCAGTCTCATCAGAGCCTTTGCTAGTGGCTTGAATAGTCTAAGTCTCTTAGGCTACTGACAGAACAGCATTAGTAGTTTCTACGCTTAAAAGGAGGCTGTACAGGCTCCTGTGAGTCTATTCATGTCAAAATCGCCACATTGTTTGAAATCACATGTGGTGGCCCATCTGCTGTCAACTCTATCAGATAAAGAGTTGACCAAGTGAAAACATTTTGTATTCAGAAACCAAAATTCCTGGGAAAAATTGTGACTTAAATCAAAAAGTAAGTAGGACTGCTACATGATATTATGTCAAATCTGATAACAAATGCCCTTAACAGCTCCGTGGAAGGGTATGCAGGCTGGTAGCTATCTTTTTATAGGAAACTACTAAAATAGCTATACTCTTCCTTTAAGCTTGCCCCCCTGTCTGACCTTGATTCTTCAATCATTATCTTCAAGGACTTACTCTAGCAAATGTGCATGTTGCTTTCATGATATCACTAATTTATTTGCATTTTATCAAGAACAACCCATCAATTAGATAAGGTTTGTTACAAAATTTAGACAGCACATCCCCCAAGTCATGTTTTATGAATGGATTTATCTGCTATTTCTGCAATTTTAATTCAGTATGTGAATAATAGATCATATTCATCAAATACTCATTTTCTGATATAAAGAACAAGGTTATTTAAATTCACAATACTTAAAAATCTCTGGCTCTGGAAAATAAGATAACAAAATCCTTTTAATAAGTTATATGTTATGTTTAACTGATCTTGAAAGGGATTGTAATTTAAGTAAAAAGTTCAACAAATATTTAAACACAAAATTCAAATTAAAAATATGCTCAAAAAATTATGCCCGATACACAGACAAGGGAAAGTTATTTAGTAGCAATAATAAAACATCTCTGGCTATTTTAGATATAAGTTTACCATATCTTTTATTTATGCGTATATAAAATTCATAACTCTTCACTACAAAACAAAATCAAATGTTAAAAATCACCAAAAACATATGCATTAGACAGCTAAAATTATTTTCAAAGTATATTTTCTAAGGTAATCTGGTAAAAAACTCAAATTCATAGAATTAACTCAAACAGTTTAAAAACAGCAGACTCTTGTTTCAGTAAGTCTGGACATAATGATGGAAAGTGCAAAAGCCCCCAAGCCCCCGCACTGGGGTCTTGGTGGTCAAATACCTTGTTCTTGTGAAGGAAAAAAAAAAAATAAATAAATAAAAAATAATTAAAAATAAAAATTATGTCTTCGGTCTCTTTGACCCAAGTCCTACATACATGAGAAATTTGATGAATTGTCTCGGTGCAGAAGTGGTCATCTTTTATTTTCCACAAGGGCATGAAAATCCATTCATAATTGCTCAACAACCGGAGAAATGTGTACAAAACAGGGTTATTAACCCAAACCAGACAGTGGTTTCCTTGAATGGAATTAATACAAGGATGCAGGAAGAACTCACAGGTTTCTTGTTTTAAATAGATCTCTAAAAGCTTTAGAAAAACTTTTTTCATTAACATGGCACTGTGCCAATGACAGTCATTAGTTACCTTAGAGCAACTAAGCTCTCCAAGTGGAGTCAGGATCTAATCCACTATTGCAATCAGAATGGAGCACTATTGCACTCAGAATGGAGCAAACTAAGATATTGTGACCTTCTGACTGCAATAGGGTAAAGTGATATCACAAAATAACCAAACATTTACTATATGCCCTAAATTATAGGGGAGCCGCCTCCCTCTATGAGCACAACATATTCAAATAATTTAACCCTTGTCATGGTGAATAAAGCTATGTACAACCCCACCCCCATTCCTATTTCTATCCTGTCAACCTGCAGCATAGGGAGCGCAGTGGCTCAGTGGTAGAGTGCTTTACTAGAGACTGAGGGCCGTTGGTTCTAGCCTCACCGTCATTACTGCGTTGTGATCCTTGAGCAAGACACCTTTATCCTAGCTTATTGCTGGTTCAACTCAGGAAGACCTGTCCCTGTTTAACTGAAAGATTGTTAATGGGACGTAAAGAATCAAATCAAACAAAAACAAAACCTGCAGCGTTTCAGTTGTAGATAATTTTAGTGTTGTATTTTTATTTCAATCTGATTGGAAAGCACTGTAGATCCTGATCAGATGGCTCATTCTAAGCCAGCTAATCCAGATTTATAGTGTTTTCTAAAAAGGGCAAATACTGGTTCAGCAAGACAAGTGTTAAAATATAAATGGAATACAGATTTGCATTATATGATGAGAAGCTGAAGTTTGTAAGCAACAGAACTCATTGGAAGCCCAAAATAGACCTCCATACCCTTAATTGAACCTGGCCTTGAGGTTAAAAAAACTTATTTTATGCTCAACTCAACTGAGCATGAAATTTATCATGCTCATAAATGTTAAAATGCCAACAATTACAAGCATTGACAGATGGGGACTAAGAGTTGACAGATGGAGGACTAAGAGTTGACAGATGGGATCAAAGCATTGACAAATGGGGGACCAAGAGTTGACAGATGGGGGACCAAGAGTTGACAGATGGGGGACCAAGAGTTGATAGATTGGGGACCAAGTGTTGACAGATGGAGGACTAAGAGTTGACAGATGGGGACCAAGCATCGACAAATGGGGGACCAAGAGTTGACAAATGGGGGACCAAGAGTTGACAGATGGGATGCCAATGGTTGACAGATGGGGACCAAAAGTTGACAGATGGGGACCAAGAGTTGACAGATGGGGACCAAGAGTTGACAGATGGGGGACCAAGAATTGACTGATGAAGGACCAAGAGTTGACGGATGGTGACCAAGAGTTGGCAGATGGGGGACCAAGAGTTGACAGATAGGGGATCAAGTGTTGGCATATGTAGATCTGGAATTTGAAAGGAATTAGTTGAGAAATGAAAGTCATTTTATTTGCACAAAAGTCTCAATTAAAAAGATGAAGAGATTATCTGAGCCGGGATATGAGATTTCTAACAATGAGGTATGTGCAACCAGCAAAGGCTCAGTTGCGCAGTCTCATCAGAGCCTTTGCTAGTTGCTTGAATAGTCTAAGACTCTTAGGCTACTGACAGAACAGCATTAGGAGTTTCTGCGCTTAAAAGGAGGCTGTACAGGCTCTTGTGAGTCTATTTATGTCAAAATCGCCACATTGTTTGAAATCACATGTCGCGGCCCATCTGCTGTCAACTCTATCAGATAAAGAGTTGAACAAGTGAAGACATTTTGTATTCAGAAACCAAAATTCCTGGGAAAAATTGTGACTTAAATCAAAAAGTAAGTAGGACTGCTACATGATATTATGTCAAATCTGATAACAAATGCCCTTAACAGCTCCATGGAAGGATATGCAGGCTGGCAGCTATCTTTTTATAGGAAACTGCTAAAAATAGCTATACTCTTCCTTTAAGTTTGTCCTGTCTGACCTAGATTCTTCAATCATTATCTTCAAGAACTTACTCTGGCAAATGTGCATGTTGTATTCATGATATCACTTATATTTGCATTTTATCAAGAACAACCCATCAATAAGATAAGGTCTGTTACAAAATTTAGACAGCACATCCCCCAAGTCATGTTTTATGAATGGATTTATCTGCTATTTCTGCAATTTTAATTCAGTATGTGAATAATAGATCATATTCATCAAATACTCATTTTTCTGATATAAAGAACAAGGTTATTTAAATTCACAATACTTAAAAATCTCTGGCTCTTGAAAATAAGATAACAAAATCCTTTAAATAAGTTATATGTTATGTTTAACTAATCTTGAAAGGGATTGTAATTTAAGTAAAATGTTCAACAAATATTTAAAAACAAAATTCAAATTACAAATATGCTCAAAAAAATTATGCACGATACACAGACAAGGGAAAGTTATTTAGTAGCAATAATAAAACATCTCTGGCTATTTTAGATATAAGTTTACCATAAAGCATAGAAAAATCTTTTATTAATGCGTATATAAAATTCATAACTCTTCACTACAAAACAAAATCAAATGTTAAAAATCACCAAAAACATATGCATTAGACAGCTAAAATTATTTTCAAAGTATATTGTCTAAAGTAATCTGGTAAAAAAACTTAAATTCATAGAATTAACTCAAACAGTTTAAAAACAGCAGACTCTTGTTTCAGTGAGTCTGGACATAATGATGGAAAGTGCAAAAGCCCCCAAGCCCCCGCACTGGGGTCTTGGTGGTCAAATACCTTGTTCTTGTGAAGGAAAAATAAAAATAAAAAAATTCAAAAAATAATGAAAATAAAAAATTATGTCTAAGGTCTCTTTGACCCAAGTCCTACATACATGAGAAATTTGATGAATTGTCTCGGTGCAGAAGTGGTCATCTTTTACTTTCCACAAGGGCATGAAAATCCATTCATAATTGCTCAACAACCGGAGAAATGTGTACAAAACAGGGTTATTAACCCAAACCAGACAGTGGTTTCCTTGAATGGAATTAATACAAGGATGCAGGAAGAACTCACAGGTTCTTGTTTTAAATAGATCTCTAAAAGCTTTAGAAAAACTTTTTTCATTAACATGGCACTGTGCCAATGACAGTCATTAGTTACCTTAGTGCAACTAAGCTCTCCAAGTGGAGTCAGGATCTAATCCACTATTGCAATCAGAATGGAGCACTATTGCACTCAGAATGGAGCAAACTAAGATATTGTGACCTTCTGACTGCAATAGGGTAAAGTGATATCATAAAATAACTGAACATTTACTATATATACGCCCTAAATTATAGGGGAACCGCCTCCCTCTATGAGCACAACATATTCAAATAATTTAACCCTTGTCATGGTGAATAAAGCTATGTACAACCCCACCCCCATTCCTATTTCTATCCTGTCAACCTGCAGCTTAGGGAGCGTAGTGGCTCAGTGGTAGAGTTCTTGACTAGAGACTGAGGGGCCGCGGGTTCTAGCCTCACCGTCATTACTGCGTTGTGATCCTTGAGCAAGACACCTTTATCCTAGCTTATTGCTGGTTCAACCCAGGAAGACCCGTCCCTGTTTAACTGAAAGATTGTTGATGGGACGTAAAGAACCAAATCAAACAAAAACAAAACCTGCAGAGTTTCAGTTGTAGATAATTTTAGTGTTGTATTTTTTGTTTCAATCTGATTGGAAAGCACTGTAGATCCTGATCAGATGGCTCGTTCTAAGCCAGCTAATCCAGATTTATAGTGTTTTCTAAAAAGGGCAAATACTGGTTCAGCAAGACAAGTGTTAAATATAAATGGAATACAGATTTGCATTATATGATGAGAAGCTGAAGTTTGTAAGCAACAGAACTCATTGGAAGCCCAAAATAGACTTCCATACCCTTAATTGAACCTGGCCTCGAGGTTAAAAAAAACTTATTTTATGCTCAACTCAACTGAGCATGAAATTTATCATGCTCATAAATGTTAAAATGCCAACAATTACAAGCATTGACATATGTGGACTAAGAGTTGACAGATGGAGGACTAAGAGTTGACAGATGGGGACCAAGCATTGACAGATGGGGGACCAAGAGTTGACAGATGGGGGACCAAGAACTTACAGATGGGGGACCAAGAGTTGACAGATGGGGGACCAAGAGTTGACAGATGGGGGACCAAGAGTTGATAGATGGGGGACCAAGTGTTGACAGATGGAGGACTAAGATGTGACAGATGGGGACCAAGCATTGACAAATGGGGGACCAAGAGTTGACAGATGGGGGACCAAGAACTTACAGATGGGGGACCAAGAGTTGACAGATGGGGGACCAAGAGTTGACAGATGGGGGACCAAGAGTTGATAGATGGGGGACCAAGTGTTGACAGATGGAGGACTAAGAGTTGACAGATGGGGACCAAGCATTGACAAATGGGGGACCAAGAGTTGACAGATGGGGGACCAAGAGTTGACAGGTGGGATGCCAATGGTTGACAGATGGGGACCAATAGTTGACAGATGGGGACCAAGAGTTGACAGATGGGGGACCAAGAGTTGACAGATGAAGGACCAAGAGTTGACAGATGGTGACCAAGAGTTGGCAGATGGGGGACAAAGAGTTGAAAGATGGGGGATCAAGTGTTGGCATATGTAGAACTGGAATTTGAAAGGAATTAGTTGAGAAATAAAAGTCATTTTATTTGCACAAAAGTCTCAATTAAAAAGATGAAGAGATTATCTGAACTGGGACATGAGATTTCCAACAATGAGGTATGTGCGACCAGCAAAGGCTCAGATGCGCAGTCTCATCAGAGCCTTTGCTAGTTGCTTGAATAGTCTTAGACTCTTAGGCTACTGACAGAACAGCATTAGGAGTTTCTACGCTTAAAAGGAGGCTGTACAGGCTCCTGTGAGTCTATTTATGTCAAAATCGCCACATTGTTTGAAATCACATGTCGCGGCCCATCTGCTGTCAACTCTATCAGATAAAGAGTTGAACAAGTGAAGACATTTTGTATTCAGAAACCAAAATTCCTGGGAAAAATTGTGACTTAAATCAAAAAGTAAGAAGGACTGCTACATGATATTATGTCAAATCTGACAACAAATGCCCTTAACAGCTCCGTGGAAGGATATGCAGGCTGGCAGCTATCTTTTTATAGGAAACTACTAAAAATAGCTATACTCTTCCTTTAAGTTTGTCCCGTCTGACCTAGATTCTTCAATCATTATCTTCAAGAACTTACTCTGGCAAATGTGCATGTTGTATTCATGATATCACTTATATTTGCATTTTATCAAGAACAACCCATCAATAAGATAAGGTCTGTTACAAAATTTAGACAGCACATCCCCCAAGTCATGTTTTATGAATGGATTTATCTGCTATTTCTGCAATTTTAATTCAGTATGTGAATAATAAATCATATTCATCAAATACTCATTTTCTGATATAAAGAACAAGGTTATTTAAATTCACAATACTTAAAAATCTCTGGCTCTTGAAAATAAGATAACAAAATCCTTTAAATAAGTTATATGTTATGTTTAACTAATCTTGAAAGGGATTGTAATTTAAGTAAAATGTTCAACAAATATTTAAAAACAAAATTCAAATTAAAAATATGCTCAAAATAATTATGCACGATACACAGACAAGGGAAAGTTATTTAGTAGCAATAATAAAACATCTCTGGCTATTTTAGATATAAGTTTACCATAAAGCATAGAAAAATCTTTTATTTCTGCGTATATAAAATTCATAACCCTTCACTACAAAACAAAATCAAATGTTAAAAATCACCAAAAACATATGCATTAGACAGCTAAAATTATTTTCAAAGTATATTGTCTAAAGTAATCTGGTAAAAAAACTTAAATTCATAGAATTAACTCAAACAGTTTAAAAACAGCAGACGTCTGGACATAATGATGGAAAGTGCAAAAGCCCCCAAGCCCCCGCACTGGGGTCTTGGTGGTCAAATACCTTGTTCTTGTGAAGGAAAAATAAAAAAAATAAAAAATTAAAAAATAATAAAAATAAAAATTGTGTCTTCGGTCTCTTTGACCCAAGTCCTACATACATGAGAAATTTGATGAATTGTCTCGGTGCAGAAGTGGTCATCTTTTATTTTCCACAAGGGCATGAAAATCCATTCATAATTGCTCAACAACCGGAGAAATGTGTACAAAACAGGGTTATTAACCCAAACCAGACAGTGGTTTCCTTGAATGGAATTAATACAAGGATGCAGGAAGAACTCACAGGTTCTTGTTTTAAATAGATCTCTAAAAGCTTTAGAAAAACTTTTTTCATTAACATGGCACTGTGCCAATGACAGTCATTAGTTACCTTAGTGCAACTAAGCTCTCCAAGTGGAGTCAGGATCTAATCCACTATTGCAATCAGAATGGAGCACTATTGCACTCAGAATGGAGCAAACTAAGATATTGTGACCTTCTGACTGCAATAGGGTAAAGTGATATCACAAAATAACTGAACATTTACTATATGCCCTAAATTATAGGGGAACCGCCTCCCTCTATGAGCACAACATATTCAAGTAATTTAACCCTTGTCATAGTGAATACAGCTATGTACAACCCCACCCCCATTCCTATTTCTATCCTGTCAACCTGCAGCATAGGGAGCGCAGTGGCTCAGTGGTAGAGTGCTTGACTCGAGACCGAGGGGCGGCGGGTTCTAGCCTCACCGGCGTTACTGCATTGTGATCCTTGAGCAAGACACCTTTATCCTAGCTTATTGCTGGTTCAACCAAGGAAGACCCGTCCCTGTTTAACTGAAAGATTGTTGATGGGACGTAAAGAATCAAATCAAACAAAAACAAAACCTGCAGTGTTTCAGTTGTAGATAATTTTAGTGTTGTATTCTTTTTTTCAATCTGATTGGAAAGCACTGTAGATCCTGATCAGATGGCTCGTTCTAAGCCAGCTAATCCAGATTTATAGTGTTTTCTAAAAAGGGCAAATACTGGTTCAGCAAGACAAGTGTTAAATATAAATGGAATACAGATTTGCATTATATGATGAGAAGCTGAAGTTTGTAAGCAACAGAACTCATTGGAAGCCCAAAATAGACTTCCATACCCTTAATTGAACCTGGCCTCGAGGTTAAAAAAACTTATTTTATGCTCAACTCAACTGAGCATGAAATTTATCATGCTCATAAATGTTAAAATGCCAACAATTACAAGCATTGACAGATGGGGACTAAGAGTTGACAGATGGAGTACTAAGAGTTGACAGATGGGGACCAAGCATTGACAGATGGGGGACCAAGAGTTGACAGATGGGGGACCAAGAGTTGACAGATGGGGGACCAAGAGTTGACAGAAGGGGGACCAATAGTTGACAGATTGGGACCAAGAGTTGACAGATTGGGGACCAAGAGTTGGCAGATGGGGGGGGCCAAGAGTTGACAGATGGGGATCAAGAGTTGGCATATGTTGAACTGGAATTTGAAAGGAATTAGTTGAGAAATAAAAGTCATTTTATTTGCACAAAAGTCTCAATCAAAAAGATGAGATTATCTGAGCCAGGACATGAGATTTCCAACAATGAGGTATGTACGACCAGCAAAGGTTCAGATGCACAGTCTGATAATAGCCGTTGCTAGTTGCTTGAATAGTCTAAGAATGGGAAAATTTGTGACTTAAATAAAAAAGTAAGTAGGACTGCTACCTTTTTATAGGAAACTACTAAAAATAGCTATACTCTTCCTTTAAGTTTGCCCTGTCTGACCTTGATTCTTCAATCATTATCTTCAAGGACTTACTCTAGCAAATGTGCATGTTGTATTCATGATATCATTAAAAATTATGTCTTCGGTCTCTTTGATCCAAGTCCTATATACATGAGAAATTTGATGAATTGTCTCGGTGCAGAAGTGGTCATTTCTCATTTTCCACAAGGGCATGAAAATCAATTCATAATTGCTCAACAACCGGAGAAATGTGTACAAAACAGGGTTATTAATAACCCAAACCAGACAGTGGTTTCCTTGAATGAAATTAACACAAGGATGCAGGAAGAACTCACAGGTTCTTGTCTTAACAGATCTTATTAAATCTATAGAAAAATAACTTTTTTTCATCACCTGGTTGATGACGGTACATTGTAAATAGCTAAGTATTCCAGGTGGAGTCTGGATCTTATCGACTATTGCAATCAGAATGGAGCAAATTCTAAGATATTGTGACCGTCTGACTGCAATAGGGTGTTGTGATAACACTAAATGACATGCACATTTACTAAATGCCCTGAATTATAGGGGGTTACACAGTCTCCTATTAGTGCTACATAATTTATTCAACATAACAAATCTATGTTTTAAATAAAAAATATGGACCATACATGTTAAAACAAACAAAATGATTTTGAAAGGAATTGGTTGAGAAATATTTGTACAAAATGAAAATGGGGTCTCAATTAAAAAGGCAGAAACAGATCTTGCTCAATACGAAAGCCAGTAAACTTCCATAACCCTGAACCTGTGAACATCCAGAGAGTCATCATATATAGGTTTACCAGAGGAATGCTGTAACCAGTGCATTAATTCTGACTGTGCATAAAATAGAGTGAGGTTGATGAACTGAAACTTGAAAAGAAGTAGTTGAGAAATGACAATCATAATAGGTGTACCAAACGAAGGTGAAGTCTCAATTTAAAAGGCAGAAATTGAATTTGCTAGAAATCATTGAAAGCCCAAAATATAATTCCATAACCATCCAGCGAGCTGCTTTCGATTGGTTCACCAGAAACCATAACCAGTTCATTTGATGATTTGCCGATAAAAGATGCTGGACCAAGAATTGGCATGATGAACTCAGAATTAGTTGAGAAATAAGTCATTGCATTTGTGCAAAAGGAATATTGAGTCTCAATTTAAAAGCAAGAAATAGAATTTGCTAGAAATCATTGAATGCCCCAAATATACTTCCAAAACCATCCAGTAAGCTGTCTAATTGCTTCACCAGAAAAGGTATCCAGTTCATTTAATGGTAACCAAAAGTAGATGCTGGACAGGCCCCTTGGAGTATTCTGCAATAGATTTAAACTGCATTAAGCAATAATTGGTCTTGAAAACAAATCCCTGGTCTTTTTGAGAGTGGCCGTTTTACACAGGTTTTACTGTACATTTTTAGGCGCAAAACTATCCTCATCTGGACCTATGGCTGGAACAAGAGTTGGTATGATGAACTGAGAATTAGTTGAGAAATAAAAGTCATTGCATTTGTGCAAAAGGAAGATGCAGTCTTAATTAAAAATATGAAAAGATTTATCTGCAGAAAACAATATTAGGTAAAGAGTAAGCAAGTGAAGCCTGATTTTCTACCAGAAAACAATATTAGGTAAAGAGTAAGCAAGTGGAGCCTGATTTTCTACCAGAAAACAATACTAGGTAAAGAGTAAGCAAGTGGAGCCTGATTTTCTACCAGAAAACAATATTAGGTAAAGAGTAAGCAAGTGGAGCCTGATTTTCTACCAGAAAACAATATTAGGTAAAGAGTAAGCAAGTGAATCCTAATTTTGTACTCAGAAACATTAATTCCTGGAAAAAAATGTTAACTCATTGGACCCTCCTCAAAATAGAGAACAGAGGTTTCAGAGAAGAGATACAGAAAAACCTGTCTCAAGTGGCCACTCAAAAAAAGACTAGAAATTGGGTTTTAAGACAGATTATGAATCTCTTAATGCAGGTCAATAGTATACTGTATTGCAGAATGCTCCAAGGGGAACATGCTCCAAGGGGAGCAATCACAATACTTTTGACCCTCATTAAGCTACCATTTCGTGATTTTTCATTTATATATTTGTATTGTCTAATTTTGACTGGCCAGTTAAAACAGGTTTTCCTGTGCATATAGAGGATCTTACACAAGTGCTTGTGTATCTTTGAATTTATTTGATGAGTTACGGAAATTGGGGTGAGCATAGCTCCAGATAAGGCTGTGTATTGCGTATTTACGCAATTTCTTGGACCTGAAAACGCAATTAAATTTATTTCTGTGCGTACAAAAACGCAATAAAAATCCTCAATACTCAAATCCGAACTTTTTCGTAGCGTATGACGCTATAGTATTCAGTTTGCGCTTGTCGTTTTTCGCATCACAAGCTGTTGTTCGGTACAAATTCATACACGGCGTGGCGCCGAATCTACTGAAATAAATTGTAAACCAGTCCAGGAGTATTCTTATCGCTGTTTAGCAATACCCAATATTTACAAGATTACGACATTCGGCTCGCTTTACAATAACAATGGCGTATCGTGGGCGAAAATGCCCCAGAGGAATTTAATAATATCATATCGTAACTAACTCTAATACCGCGTTGGTGGTTCGACTTGATAAATACTTTGGATTTTCCAAATAAAGTGCAAATAGCGATCTCAGATATACTAATATTGCCAGTGTGCTTTCTGAAAGTGAAACCGAAAGTAAACAAAAAAATCAGAGAAACAAGGCCCGCTTTCAGTGCTTATTTGCTTTCAGATGGATACCCAATACAAAAATTTGAAATACCCAATTTAAAATTTGAAATACCCAATTAAGCCAAAAAGAGGTGGGTAAATACCCAATTGCCTCCAATCCTTATCTGGAGCTATGGGTGAGTCCAGGATTTCTGGAAAGCAGGGTCCATATGTTGTTCCATTTCAATTTGCTGATTTTCCTAATTTTTCTTAAATATCCCCATGAAAATGAAATACATGTAATTTGGTCTCAAAGGGGGGGTGGGGGATGGGGTTCAAGGAAACCTCCAAAGGATCCGCCTATAGGTAAAGGATAAAATGTGAGGCTTACAAGCAAATCTTTGATGTGAAAATGTTAAGATTTTGTCCTTGTGTAAACTATTGTTAAATGGACATTATATCGTTACATTGATAAATATGTATTCCACCAGTGGTTTATTGATTTTGATACATGCTTTTTAACACTCCCAGATTTGACATGTGATAAAAATATATGAAACAGACTTGCCAACAAGTGGCCATTGTCTTCAATGAATGAACTTCCTTTTAGCTATTTCTGAAAAGATTCCCCTAACAACATTTTTGTTTGCTGCTACGTCAGCAAACACTCCAGATGGAACTCCACGGATATCCCGTTTTCATTGCCCATGTCCATGAAGATATTGACTGGTTTCGCAGTGGTACTATAGACTGGTTTACTAAGTTCCCATAGCAGTCATTTTGTAAAAAAAATTTTTTTTAAACCAAACCCCTTCATGCATATGTTCAATGTGTCTACATTGTATAGGCAAAGTATCAAATTGCTCCATCAAAAGCTGTGGTATGGTTGATCGGCCGATGAAGGCACTATCAATGCATATACAAAAGCCCTATTAGGGATAAATTGTTTAAGTTCTCATAGCTGTCATTTTGTCAAAAATTACTTATTTCGAACTAAACTCCTTCATGCATATGTTCAATGTGTCTACATTGTACAGGTAAAGTATCAAATTGCTCCATCAAAAGCTGTGGTAGGAGTTGATCGGCCCGTGTATGGACAAAATATCATAAGCATAAACCCCTACATGTATATAAAAAGCCATTTAGAACTACAAAGGGAAATAACTCTAATAGAATTGGCCCCTAGCCCTTACTGTTTTGTTAAAAGTATTTTTCTTGTGTATGTAAATATGTTTGCAAAGTTTGATGAAATTCTAGCAATGACTTCAAGATATTAAGGAAACAAAACTTTACAGACGAACGGACGCACCGATGAACAAGGTGAAAACCGTATACCCTCCACAAACAAAGTTTACCCTTCACAAAGTTTGTGGGTGTATATAATAATTAAGCCACACTTATTTAGATATTTTGTAGAGGTCTAAAGGTGTCCCGGCAACACTTCTGTAAAATGGGGTTAAAATTGTCCCAGTTATGCAGGAAATGTCACTTTAGGCAATCATTGTCCTAGTGATTTAAGAGTTGTTATTTAAAGCAATTGTTGACGCTGAACAATGGATATTGAGTGATCCCAAAGTAACTCCTATTGAGCTTTTGTGCTCAGGAAAAGTAACTGCATTTTTTAATAATATGCCAGATATTTTTCCTTTATAAATATGAATCCAACTATTGATTTTAGCTATTCTTGTAAAACAATCTTTCCATAGCCACAATAAGCCATGCTAATTTAGCTATTTTTGTAGAGTCTCAGGCAACATTCCTGTAAAATTGTCCTAGCAATTGTTGATGTTGAACAGCAGACACTGAATGATCACAAAATAACTCATTTGAGCACAGGGTTCGTACAAGTATGAGTAAAATTCAAGAACTTCTAATACCTCTCCAACAGTTTTCAAGGACTTAAAGTTAATGAAAAATACTGATCTAAGTGTTATTAAAAGTCTACTTCAGAAATGCTAGACTGAGATAATGGAGACATTAGTACAAGAAAATGAGTATAAAATTGTTGTGAACATATTTGGTGCAACTTAGGCATAACAATTTTATACTGATTTAGGTCTCTATCAACAGTGCTAAGTTCTACAGAAAATAGTAAAATTCAAGGACTTTACAAGGATTTTGAGCGATTTTCCAGTACTTTTCAAGGCAGGTTTAATTTTCAAGAGCTATCCAAGAAAGACCTCTAAATTCAAGTACTTTTTAAGCCTGTGCGAACCCTGGAGCATTTTGTACTAAGGTTATCTAACAAACACAGTAAATTTAATAGCCTCTTTAAATAAAATGCCAGCTATTATTCATTATATGAATCTAAATTATGAAATATTTTTAACTTAATCCTTAGCTGCGATAAGCCACACTAATAAAGTTATCTTGTAGAGAATTTCCAGGTATCATTCCTGTGAAAATTTTTTTAGGCCTAAATTAAAATTTTATTTGTTTCCCCTTACCCGACCGACCCTGAAAAAAGGGCCCTACCCAAAAGATTTTATTTCAATTTTCAGTCAAGAATTATTTTTTTTAAATTCATTGGCGATTTGCAAATTTAGAGAACTTAGAGAATTGTTCAATGTTAACAGTGTTATCTTTAAAAATATCCTTAGTTGCAAATTGTTTGTGTATTTAATGCTGTTGCCTAAAGTAGGATTATTTACAATTAAGTTTCATGGGTATCGAATTTGGGAAGTAAAATAAAATAAATTCCCGACCGACCGACCCATACCCGTAAAACAGGGTCGGGTAAGGGGAAACGAAAATATTTTTAAGGTTGGCCTTAAATTGTCGTAGTGATTTAAAGCAATTGTTGATGCTGAACTACGGACATGGAGTGATCACAAAATAACTCTTTTGAGCACTTAACGTGACTTTGTGCTCATGCTATCTAACAAAACACAGTAAATTTAATAGCCTCTTTAAAAAATATGCCAGTTATTTTTCATTATATGAATCTAAAATATGAAATATTTGTAACTTAATTCTTAGCTGCAATAAGCCACACTAATTTAGATATTTTGTCTAATTAAGATATTTTGTAGAGGGTTTCCAGGGACCATTTCTATGATATTTGGTAAAAATTGTCCTAGTGATATAATAACTGTCATTTAAAGCAATTCTTGATGCTGAATGAGACACTGAGTAATCACAATAGCTCATATTTTGTTTGTTTGATTTGATTCTTTATGTCCCAGTCAACATTTTTTCAGTCATGTCAGGATGGGTCTTCCTGGTTTGAATCAGTACGAAGCGGAGGATAAAGAGTCTTGCTCAAATACACAGCGCAGTGCCTCCTGTGAGGCTTGAAGCCCGCAAGACCTTGATCTTGAGTTGAGCACTCTACCACTGAGCCACCGCGCTCCATATAGGAAGTGTCATTTAAAGCAAATTGTTGACCCTAAACGACGGACATAAGTGATCAAAATAGCTCATATTGAGCTAACAATGCAATCGTTGAAACTGAACGACAGACATTGAGTGATCACAATAGCTCACATTGAGCACTTTGTGCTCAGGTGATCTTACAAAGCAAATTGTTGACGCTAAACGACGAACTATGCCAATTAATTTTCACTATGTGAAGCTAAATATGCATTTATCTAAATATGAGCAAAACAATTATCAATAGATCATATCAGTTAATCCATAAAGCACCAATCACAACAAGTCTGCTTTTGCCATCTGCTGAAATGTTTTAGAAGCTCAAGCCTTTTCAACAGTGTAGACATTTTCAGATGATTTTTTGCGCGTGCTTTAGGGGTCAGCATTAAGTATTAAATTTGATGCCAACAAACAACAATTCTCATTGAACCTACAGCTGAAATTCCACATGTTATATCAAGCCTATTAAATTTGTTTTTATGAAAAGACAAAATTTGAAAATGTTGTCTGCTGCATATTCTAGGTGGCCCTTTATAGGTTAAACAAAACAAGAGACATACACATTGGTGAAAGTTCAAAATTTCCAAAATCCTGAACTTTTGAAACTCAAATCTTAAAACTTGCAGAATGCCCACTAAATATTTGCAATTTCAAGTTCAAATGGTCAATTGTCTTCAGACAGACTGTACATAGATAAGAAAACCTATGATAGTTCTTCCAATTCAGCATTTTGAGGCTGACTTTCTATGGAAAGTCAGCCTCAAAATCCTGAACTCAGGAATAATCCTGAAAACTTTCACCAATGCATACATTGCAATGTTCTCTGAAATTGGTACTAGTTAAGACTGCTACCAATTCAGCTGGACTATAACTAAACTATCTATCGGCTAGTGTCGTCTGCTGATTACCTTTGCAAACAGTTTGGACCCAGATCAGGCCCAACAAAACGTCAGGCCTGATCTGGATCCAAACTGTTTGACACGCTGATGGGAATCCTGTTCAACAGTCTGATGGTACACTGAAAGAATTGTTTTCATTCGTAAATTTTGAAAAAAAATCAGCAGATGACGAAAAACCAAGAAAAACTACCCAGCATGCAACGAGTTAAATTAGCATGTTTTGAATGAGAGAATATGGCAACAACCCAGCATCAAGACATCAAAACAAAATCAGGTGATGTCATATGGTTGACCTACATGTACAAAAATCATGGTGTCCCATAGCCTCAGAATGTTTTTTTTCTAGCAACCAAATTAGGTTGATCTTGAAGTATTCCTTGGCAGAGATAATGGTTAAACCCATGAGAAAATGATAATTGAGTTATTTTATGAGATATTGGTACTTATCACATAGATGCAAGGAGAGAAGAATCGGACGTGCCTGCTGTCTAGGTTTTGAAGTGAATCCAAATCAATTAGTACCATACCATACTGACCGTCAGAAAAGAGTGGGTAATCCAAAACATATGTTGTGGGTACTCAAAAGAACTGTCTCAATAAGATGGTTCTTTTGAGCACCAAAACAAATGTTAAAACTGATGGATAAGAAAATATTCACAATTTTACGCTGAGCATTTTTTCTTTATCTTGATCTTTGACCATACTTTATGCTTGTCAATTACAAAATAGAAAAATCTCATGAGAAGGTTCAAATATTTTGCTGTCCATTGGCATTATCTCAGTGCCTATACTCACCAAAACATTTGTGACAAAATGATACAATAATGTATCTGTCTGAATATCCTTCCAATCTTAAAACTATGGAACGCGATACTGAAGTCATGTTGTTTTGATGTCATGATGCCACTGGGCGTAGACTATGGGCGTAGACTAACACTAACTTACCTTTGTCCCAGAAAATGGCTGCTGTGTCCTCATTTAAGCTCCCTCCCTCCTTTAAAACAGAAATTCTCTGGTTCCTTGACTGGAGCATTCCACACATCATTCATCTGGAGAAAAAAGGGGATAGTGCATGAATGTCTTGTGTACTTTTTTTCAAACTGGGGACATTGGTGGGTTCCTTAGGCCAGAATTTTTTTATTAGTTGATTTACAAACCCGCCGACTGTAATTTTCCCGAAAGTGCAAAAAAAAAAAATTAATAAAACTTTTTTTTATTTTATTCGATCCGCCGACTCTAAATATTATTCGTTTCGTTAAAAATAAAATTGGATTCACCCA
Source organism: Loripinus fragilis (assembly GCA_964019695.1). Taxonomy (NCBI): domain Eukaryota; kingdom Metazoa; phylum Mollusca; class Bivalvia; order Lucinida; family Lucinidae; genus Loripinus; species Loripinus fragilis. The sequence continues at coordinate 31,214,951 of OZ026525.1, read as the reverse complement.
ACTTTTTTCCGAACTCATATTTCACTTTGTTGTTTACACGGTAGGAAAAAGTAAGAGGAAATCCAAATTTGTTTCTCTTCGGGCATGTTCCTTTTATTACGGAGGCATTACAAATCTTCGCAAACGTATTCGCCATCAAATGAAAACACGTCTAATTCTCCGTCGGCTCAATAGTGCAGCTTGCGGAAACCATCGAGAACCACGAGGTTGCTGTGTAATACACAGTTTTACTTTCGGTTTCACAACACGCTTTCAGCAAAATGCTACGGAAGAAAGTTATAGAAATAAAGCCATCCAAGCGTGTTTGCCTTCTTGTAATGGTGTAAAGTATTTTCTGCAAATATCTCTGAAATCCAGCGGCTTTTTCCTTTTAGAAAAAAAAGTATCAAGAAACCTGTGTTTGCGAGAATCGAATACACAAAATCCAAACAAGTACTGGCTTATACAAAAGTATTTAGGTCTGTCTATTGACTAAAAAAATCTTTCAGATCATTTTAAGTAGCGTCAAGTTCTGATCAAATATTTTGATTTCAACAAAACCCCTCACCCACCTACCCCTCCCAAAGCAGACAATAGCCACTAAAAGGGCACTCATAGTGCTCCTATTTGCACTATATTTTTACAAAAAAATAGTCTCCTCCTGCACCCCCTTGTCTTCTCTGCGGCTTTGTCCTGCTAAACCCAACACCTATTTTGCCAAATAAAAAGTGTTATCTTGCCGTTTGCTCTCTTGCTAGTTGACTAGGAAAACAAGAAGTTAGCTCGGGCGCAATTAAACGGCCTGTTGAAATATCTTTATCGTTTCTTGGTGTATGTTTTTAAGACAAAAAGTCAGTACTCCAAAAATTTCTCGTTACTCCTAAGACCTTTTTTTAAAAATGGATGAGTACTGTACTCTTTTAAAAATAAAGATTATCTAAAGCCCTGCCGTTATAAGAAGGAAATCCAGTGTTTTGAAACCTGCGCTGGTTATTTTACATGAAGCGGGCAACCAGTATTTCTTCCTATTTTCAATATGGCCGTTAACGACAACAATTTTTTGTTCTGAAGTTCGAAGGTACTTAATAAAAAGCATTACGGCAAGTCAGTTTGAAATCAACCATCGGAAATGAAGTATCCAAAATACTCGAAGATGACCAAGTTTCTGTTTTTTCAGTATTCACCGGAGACTCCGAGAGAGGGAGAACCAAGTGAACTGTTCTGCAGAGCTGGAGACACCGTTTAGTCAGTTATCCATGGATTTAAACATAAATAGGAGCGCCTTTAGAATCTGTCCGCCACTCAATTTTGTGTTTAAAATAGGACATTTATTCAGCGGACAGATTCTTAAGTCTAGCCTGCCATTCATCACAATGGAAGCGGGTCAAGTCGTCTCTTAGTCAACTCATCCCCTAGGTCAACTCGTTCTCTAGTGCATTTGGCCCTGTCTCGTTAGTTATGCACCAGTCATTTGTATCCACTGTTCCCCCACCTACAGGGATGGGCGGGGATAATGACTTTTCACTTGTCAGAGCCCTAGTATGAGGCTTTGAGTGATTTTCCAGTACTTTTCAAGGCAGATTTAATTTCCAAGGACTTTTCAAGAAAGCCCTCTAAATTCAAGTACTTTTTAAGCCTGTGCGAACTCTGTGGTTTATATTACAACTTCTAGTCAGTCTTATCTAGTCAGTCTGTCATGGTGATGAAGTTTTCAGACAGTCATCTGCAAACACTGTAGATCCCGATCAGACTTCTCCTAGAGGAACATTATGGTTAGGATCTACAAGGTTTGCCATTTTGTCTGTGCTTTTTATAGAGTGACACTGCTAAAACTGATAACTGACTGTTGGTTTTACACCTTACTAGTTTTACTGTTTGTTCTCCAGATATTGAAAAAAAAAAATAAAGAAAAAAATCTCTTTTTATATTTTTTTTATTATCGACTGATCATTTTCAGAGCTTTTTTTTTTTTTCGTCCCCCCCCCCCCCACCCTAAATCAGAAAAAAATTTCTCGTAAATCATCTAATAAAAAAATTCTGGCCTTATTTAGGGAAATACATTGCTGGGACAAATATGACAAATAGAACTGGTATTTGAACTCAGGCATCCAGATAGAAGTGCGTAGTTGAAAATTATTATTCTTATTTCTCAACCAAAACGTATGTTGTGGGTACTCAAAAGAACCGTCTCAATGAGACGGTTCTTTTCAGCACCCAAAACACATGTTAGTACTGATGGGTAAGACAATATTCACAATTGTACGCTGAACAGTTGCCTATCTGGATGTATGACTTCTATGAGATATTTTATGTTGACTATTTTAAGCAATCACCTGTCTCAACCCTTTTTATATTAGTTGCTGCTAAATGTGTACTTTGACAAATAGTAAAGACCCAGATGAAATGCAGCATAACGCAACATTTCATCAAGGCAGTGTTCTGCCAAGGCTGTGTTTTCCACACCAATATATTGCTGTATGACGCAAATAAAAATTGTCTCGTGGGTCATCTGGCGCATGCAAACTTTGGGCTTGACGCAGATATTTGCTGACTGTGCGTCAAAATAGTCATCCTCCAAAAATATACCAACTTTCTTACGGAATTTCCAATAATGGATGCAAAGGGAAATTTGAAATGAAACAAGTTTTTTGATTAGTGCTTGGGATATATATTTTAATCTTGCATGAATTGAATGCTTGCGTCTCAGTATCGTTTAACGAAAGCGAAATATTTCTAACGAAATTATCGTTAAAGCAAAATATGAAATGACACAAGTTTTTGATTGGTGCTTGGGATATATATTTTAATCTTGCATGAATTGAATGCTTGCGTCTCAGTATCGTTTAACGAAAGCGAAATATTTCTAACGAAATTATCGTTAAAGCAAAATATGAAATGACACAAGTTTTTGATTGGTGCTTGGGATATATATTTTAATCTTGCATGAATTGAATGCTTGCGTCTCAGTATCGTTTAACGAAAGCGAAATATTTCTAACGAAATTATCGTTAAAGCAAAATATGAAATGACACAAGTTTTTGATTGGTGCTTGGGATATATATTTTAATCTTGCATGAATTGAATGCTTGCGTCTCAGTATCGTTTAACTCTCGAGTCAGACTGGTCCCTTACTATATTACCCGATCAATTTTACAAAGGTGATGGGACATTGTCCCAAATTATGTAATTTCTTGGCAGAACACTGATCAGGGTCTCCACTGTTTGAAGAGACAAAAATGATCATACATTTGAGCCGTGACACGAGATTTCCAACAATGTGGTATGTGCGACTAACAAAGCCTCAAATCAGCCTGCACATATGCGCAGTCTGATCAGAGCCTTTGCTAATCGCTTGAATATTCTATGACTGTTAATTAAGCTACTGACTGAACACCATTTGGAGTTTCTAAGCTTAAAAGGAGGCTGCACAGGCTCGCCTGAGTCTACACTTGTAAAAATGCCACATTGTTGGAAATCACATGTTGCAGCTCATTTATTATTCCAATCCTACCTACTCCTCACACTTTCAGATAAACATGTACAGTAAATATTCTAAAATTCCAAACACTTTTATTTTTCTGTATCAAACAACAATAAAACCTTCGTAAAAGGGCCACTCTCAAAAACATGAAAAATTGGTTTTCAAGCCCAATTATCTCTTAATGCAGGTCAAAAGTATTGCAGAATGCTCCATTCTCAATACTTTCGACCTTCATTAAGGTACCATTTGTCAATAAGATCTCTTTGTTTTGTCTGTTTTTGAGTGGCTGTTTCACACAGGTTTTACTGTATAGCTGAGGAGGGCTGGAAGTCACAAAAAAACTTGTCTGATTAGCAAACAGGGAAGACCCTGATCAGACTGCTTCTTCAGAAGCAGTCTGGTCTGGGTCTGCACTGTTTGTCTATGCCTTTTCAGTAATTTGTTTTACCTGTGCATCCTGCATCTTTTACTCATAATTTTGTCTCTGGGATGCAAAGTCTTTTTTTCAGCGAGTCCCAGGATGCAATGGTACTGCAGAGTTGTCATGAAAAATAGTGTTCTTGATATGGGACACAGTGAGTCCCCGGACCCATAAGCCAAAAATTGTAAATGAATCACTGCTTTTTGGTAGGCGACTAGTGTTCAAAATTTTAGAACAGCTACATTATATATCAGAAGTTTCCAATATTATATATATTCAATATTTTCAATTTTGATGGAAAATAAAACTTACCAGCATCTAAATTTCCTCCCATGACTATGACCTTGTCTCAGTAGAAATTCTAAGATTACACCATCACCAGTTTAAAACACCTTTCCTTGATGGTTCTGCTCATCACTCTGAAGAAAAATATAATCCACCATTTATAACTCTTTCCTAGCCAAATGCAGTGGTGACTTGTCATCTGCTGATAACCTTTGCAAATAGTTTGGACCCAGATCAGGACCGACATGGAACATCTGTCCTGATCTGGAACTAAGCTGTTTGATACTCTGATAATGTTCCTGATATAATTTTTTTGCAAACAGTTTGGACCCAGATCAGGACCAACATGGAACATCGGCCTTGATCTGGATCCAAGCTGTTTGATACTCTGATAATGTTCCTGATAGAATTTTTGCAAACAATTTGGACCAAGATCAAGGCCAACATGGAACATCGGCCCTTATCTGGATCCAAGCTGTTTGATACTCTGATAGAGTTCCTGATAGAATTTTTTTACAAACAGTTTGGACCCAGATCAGGACCGACATGGAACATTGGTCCTGATCTGGATCCAAGCTGCTTGATACTCTGATATTGTTCCTGATAGAATTTTTTAAAAACAGTTTGGACCCAGATCAGGACTGACAAGGAACATTGGTCCTGATCTGGATCCAAGCTGTTTGATACTCAGATATTGTTGTGGTAGAACTTTTGGAAACAGTTTGGACCCAGATCAGGACTGACAAGGAACATCTGTCCTGATTTAGATCCAAGCTGTTTGATACTCTGATAATGTTCCTGATAGAATATTTTGAAAAAGTTGATTTTGAAAAAAAAGTCAGCAGTCGACATTAAAAGCATGAAAAATTACCCAGCATGCAAAAGTTAATGACAAAATACGCTTCACCTCTTACTGTCAGATCCTACATTTACAATATTGTACTATAGTGTAATAGGAATCGATGAAATAAAATATTGTTTAATCCAAAATAACCAAAAAGTATGTTTGTAGAACATTGTGCTCCTTCCAAACTGTAATGCTTTTCCATAAAAGGTTTCTCTTTTTTAAGAGACCATAACTCTGGCAATGTTTTTTTTTTAGATTTCCTTAAAAAGTTATTGAGACAATCAAACTAATTTTGTCAAATAAGTCTGTGTGATGTTAAAGACAAACAAAAAAACGCTAGCACCCAACATAGATTTCCAGGACTTTAGTTAGGAGTGCATAAAAGAAAAATAACTTTCTTATTTTTCAACCAAAACATATGTTGTGGGTACTCAAAAGAACCGTCTCAATGAGACAGTTCTTTTGAGCACCCAAAACATATGCTAAAAATCATGGTTAAGAAAATATTTACAATTTTACGCTGAAAATTTTTTGTATATCTAAACCTATGGTTTCATCCAATCTGCAGACTCTTCAGTGGATCAGTAATATTTTCTGTTTGAGTTAATGCTTTACGTCCCAGTCAACAATTTTTCAGCTATGTCCGAACATTTCCAGGGCTGAACCCATACTAAGCAGAGGATAAAGTGTCTTGCTCAAGGAGTCAAGCACACAACACATGGGTGAAAGTTCAAAATTCCCAAAATCCTTAACTTTCGAAACTCCAATTTTAAAACATGCAGTATGCCCACTAAATATTCACAATTTCAAGTTTTAATGGTCAATTGTCTTTAGACACACTGTATATAAGTAGGAAAACTTATTATAATCTCCCTAATTCAGCATTTTGAGGATGACTTTATATTCTATGGAAAGTCGGCCTCAAAATCCTGAATTCAGGAATAATCCTGAAAACTTTCACCCATGACAACACAGTGCCTCAGGTGAGGCTGGCACAAGCGACCCCTCAATATGAAGTCGAGCACTCTACCAATGGGCTCATCTTATCAGTAATAGATTCAATGGCTGTGAAAATGATACAATTCCCTGCTATTCCACAAGTGTGTAACTATATAACCAGCGACCCCTCAATATGAAGTCGAGCACTCTACCAATGGGCTCATCTTATCAGTAATAGATTCAATTGCTGTGAAAATGATAAAATTACCTGCTGTTCCATAAGTGTGTAACTATATAACCAGTGACCCCTCAATATGAAGTCAAGCACTCTACCAAGGGGCTCATCTTATCAGTAATAGATTCAATTGCTGTGAAAATGATAAAATACCTCCATTAGTGTGTCACTATATAACCAACGACCCCTCAATATGAAGTCAAGCACTCTACCAATGGGCTCATCTTATCAGTAATAGATTCAATGGCTGTGATGCTGTTCCATTAGTGTGTCACTATATAACCAACGACCCCTCAATATGAAGTCAAGCACTCTACCAATGGGCTCATCTTATCAGTAATAGATTCAATGGCTGTGAAAATGATAAAATTACCTGCTGTTCCATAAGTGTGTCACTATATAACCAACGACCCCTCAATATGAAGTCAAGCACTCTACCAATGGGCTCATCTTATCAGTAATAGATTCAATGGCTGTGAAAATGATAAAATTACCTGCTGTTCCATAAGTGTGTCACTATATAACCAGTGACCCCTCAATATGAAGTCAAGCACACTACCAATGGGCTCATCTTATCAGTAATAGATTCAATGGCTGTGAAAATGATAAAATTACCTGCTATTGCATAAGTGTGTCACTATATAATGTCATTATAACATCTCTGACTCTTTCAAAGTCTTCAGATGCAAGCACCATTCTGGTTAGAAACAACGGGAATGTCGAGCACCAATGGGCTCATCTTATCAGTAATAGATTCAATGGCTGTGAAAATGATAAAATTACCTGCTATTTCATAATTGTGTAGCTATATCATGTCATTATAACATCACTGTCTCTTTCAAAGTCTTTAGCTGCAAGCACCATTCTGGCTAGAAACAATGGGAATGCAACCAATTCTCTTTCAAAGCCTTCAGCTGCAAGCCACCATTCTAGCTAGAAACAACGGGAATACAACCAATTCTTCATTGCCAATGGATCATCAGTCTGTAATGTAGGTGTCACTATATAATGTCACTATAACATCAATGTCTCTTTCAAAGTCTTCAGCTGCAAGCCACTATCCTGGCTAGAAACAACAGGAATGCAACCAATTCTCCATTGCCAATGGATCATCAGTCTGTAATGTAGGAAAATGTCAGAAATACCTTATTTAACCTAAGAGGCACAAAGTCTGCGTAACTTTTCAAAACACTCTTTTGAAAACAGTGAAGATCCAGATCAGCTGGCTTCCGTTGAAGCCAGCTGATCAGGACCTACATCGTTTTCAAATACGTAATACATATTAATAAATGAAATTCCTCTTCATTAGATTTTGGATATAGCATTCACAACGGAAATAGGGCTCAGTGTGTGCTTACATGAGCTTGACTGTGTGGTTATAATTAGGGACTACAGGACTCCCGGTCCCCTGCCCCCTCTCTGGATCTGCTCATCTTGAATGTGGGGGTTTCATGTTTAGTCCTGGTTTTGTTATGTGTTTCTTTGTGTCCTTTCTAGTTTTATCAATAATGTCACTGAAGAAGATAGAGCTGACTCAGCAGCTTTGCCTAACAATAATTAGGTCCTACAGGACTCCAGGCCCTCCTCTCTGGATCTGCTCATATTGTATTAAGTGGGTTTCATGTTTAGTCTGGATTTTGTCTTTGTGTCCTTTCTAGTTTCACTGAAGAAGATAAGAGCTGATAACTTTGCCGAGACCAACTAAAAAATAGATGTGTTTTAAGTAACGGGTCTGAAAATTTAAGGTAGGATAGGTACACATATTTTTTTTAATTATCTTTTTTTTTCTGGAAAAAAAAAATAATTTCATTCATTTTGAAAGGCATCTTGTCTTTCAAAATGCATCAAATTATATTTTTTTCCAGAAAACCTGAAAAAATTTAGATTTCACCAGTAAATTTAGGTAGGTTCGGGTTCACCTAAACACAGGTATTTTTTTTTTTGGCCCTATTGTATTATTGCTTCAATGTATCTGTGCTCTTAACCCTCTTCCTCAAGGTGCCATGGGTTGGTCTCTGATCTGTGATTGTGGCATTTCCTTGTCATATTCGCTCGTTTATATATAGAGGATCTTACATGAGTGCTCCTATTTATTGAATTTATTTAACGAGTTGAGGAAAAGCCATAAAATGCGAGGCTTGTCAAACATTTTATCGCTTTTCGCACCGAGTTTAATAAATTCAATAATACAGGTACACAAATTTTAGATTCTATTTATCACATGACATTTAAATAACTTAAAACTCACATTTTTGGCGTGAAAACATCAAGATTTTACTATCTTTTACGCAACGTTATAATGGACGTCATTATGTTAGGTTACGAAATCTGTAAACCACTAGTTGTTTATCGAGGTTTATCCCAGATGCGACATCATGTGATAATAAACATTATAACAAGGTGTGTGCCTATGTGAGCCTAAAACCAGTTTCATCAAAATGATGAATTTACCTGTTATTCCATAAGTCTGTAGCTATCTAGCTGCCTCACTGTCACTTTCGGAGTCTTTAGCTGCAAGCACCATTCTGACTAGAACCAACAGGAGTGCAACCAGTTCTTCAATGCCAATGGATCAGTCTGTAACTAATGGCATCACTGTCACTTCCAGAGTCTTCAACTTCTAGCACCATTCTGGCTAGAAACAAGGGGAATGTGACCAGTTCTTCTATACCAATGGATCAGTCTGTAATGTTGGAATGACAGAAATGCCATACTTTAACATAATAAGAAAGTCTGCATAACTTTTTTTCATAAATTCTATGCTCTCTTTTCAAAACAGTGTAGATCCAGATCAGCTGGCTTCTGATGAAGCCATATGATCAGGATCCACACAATTTTTCATATACACTAATAACACTATGAATCATTCCAAATTAATAGAAATTGCACGAGTGGACGAGCTAGAAATCAGACGTTGATATAGCAACTAAAAAAGGGTTCAGTGTTTGATTACAATAAGAGCATTGTGTGCATATCAGGTTGAATATGGTCAATTGTTTTTCTCTGTCCATGTGAAGTTATTTATTGACCCAAATTTGGAAATTTTGCATAGGGCACACACTTGCCTATGTAGATATTGCACTGCTTGGAGTTCGCACTGCAGAATTTGATTCCATGGAATATCCATCTTTTTGTCTATAATCCATGTTGAGTTATCTTATCGATCCAAATATGGAGTTTATATATACTTTACGACAATTTACTGATGAGAGATTAGCATTTGTAAAACAAATGCAGCATAAGAGCATATTACAAAGCTGCTGCCTAAATCTTGGACCCAAACCCCACACCGGGGCATAAACCCAAGGGTCCATTTGTATGTAATCTAACAGGCATGAATGTTCCAAATACAAATGTTTTCTGACAAATGAATACCATACAATGATACGAGTATACAAAAAAGTATTTATGCAATTAATGCAAAATAGCTATTCATAAAGGAGTCCTAGATTTTCAACCTAGCCCCACCCTGGGGCATGAACACAGGGCCCCAACCTTATGGAATCACAGAATACCCCCCCCCCCCCAGCTGCAGCACCCATGTTCGCAATATGTGCTTTCTGGTAAGTGATTGTCAAGGCATGTATAAGCTTTGAAAAACTTTTACCACAGCTTGGCAGATTTGGAATCAGCTGCCTCCAGCAGTCATCTCGTTGTCCAGTCAAGATGATCAGGTAGCGATTGCCAATCATCAGCTCCATGTAAAAATCCTATATGCTGTTTTTATCTGCAGCACAACTGGCTCAGACTATGTACATACGCACTGAAGTTCGAAATTACGTGGCTGACCAAGTGATGAACTTATTAAAAGTAGGAGGCAATGCGGACACAAACAGAGATATTGATGCAGATGCCTGGGGTGACTACAACAGCTCCCCCAAGTATTTCGTACATGTGAGCTACTTTAGCTCACATCTGCAAATTTCAGTCTAGAAATGGAGCTCAGATCCCATAGTTTAGATAAACTCAATTTTTAAGTGTAAAATTGTTATTTTCTTACCAATCAGTTTTAACATATGTCTTATTGAGACATTTCTTTTGAGTACCCACAACATATGTTTTGGTTGAGAAATAAGAGTTATTTTTTATTAGCACTAAACAAGTTTGGCTTACAGTGATGAAATGCAGCATGATGCGGCATTTCATCAGGGTCTGCACTGTCTGGTAAGACAAAATAGATCTTCAGAGCAAGAAATATATCTTTTGGAAATTATGTAGATGTATAACCTGTGACCCCTCAATATATACAAATTAGACCATTCTGACTGACCTGTATCAAAATTTGTGGAAAATTCCATTGGTCTTTAAAGGGTTAACTAAAGCCCTAGATTCAAAGGAATATGGACTGATATTACAGAAGAAAAAAAATATATTACCTTCTATTTTTTTCCTGCAGAGAAACTTCTTTTCACATCTCTTCACTGCCTGCAAATGGTTGAATGATTTCAAAAAATCTACTCACAAAAAACCCATGCACCTTAGCACATGCAAAATAATTGTCCACTTTAACCAAGCCCCAGGCTATGGCAGAACAATAAAGAGCACAAGATATCATATATTTTGACCCTTGTCCTACTGAATAGATTAATAAGCAATATCTACTCTTTTTCAAGCCAGTCCATTTAGGCCAAATAAAAAAATAAGTGTGTTTCGGGTAACAGGTCTGAAAATTTTAGGTAGGGTAGGCACACATTTTTTTTCTGGAGAAAATTATAATTCTATGCATTTTGAAAGGCATTTCGCCTTTCAAAATGCATAAAGTTATAATTTTTTCCAGAAAACCTGAAAAAATCAAGGTTTCACCAGTAAATTTAGGTAGGGTCAGGTTACCCTAAAACAAAGTTATTTTTTTTATTTGGCCTTATAACTTCATCAATGAATGAACAGGCTGCATTGAAAGCAGTGTGGATCCTGATCAGCTGCTTTCCTTAGAAATCAGCTAGCTGATCAGGATCTTAACTGTTTTCAAACAAGAAATATGTCACAATGTCACTGATTCCCCCAAACCAAATGTTCAGGACACATTATTTTCTAGAACTGTGGCCAGAGGTCAAGGCCAAGATGACACGATATTCTGTGAACCCAAGAGCCACACACAAAACCTCAAATAATTTAGGAGACATGCTCTGGACATGATTTTTCTAGAACTGAAGCCAGAGGCCAAGGTCACAGTGATCCGAAACAAAATGACACTCCGCTACCCCAAGATGTATCGACACACCAAATTTGATTCCTACCTAAAATAATTTTTGAGATACATTGTAATTGCACAGGACATGATTTTTCAAGAACTGAGGCCAGAGGTCAAGGCCACAGTGACCTGGAAACAGTATGTGACTCACTGCAGCTCCAAGATGTATCCACATACCAAATTTGGGAATCATGCCTGAAATAATATAATTTTTCTAGAACTGAGGCCAGAGGTCAGGGTTACAATTTATATTAGAGAAAAGTTCTTCTGTTCAATTTCCCTACCATCTTGACATCATTTCCATGAGTTCTGAAGGGCTTTTAAATGCTTAATTTTTTGTTCGGGGTGGGTGGGGAGGTGGTAGGCTATGCCGTATGCCCCCTGAACCCCTTCCCTACTTGGGCAGTCACCAGTACCCTGCTGTAAATACAAGAAGTGAGTATGATCAGGAAATACCACAATCTCACACAACTCTTGAAGATTCTACTCTGAAAATATTAACTCTCATAACAAAAGTTGTCTGACAGCATAAGACAGTCTTGTCCACATAAGACAAACAGCTGACTGTGGCGGACAGGCTGGGCCTGAAGGTATGCCTTTTGATTTCTGTTGGAAGGGCATGCACAAAACAAATAACTTTCTTTTCATCTTTATTTGTATCAAAATCATGATGACATGGGATGTGGTCATTATGCCAACTAAATTATACCAGTCAGGTTTACTTTAGTTTGTTTAGATGGAGTAATTATTTTAAAACTCTATGCATCCTGTGTAATCGTGCATGCTTTGTTGTCTGTTGACATGTAAGTTCAATAATACCTTTAGAATGGCAAACAGTGTGGACCTAGGTCAGACCAATGCTTTGTCCAGCCTGATCTGGGTCCATAGTGTTTTCAAAAAGTTATCAGAAGACAACACTAGAAGGTAAATAGTTAAAATGCCTTTAGGCTTAAATGAAATGTATGTGTGGTTCCTGTTGGCCTATACCTACCCTAATTTTTTTAACCCTACCCTAAACATTAAAATGGTCTTTGGAGAAAAAATACCTAAAATGGGCACTTTTTTCAGATATCAAATTGACGGGGATGACGAGCAGAACAAAATGCAAGTAACATTTTCATCCTAGGGTCAAACTGGTGACCTTGGAGGCTTGTATAGGGGGGTACCAAATATCCCATATCCCTTGAAGTAAACAGGCAAATATCCCTTATAAATCGGCAAATATCCCCATAATTAATTTTCCTAAATTTTCAATATCCCTGGAAGTAACGAAAATATTGAACCAAGTATCCCATATCACTGGAAGTAAAATGGATAGTATCCTATATCCCTGGAAGTAAAATCAGTGGCGGATCCAGGACCACTAATGCTGGGGGTGCTTGATAGGTGGACACCGACAGTCAATGTATTACAGACACTAATATCACAAATCAGTTTCCATATAAAACTGTGTCCCATAGAACAGTGACCTATATTAGATAGGTCACTGCATTTAAGAAGATTTGTTTTAAAAAAGTTTTCCCCATTATGATTATGGGGGCTATTAAAGCCTAATGATCGTAAGTATTTGGTAAATTATTTAGACCCAAGATGCGTGGTTGGCAGAATTTATGGGACTACAAGCTGTGGGTCTCATGGTTTCAGAGAAGATTATTTTAGTTTTCCCCATTTTAAATCAATAGAAGCTAATGACTCCATGGCTAGTATAGACACTAGGGGCATGGATGGCAGGATTTATGACATAAATCTATAAGCTGTGGGTCTCGTCGTTTCAGAGAAGATTTTTATTAAAGTTTTTTCCCATTATACGTCTATATCTTCCAGAGTTCCAATCTAATCAGCCTACAAAAACCACATGCATCCTTTCCCCTTCCATACCTGATGATGCTTTATATGCAATTTGGCTAAAATTGGTCCGCTGATATACTTCTTTGAAAACGTGAACGGAAGATGCCGTGACGAACGTTAGACCATTGGTATACTAAAACCTCATATTGTTACTCAACTGGGTCCGCATATAGAATATTGCCCAGTTGAATGGAGGCGAAAGTAGTGAAATAATTCCTAAATGCTCCCATCTAAAAGATACAAAAGGGCCTGGAGCTGGGTTTTGCCAGTAACTGACAACTGTCCTTTCAATAAGAAGGAATGAAAATGACTCATGTTCATGACCAATTTCAACAATAGAATGGTGCTGGACAGGAAGAGCGAGCCCGTGACAGCCTGATCTCTATAGTAAGACCCACATCCAACAGAGTTGACACACACACAGGCACGATATGCAAGACTGGCAGTGTCAAAATCTAATGTACTTGTTTGAATTAATAAAAACAAAAACAAAACAAAAAAACGTCTTATCGCACGCAATGTTGCCCGTAGAAGGTTGAAACTTTGATGACCTGAATCAGAGTGCGCATCCGTGTTTGTCAGCAAAAAATGAAGATTCTAGCAAGTCTTAGAACAGGTTATGGAAAGAGCACCACGGCGAATGTTTGCAGCGATTTTTTAAAAAGACAAATGTGGTTGGGGAAAAAGCATCAAGAAGTGCTTATGACTAATTATACCCTCCGATTTTAAAACTACATCCTTTGAAAATTTCACATTATGGGAGATTGTGGCGAGAAAACCTGAGTTTGCTGCAGTGTCACGCACGTACGATATGCACAGACTCGCCTTGCTGATACGCTCGTTGTTTGTTTTTATTTAAAAAAGCGTCTTATCCCACGCGAAGGCTAGGCTCTCGCTTGAATGGCCCAAATCAGAAACACGCATCCGCGTTTGTCAGCGCATCATGAAGACCCCAGCAAGACTGCTACCAGGCCATGTAAAGAGCAGCAAGGCAAATGTCTGCGGCATTTTTTTAAAGTTGGGGAAAAAGCTAATTCTATCGCCCGATTTTAAAAATATATCCTTTGAAAAATTCATATGTGAGAAAACTTGATTCTAGAAAGTCCCTGCTGCTAGCGAACAACAAAGGCACAATTCGGACTGCGATGATGTCAGCGCATTTGTCTGTTGAAATTGTAACAGATAAACCTACCTCAGGCAAAATTTCTATACCACAGGTAGTCTCTGTAGCTGAGCAAACTGGATTGTCCCTTACCTGGTCGCAAATCCAGTATTTATGTCAACATGCTTGTGTATCAACTCTGCATGCTGAGTGATATTTCGTGGGTGTTTGTTATCTGCAGATTTTTATATTAACTTCTTTTAAAAATAAATTTCATTTCTCGGACCGGGTTCGATACGTCATAATTTCAAGCAGTTTGAAACCTTATCAAATTTTTGGGCCTGATCTGAGTCCAGACCGTTTGCTAATGTTTTCAGTGGTGTTACCACCAGTGGTGATTCACGATCAAAGAGACCGAAAATTTCAAAACAGACCACGGGTATTCTATCAGGTCGCATGCGTCGTGTCGGTGGTCATGACGCGTGAAAATATACATTACATATGAAAAATTGTCAAACTCCAAATACATGACGGTGGGAGACCGCTAAGCATATCCTTCCCTTTCAGCAGTTTGCAGGAATATCATTTTCAATAATGAACACGTTATTTGGGGGTTCTCAAGACTTGTCTTCAAAGTCATACAAAATGTTCTCTTTTAAGCACTGACTTGGAAGATAAGGCTATCCAAATTTAGAGGGTACCTCAGGTTGCCTGGTTACGCAGTCGGTAGCTGATTTGCTCCAACTTAATTTTATGATTAGGTGTGATACTTAACAGCCGTTGCCGACTTTTGAACCGGGCTTACAGAACACGCAAAAAGGTACCTACCGTACATTGAGAAGAAAAAAGGTAGGTTAAGATTTTTTTTACCATGGACTCAGCTGGGGGTGCTGAAGCACCCAAAGCACCCCCCCTAAATCTGCCACTGAAAATGGCAAATATCCTGTATCCCGAAAACCCCTATACAAGCCTCACCTTGGGGCGAGGTCAAAAGGTCAAATATCATTAACATGTCAATTTCAAAGTATTTCATACCAAACTTTGTGTGTGTTCTCACAAATAAAAGATAGAAAACATATATTGAACAGAATTTTCATTCTGTTGCCAAGGTCATGCCCCGGGGTGGGACTGCAGGGTGCTGGGGAAGTCAAAAACTTTAGTGTGGGGATTTGCGATGGCGCCCCATTGACTGCGCGCTCTAGTTGTGATTGGGTTTTGTCCATTTCTCATTTGCTCTACGTGTGCCATGATATTCCTTGCTGATCAACGCCTGTTTTGGATTTCTGTTTCAGTGTACGCTCTGCCAATGCCCTTTACTATACCTTTGCTTCGATGTTGATTGACTGTTTTGTCTTTGTTGGCCTGTTGGCGTAAGCCCCGCTCATTTCATCGAAGTGGGTGTTAGTCGTTCGTGTAGGTCGTTTCGTTTTGGTCTTGCTTTGGGTAGAATCAGCTTTAGCGTCCGTTTTGAGCGAAGGCTCAATATTTGAGTCTGTTTTTTTTTGTGTGTGTAGTTTTTTTTTTTTTTTTGATCCATTGGTGTATGGAGTGTGTATCTGATTGTACTTTAGGTTGGGGGACAGGGAGGGGGGTGGGTTGGGGTGGTATTTATGGAACGAAGGGTAATGTTGTCTTTTTGGGGTGTGGGGGAGGAGGACTTTTTCTCTTTCTATTCAATGTATTCGAATCAGGCAACATTGATCTGCCCGTTTTTGCTGGAGTCAGAAACTTTTAAACTTGTACATGTATTTATATTGTGAATGGATTTATATTGTGACACACATACTTTTCTTGTAATCACACCAGAAGTCAAAGCTATATAATGGCCGTAAAGCATGCAAAAAGGGCCCATTGAGTGTTTTTAGTTTTGTTTTGTCGTATTTATAAACGAAAATAATATTTCCCATAGCATGTAAAGAACACTAAGAACCATTATTCGTTCTATTCCACGTTACTAGTTTAAGAAGAACATGATATTCGAGTCAGCAAATTTTCAGATAACTGGGAAATATTAACTTATATAAATGCAAGTGGCATGGCACGGCGTGGCAGGGGCTTTCATACCCCTGACATATGTCAAATCGCCATAAAAATCATTATTTCGGTAAAACTAATGTAGTTTTTGATTGGCAATTGTTGATAATACTATTTGCAAATGATAGAGCGAACAAAATATGGAATTACACCTCTTTGTGCTTTGGGAAAGGAAAAATATATATTTATAGCGCGGCAGCGCGGCGCGGTCATGGCTTTCATACCCGACCATTATTAATGGAGATATGATTATTCAAACTTCAACAAACGTCATTTTTTAAAGCTCAGCCACGACAACATACTTCCAATATATACATTTACCTTTATGTCAGTGACCAGTCCGGGTATACTGGGCCCCGAGAATAAACAGTTTCATTAAATCCGCGAAAACCCATTACGCGTATAAATTACCTCGAACGAGACTTTACCAAATGACATGTTTCTTCCAGTTCTCTTGATATCAGATCTGTTGATCTTGTGATTCCATTTACTTTCATTTTTTTTCGGTAATATCAGGCTTATCAGCGGTTTACTCGGCCTGCGAAGGACTGACATTTTTTTGTTTCTACTTTCACTTTCGAAATTTGGCGGGAAAAATCTATCCGTATTGGACAGTTGTTAGACGAAATGTATAAAGGTTGGACCCATGTATTACTGGGTAGCAAGAGATCAGGTCCTAGTCTACAAAGGTGGCTTCAGTATCAAAAAATTGCCTTATTTAACCGCCCGGTTCAGTGAGATATAACTGACCTACAATTTGTTCCAAATAAGGATTATCAAAGAAAAGAAGAAGGCAAGGATCAGGAATCGTGGGCACAAGCAGACAGATTTGATCATCATGGATTTCGCAAAGGCCTTCGACAAAGTCCCGCACAGGAGACTATTACATAATCTCGATTATTATGGGATAAGAGGGTCCACCAATAAGTGCATGGATCAGCTCCTGGCTCTGGGCGCAGTCAACAAGTACATGTAGTCTTAGATGGTCAAGCCTCAGATCCAGTGCCTGTTTTATCCGGTGTACCCCAGGGGTTGGTCTTAGGACCGATTCTGTTTTTAATCTTCATAAATTACTTACCGGATAATATCAAGTCTTCAGTTCGCCTGTTCACGGACTTTTGTGTCCTGTATAGGAACATTCATTCTTTGCAAGGCTGGAAGATCTTGACAGTCTTGCACTCTGGGAGGCCGATGGCAAATGCAGTTTAATGTTGCCAATGTCACTCTACGAGAATGACTCGGCATTATTCATCCAAACATATTCTTCATGACTACACACTGCAGCAGCAAACCTTAGAAAACGTTCAGTCCGCAAAATAGCTTGGCATAACAATCACAGAGAACATGGATTGGTGTCAACACATCTCTGATATTTTTCCAAAGCAACCAAGACTTAAGGTTTCCTTCACAGGAACTTGGCTTTCGCACCTAGGAGTACTAAGGAGGTTGCATTCAAAAAGCCCTAAACTGGAGTATACAGCACCTATTTGGAGCCCATATTGTAAAACTCAGATACATTAGGTGGAGAAGGTACAGAGGACGACAGCCCACTGGACCTGCAGTAGGTGGCGCAACACTGTCAGAATGAAACGGAGTCTTCATGGAGCAAATGTGAGTTCTATCTACTTGTTTGTGATATGCTCAGCATCCTCTTGACAATAGGATTGCAGACATTCTTAAAGACTTAGGTAATTTTAGGGATACTTTCCAATGTGGATAAAATGCTTTCTGATTATTGATGATATTTGCCATATTTCTTTTAGGGATATGGGATATTTTTCAAAATACTTAAAGGGATATGGGATACTGGGGACCCCCTCCAGGGCCTCAGTATTGGTAACGTCATAGCTCCGGTGTTACTGAGTCGGTGTATATGTAAACATTTCACCATTTGAAAAATGACTCAAAATTTCATCAACAACATCATTGGCAATGTGGCATTGAGCTATCAAGTCAGCCTAGCGATAGATATTCCTAATATAACCGAAAATTACATATACTCGCACTTTTCTCTTGTCATCATTGGATATCTGTAATGCTTATTTAAATATAGGTCACGTTGCTGGGAGGTTTTTTGACTGGCCAGATTTTTTCTATTCAGGAGGGCTCAGAGTAAAAATGCCTCAAATTTTACAGAGCCCATAATGATGAATGGAAAGGAAATCGACAATGCACCTTAGTATTCTCCGGACAAACACAATCTCTAGAACTAGTGAATTGAATGTTGAAGAAAATCTGAAAAAGGCTAGAAGAGTAGTATATAGCCTTATGGCTAGTGGCATGCTTGGATACAATGGTTTAGACCCAGAAACAAATCTACACTTAATGAAAACTTATGTTATGGGCTTGAGTTGGTACTGCCAGTAAGACATTGATAAACAAACTGGAAACCTATCAAAAGAAAATACTTAAACATATCCTATCACTTCCAACGAGTAAATCTGATGTAGAAGTTTATGTGATCTCTGGATTCCTACCAGTGGAAGGACAAATCGACAAGAAAACTCTGACATTACTCAACAATGTAGCTCGGCAGGATGATACCTCAGTCGAAAAACAAATAGCCAGTAAAAAATGAGAAAACCAGTAGCTGGTTCGTATATGCCAGAAAGGCACTTTTGAAATATGACCTTGGTGATATTCTTGAACATATGGATAACCCGATTGAAAAGAATATTTGGAAAGCAACTGTAAACAAAATTGTTAACAAATATTGGCAGAGTGACATTAACACTTCATCTGCTTTTTATTCTACATTGGAATTTTTGAATAGGCTTGGAACCATACATCCGCTATTGAAAATCAATATACACTCGTCACGTGGTGTGATTCGGTAGCCTTCAAAACTACGACTGGTGAGTGGTAGTTATGTACTACAGACCACTGGTCACAGACCTATAATTGTAAAAAGGGCAGTGATTGGCTCAAAAGGTGGGTGGAAGCTCAGCACACATTTTTTAAGTTGTAAGGTGTTTCATGATTGGTCAATAATAAAACTAGGAACTATATTGTATTTATTAGACACGTATATCTTTGCTGTACTTTTTGAAACAACATCGCATTGCTTTTGTTGATAAAGTTCACTGGTGTGGCTTAGAAAAAAGGACCTTGCATTCTGGTATTTTTTTCAGTAGAATTTTCCTCTCTTGTAGGGTGCCCACCTTCAGGGGCCAAAACGTGGTAAAACATGCTGGTCACGGGGGTATCTCCCCAGGTGTGTGTGGGGGGGGGGGGGGGTACTCTGATATTTCACACATACGTAGGCTCGGGCTATTTTTTGGGGTTCGAAATTCTGAATTTCAATTTTTTGGGGGGTTTTCAGAAAAATGAATATTTTTGGGGGTATGAAGATTTTGTGGATATTTTTTTGGGTCATCACAAAATTGGGCTAGTTTGAGGGTCATTTCTATGCATTTTATGGTCTTTTTTAAGGTCAAGGTACAGAATTGGGATAGATTTTGGGTTGCTAAAATTCCAAGTATTTTTTGGGGTGCTTGAAATTCCTGATATTTTTGGGGGTGAACGGAAATGCTGTGTACGAGCCTACGTATGCGGAAAAAATTAGAGTACCCCCCTGGGGGTATCTCATTCTTGTTTATTGATTGAACTAGGTCCAATCTGTAACTCTATGGCAGCCTCATTATGATTGAAGAGTTGTGAGGACCACAGCCTACTTAAAAGCTATAATGGAGGTCTATGGAAAAACAATTACAGATCTGGGCCCCACTAGGCATAAATTCAATAATATTCAAGTCGACCCAAAATGTCTACTGTGTGGCAATGCTGAGGAAACAGTTGAACACTATATTCTGGTTTGTGAAAAGTTGGAGAAATTCAGAAACCTCATCTTAAGTAATATCAGTGCAGTATACTTCAATAAAACAGGAGAGGATTATAAGAAACTTAGTACCTGTTCCAAACTCCAAATCATTATTGACTGTTCAATCCTAGTAAACCGAGAAAGTACGTTGAGCAAGAAACTGAAGTTACAGGACTTATCAAGTTTGGAATTTCATGCCAGAAGATTGACCCATGTATTACACACAAACGATACAGACTTCTTAAATACCTGGACTAATCAGAATAAATAGGTCAAGGAAACAGTTGTATATATACACGTATTGCGTCACTGTAAATAAAGAAGCACCAGATTATCAAGAGTGTGGACATTTTACCGCCCTTTACCATTTAACATTATTGTTTTAAAAATGAACTTTTAACTCAAGAGTGGGTCCTACATCATGTAGCTATTAGTTGCTTTTTTTTTTGGGGGGGGGGGGAGGGTCGAAGTAAGTAAGGGTGCAAAGATCAGGAATCGATACAATCAAGTACCACACCTGACCCAGGATACCAATGGTAACGTGACAAACTAACAATGAGACACCACAAGCTAGAGCCAAGAGGCCAGCCCTTTCCCAGTAGGTGACCACAAGGTACAAAAACAGACGTGCACAAAGGCATAACAAAACACAAGATTGAAAAAAAAACAGAAATGATCCACAAAAGAAGTACTGCCTTGGAACGGTCAGTAAAAAATTTTACTGGAGGGCTTCAACCAGTTTCACAGCGCCAACCTCACCCTTAATTCAGATGTGAATCAAGACACATAGATATTTGGTTTGAATGAAAGACCCCTGACTAATCAATGCATAATCTCCTAGAACATATAAATCAAGATATAAAACGGAGATAAAGCAAAGATAAGGACTCAACAGTAAATAAAACTGAATATCCAAGCAAAAGAAATCCAACAGGTAAACCCCGGTGGGCCTGACAAACAGTCAAAGCATCAGGCCCCTACCATCTCATCAATAGATAAGTCTTTTAAGTCGGAACCGTCATAGAGTCTGAAGTCTGACCCACCGGCGTGCAATTAAAGAGGAAAGCAAAGTATTTTTAGACATGTTTTAACTTGATCACATTTGAGAACACTGAAAAAAATTGTGAGTATGATCAGGGAATACCACAATCACAAACTGCAGACAAACCCATGGCACCGTGAGGAAGAGCCACTCAACAATCATGAGACACCAGGAAGACAAACTGAGCAAAGCAACCAGCTCTCTCTTCCCCATCAAGATGATTGCAAAAGTAGATTTCATATCTATCTATCTATCCATCAACCCACCCACCCACCTATCTACCTACCTATTTTATTGAGTCTTTTTAGACATTTTTTAACTTGGTCACAGGTGAGAACACCCGTATAGGTGCCACCGAATTCATATCTATCTAGCCCGCCATTTGTTAAATCACTTAAAAAGATGCGTTTGAGTTGTCTCAATCAGAGAAAACGGAATTCTTAAGACAGTTGCAAAGGAAAAAGCCAACACTAGAAGTAATAAGTAATTCCAAGCAGCCTTCACACGTGAAGCAGACTGACCTGCCCTCGAAAGTCTGTTTGCCTCTATGGAATACATAATTGTTGACCTGAAAGGGGTTGCCAAACTGTTTAATGGACTATTTGTACATAAAGCATCTGGTCCGGATGTCTGAATGCCAGAGTGCTAAATGAGTGTAGCAATGAGATCTCTCCAATACTGGCACCTATCGTCAATGAGTCATTAGCTCGGGTGCTGTACTAAACTCCAGCTGTTAAGTTTTTAGACTTATTTTTTCGCAATAACTTTTTTAACTTCGATTTTAGCAAAATGTGTTCGCGATGAAAGTTGTAGAGGAGAATTTCCGCCAACTTCTCCAAAAGGTCTTGTGCTTGTGGCACAAACAGATTTTTGTGTATATAGATGAAGATTTTGCAATAAACTGAATTCGTCCTAAATTTCTAAGTCTTTTATTGACAGGTATAATTCGTATAGGCGTGACAGAAAGGGGTAGTTTCAAAAAATATTCGGAAGCGGTGCATATCCCGCTCTTCAAAGGCTGTGCATAGCACAATACTGCCGTTTACATACTCAGGATTTACCGTGCATATGCAGAATCAACTTAAAGCAGGCTCATTTGTAGGAACAAAGGTTGGGTTATCGCATGCCGTGCATTTTTTCTTTTATGCACGTGCTATGCAATGAACGGTTTTGAGATGACCCTTCTAGCTTAACGCACGAGCGAATTAGGCGCGATTTCTATTATATTTGAACAAGCCATCCATCGCTTTAGTAATTGAATTAGGGCGGTGCAATGTAACTTTTTGACTGACATCTTGGACTTAGTTTATTTGCGCTTTGCTTAAAATGTTCAAAGAGTGCATCTAAGCACAGATGAACCTGCAGCATCTTGGATGTTGGAACCATTTGGAGAAGTTGGCGGAGATGTTCCTGAATACTTTTTATCGCGAACACATTTTGCTAATATTGAAGATAAAAAAGTTATTGCGAAAAATTAAGTCTAAAAACTTAACAGCTGGAGTTTAGATGACTGTCAACAAGCAAATGATTCCCTTGTCTTTAAAAAGGGTGAAACATATGATGCTGCCAATTACAGACCATTGTTGCTAACATGCATCTGTTGCAAAACTCAAGAGCATATTCTTGTTAGCAACATCAACAAACACTTAGCCTTAGACAGCAAACTTGCTGTCAGCAAAGGTTCTGAAGACAGATGTTTTGCGAAACCCAGTTTGTCCACAACATCATCAGCAACCTGCTGGATGGGGCTGTGAATCGTAGGCACAAACATACAGATTTGATCATAATGGATTTCGCTAAGGCCTTTGACAAGGTTCCACACATGAGGCTATTACACAAATTAGATTGCTATGGGATAAGAGGATGCACCCACAGGTGGATCAATTTGTGGCTCTCTGGGTGCACTCAACAAGTAGTTATAGACGTCCAAGCCTCAGACCCAGTCCCAGTGTTATCCTGTGTGCCCCAGGGATCGGTCGTAAGCCCTTTTCTTTGTTTCATCATAGTGTGTTAATTTGATTAGATTGATCCAAGTGTTTCTCTGTGATGATACATTGCAGTAGATAGGAAACCTCCATGCGGGCTAAACAATTTTTGTGTTTTAACAACAGAATCTAAAGCAAAGATTTGGTAACAGTAAAATGCATTTAAGCCTTCCCCAGTGGCTTAGGCTGCTGGCCTTTCTAAGGTGATGGTTCTGTTGTCGTTTCATTGTTTATTGTTGCTCCCATTGTTTGTGGGTTTTCTGTGTTGGGTCATTGTTTTGTTATTCAGTACTTTGTGTCATTCTAGTTTGGCAATCCTCAAGATGGGGAAGAGAGAGCTGGTTGCTTTACTTTAATTGTCTTCCTGATGTCTTGTTACTGTTAACAATCTGTGGCTCTTCCTCACGGTGCCAAAGGTTGGTCTGCAGATTGTGGTTGTAGAATTTTCTGATCATACTCACTTGCTATTTAGGTCCTATCCTGTTCCTCATCTTTATAAACGATCTGTCGGATAACACCAGGATGATCTCACTAGCTTAGGACAGTGGGAAGCTGATTGGCAAATGAAAGGGATTCTAGCGATAAGGCATATATTTTCCCTTGTTGACATGATGACAAAACACCAAATTTTCAAATTGCCCTGTTTTTAAAATTTATGTAGTTTCCGCAGTAATATATGCATGGTAGGCAGCAAAATAAGTTTCAAAGTGATTCATCATACCGTGAAAACGTGCACTTTCTACTCCCACTCCTCATTTTACGTCTTTATACAAGGTGCCGTTTAGACCAGACTTTGAGTAAATGCATTTCTAGTTTTTTAAAAAAGCAAGTGCTAAAATGTTAAGGATACTAGAAAAGAGCCCACGCAAGCGCGGAAATATTTCATGATTGTCAATTTACCTTTATTTTGCATTTAAAAAAGCTGAAACTTGTATCCCCCTTTCATGTGTGTTAATTTTTCACAGCTTTATGAAATCTGAAACTTGTATTGGCGATTCTAGTCGCCGAAATGACCATGGGCCCAAATAGGTATGGGCCGAAATGACCCGAAAACGGTGAGTTTTATTTTTTTTTACAAAAGCGGATACTTGTAAACATGATTATGCTTATATCTTCTCATCTTGAAAATCACTAAAAATCTTCAGCGAGGTGACTTTTACTATATTTGTTTTCCTCCAAACAATGCCAAAAATCGCTCAAATCCAGGTTCTTATTTCTGAACAATGCACTTTTTTAAACAGATTTTATTGATAGCGTCATTGCCTACTGCGTCAAGTGGTACGACCAAGCCTATCAATGTAAGCTGTTTAGCGACCTTGAAACTTAGGATTATTGAGCGTGAGTCAGAGAAAGGTGTCTTGAACTTTCATAACTCTAGTTGCCATCAATGGTAGTAATTAACTATTTTATAGAAGTTCTGTTTGTTTTGTTACTGTTTTGTGAGTCCCCCCCCCCCCCAAAAGTCTGTACTTGTTTAAAGCTAGTGTCAATTTAAGTTTATACTAAGGTCTGCTGATATATTATAGTTTAGTGTTGTGTTGGTTACTGGTACTGTCCAAAAATAGGGACAATGTCGGAAAAATTAGTCTGCAATTTTTTAAGTGGTAGCTGCCCAAACCAATAAATGAGTGGTTTTCACACTCAAAATGCAAAGAAATACAATATTTAAGGAAATTTTTGTATACCAAATTATCTTCTTCAAAGGCAAACCTGGAAATGTCGTTACTTTTCGTGGTTAAAAAACAAACTTTTTCTCCTTATTTTTCTTCCAACTTCTGATTGGGAATTTTACTGTGCCAATTGGGAAAAAGGAGGTGTTTCGCCTTTGGGAGTGGGGCCGAATTTCGCCCCCCAAAATGGCCTGAAAAGGAACACTGATGCCGAAATGGTTTGGATTGATTGGTGTTTTACGTCCCGGTAAACAATTTTTCAGTCATGTTGAGACGGAGCCACTTCTTCCTGGGTATTATTAGTACTTTGGGAAGGTGAAAGTGCCTTTCTAAAGGACACTACACAGCGGTCGTGGGGTTCGAACTCGGGGCCTCTAGGTCCCGAGTCCGACGCTCTACCACTGAGCCACCGCGCCTCCATATGCCGAAATACACTTCCCTTTTTACGACCATTATAGGCGAAACGGAGCGGTCTGGGGCGAAGTATTTCGCCGATTTGCCCTCAAACTGGAACCCTGCTTGTACCTGAAAGCTAACATATAAAATTTGGGTTTGATTGGCCCATCAATTTCCGAGAAAAGCCAGTTTTAATTTTCATATACGTAAATGACCTTTAGCCAAGGTCAAGAAATGACCTCGGCCTTCAATACTCACAATTCTTCATTATTTCAGTTGGTTTCAGGTCAGAGGCTGAAATATTTGTGAAAAAATCAACAGCTTTCACTTTTTCCTGTAGAAAAGCCTAAGTTAACAAATTTGACCTTGTTGTAAAATTGGTCAAGGTCAACCGTAGGTCATCATTTGAACAAAGTATGATGGGCAGAGTCACCACTGCTACATACCAAGTTTCGTGGAAATTGGTTCACCGGTTCCGGGGAAGAAGATTTTTGAAGGGTTTTTACCATATATGGGCGTGGCGGCCATCTTGGTCATGTGACCCAGATGCAACAAACAAACTTTCGTTCCCCCTACCCAAAGAGGCTCCACATAAAATTTGTCTTTGATTGGTCAAATGGTTTCCGAGAAGAAGATGTTTGAAATTGTTGACGACAACGGACCATGGGCATCCTACCTATAAGCTGACATATGCTGCTAAGGTGAGCTAAAAACAAATTCAACCTCAAGCCCTCACCAGTAGCTTGCACCTGACCGTTCTAAGGTGGTGATTTTGGTGTAGTTCTTACTTCGTTATTTGCATACCTGTCAACTTTTTGAAATCTTAAAGAGTGAGATTGCGCGCGACGCCCTTAAAATGGTTATTTTCTGCTCGCATTTACCGCGCGGACCAATTTTACCAAATTTTTTAGGAGTGAGATTCATTTTTTTCTAAGAACCAAAAAGGGATTATTGGGCCGAAATGACCATGGGCCGAAATGACCTGGAACCGACGATTTTTTTTTTATTTGCTTTTTACAAAAGCTGATACTTGTAAATGCGGTTATGTTTATTTCTTCTCGTCAAGAAAATCACAGAAAAACTTCAGCGAGGCGCCTTTTACTAATAATATTTGATAGCGTCATTGCCTACCGTGATATAAGTGGTACGACCAAGCCAATCGATGTAAACAGTACATTATGCGCAGCGACCTTGACACTTAGGATTATTAAGCGCGTGTGGAAGAAAGGTGTGATGATTACCGCGACTAATAATCAGTTTTGATAAGGGATTATTTAAAATTACAGCCATATCTTTTTTTCTTTGGCGAGTTTGGGGGCGTTTTCCCCATTGTTGTTTATAATATGGCCGACTTGACACAGCATAATACACATATACATATGACATATACACAAAAATTCGGAACGCTTCGGTCATCTCCATTCAGTTTGTATTGGAAACCCAATCGATCTAAAAATAGTGACGCGTGACCATGAACGTGACATACACTAAATATAGAAACATTCGCCAGAGGGCGCAGTTCTTTTAGAAAACACACTTAATTCCAAAATTCTCTAAATCTATGCTAAATGAAAACTCATCCTAACCGAGATTATCAATGAAAGCAATATCTTAAAGTAACAGTAAAGAAATCAAGCATGAAAATGACCTCGATTTTTCAGTTTATGCGGTAATTCGTTTATTTAGTATTATAGATAAGTGCTCTTCATTTGCAAAATCTTACCGTATTCCTTCCGCGCATGTGTAAGAAATCACCTGAAATTGTGACATCTGTCATTGGAGAGATGAAACTGGTGTCTTTCAGTTTGTTTTTAGATGCTTCCCCCCCCCCCCCCCCCCCACCTCCTAGACCCAAAATGCCCTTTACATATGTTGCAAATGTTTATAGCCAAAGGGTATCTTGGGTCTAGGGGGGAAAGCATCTAAAATAACCTAAAAGACATCCGTTTCATCTTTCCAATGACAAGCGTCACAATTTTATGTGTATTTCGTACATTAATTAGTTGTAAAATTGGGACATTTCATATCAATAAAATATAAAATTTATCGGTGAATTGTCATCAATTCTGTCTGTGAACTGTTCAAGGCCTTTTCAAGGCATTTGCATGATTTTCCAGTACTTTTCAAGGCATCTTTAATTTTCATGGACTTTTCAAGAAAACCCTCTAAATTCAAGTACTTTTCAAGCCTGTGCGTACCCTGTGTGATAAGCGATATATTCATATTGTTTATCTCTAGGGTGTCTGAAAATTTAGGGCAAATATGATGGGTGACAAAGGGAAAGAAAAGAAACTCGAGCCTATTGTATTTGCAGTTTATCTTATTCACCACATTATACAAAAGTTACAAAACAAACCCGTTTTATGATTTCTTAGCCTATTTAGTAATTCCAAACTGGCAATATATTTGATCTTTTTTGTGCTTCTGGAAAAAATCAGTGTTTATCTGTTTATTCAAATATTTTGGATACGTCTGTTTCACAAAAAAAATCTTCCTTTTTTCTAAAATTTTGTGCATTCTTCCAGAAAACAAACATCCAATGAAATTTTTACATGGGTTAAAAAGCCTGTTGATATTTAAGCATTTGACGGAAATATATTTTCTGATTTTTCTAGATTGTTCTATAACCCTTATAATTTGCAGCAGATGACAATTATTGCAAACTTCGCCCCTTTTTCAAAAATAACAAATAAGGCGTGATATTTCATGAGAATTGTCTGCTGGCAGACAATTCTCATGTAATATCATACCTTATTTTTGTCGAAAATTGGGAAAGATGTCGCAAAATTGGTCGTCTGCTGCAGTCGTGATTGGCTCTTTAAGGGTTAAAATCTCTTCTGTAGCATGTTTTGTTTGCAAGTATGCTGCGCAACATATTTTGGTATAGATATAAAATTTAAAAAAGCAAAAAAATTTCCCATCAATTTTTGCTTTACTGAGGCTATGATCTGTACTTTGGTACATGCAGTGTTTTATCATAGAAAAAGCACACACAGGACATCACAAGCGAGCCATCACATGGGTAATCCCTTACAGGTTAAAATGGATAACACAGGGGCCACAATTACTTTACATATTCCAATAAGCAGGACTTTAGTTAAGAGTGCGTAACAGAAAATAATTTTCTTATTTCTCAACCAAAACATAGTTGTGCATACTCATAAGAACAGCCTCAATGAGACGGTTCTTTTGAGAACCCAAAACATATGTTAAAACTGATGGGTAAGAACATATTTACAATTTTATGCTCAAAAATTTTGTTTATCTAAACCTATTAATAAGTGCACTTATTTTGGTTGGTGCACATTCAAGGTCCTTTACCCTTAAAGAAATTGATGGGGGTTTCATTTATTTCTTTAATTTTTGCATTTTGCGACTGCTCAACTTTCATATGAGAAAATTAGCCAACATAATCATTTCCGTAAAATGCACTAGTACCTTGAAACCATCAATGGCAAAAATTGGCCAAAACTCATTTAGACCTTTAGTCATTCGTAAACCCAAATCACACCACACCTGAAGGAGCTGTCTTGATCATAGTTAACACTATTTCATAGGGCCAGTAAAGCAAAAATAATTTGCGTAAAATTGTGATTATTTTCTTATCCATCAGTTTAAACATGTGTTTTGGGTGCTCAAAAGAACCGTCTCATTGAGACGGGTCTTTTGAGTACCCACAACATATGTTTTGGTTGAGAAATAAGAAAACTAGAGGACCTGAAGGTCCTGAGGCGCTCACCTGATCTCCTTAATAATGCTAAAATAGTTCAAGGTCAACTACAGCTTATTTTGTTTTACCATATATGGAGGTTGAAGCCATTTTGGTCAAGTGACCTAAACAATCTAATGAATAATCCATCAAACAGCCCAGTGATTTCTGCGAAAAAGATGTTTAGATAGGTGTGTGGCATTCCAAATAAGTGGCCATGGATAAAAGGTCACAGGTCAGCTTGACATTTGGTACTTAATATAAAACTATTGTCTCAATAGGTTTAACTATTATGAATTCGGCTTAAACAGTTATAGAAAAATGAACATTTTCAGATTTTCTCCATATAAATGCATTAGGAATCATATTTGACCTTGCCATAAATTAGGTCAAGGTCAACCTAGATTCATCATTTGTGCAAACCTGGTAGGGCCCACATCCCCAATGCTACATACATGAGAAAACTATGTTTTAATATGTTGATGGGACTCCAATATGAGCGACCTTGGCTGAAAGGTCAAAGGTCAACCTTGACCTTTGAATCTTATTTATAGACACTAGATTAAACAAATCAAGTGAGAATAATTACTTTGGCTTCAACAGTGTTCAAAAAATCAACTTTTCAAAAAAAAATCCTATTCAAAAGCATTAGGAAGCAAACTTAACCTTGACGTTAAGTAGGTCAAGGTCAACCCCGGATCATCATTTGAACAAACTTGTTAGGCCCCACATCCCCAATGCTACATACCAAGTCTCAAGGTCACTGGCCTTCTGGTTCTGGAGAAGAAGATTTTTAAAAGGTTTTTACCATATATGGGCAAGGCGGCCATCTTTGTCATGTGACCAAAATATTTTGTATAAATTTTAACTATCTTATCATAAGGAATCTTCACATGAAATTTGAGTTCAATTGGGTCAATGGTTTGTGAGAAAACTATGTTTTAATATATTGATGGGACCACAATATGAGCGACCTTCGCTGAAAGGGCAAAAGTCAACCTTGACCTTTGAAACTTATTTATGACCATTGTCTCATTAGTTTTAACATATCAAGTAAAAATAATCACTTTGGCTTTAACAGTATTAAGAAAATCAACTTTTTAAAAAAATTCCCATTTAAATACATTAGGAAGCAAATTTGACTTTGACGTTAAGTAGGTCAAGGTCAACCTAGGATCATCATTTGAACAAACTTGGTAGACCCGAAACCCCCAATGCTACATACCAAGTCCCAATGTCATCGGCCTTCTGGTTCTGGAGAAGAAGATTTTTAAAGGGTTTTTACCATATATGGGCATGGCAGCCATCTTGGTCATGTGATCAGGACCATTTGAACAAACTTTCGTTCCCCCATCCTAAGGAGTCTCCATATGAAATTTGAGTTTAATTGGCCAAGTGGTTCCAGAGGAGAAGATGTTTGAAAATGTTGACGGACGGACGACGGACGGACGGACGCCGGAGTGACTGGTATACTATAAGCTCACCCATGAGCCTTCTGCTCAGGTGAGCTAATAATTTTCAGTTACACACTCCACCGATACTTTTTTACAAATCTCATCAGTAAAACAAGCACTTAACGGTACATGTTCTAAAATTGTGAACACTTATTGCCTGCCAAAGAGGCCTAGACAAACAGTGCACACCTAGATCAGACTGCTTCTTTAGAAGCACTGTTTGCTATTGTGACAGGCATTTTGTGAAATCTAGCCTTGATAGATGTTTTGAGACTAGACAAAAAAAAGTGTTCGAAACATTAGAACATCTACGGTTTTCGAATGTTTTCAATTTTGAAGACAGGCCTTTAGTTAAGATTGCGTACCAAACAATTAACTTTCCTATTTCTCAACCAAAACATATGTTGTGGGTACTCAAAAGAAACGTATCAATGAGTACCCAAAACATATGTTAAAAGCGATGGGTAAGAAAATATTTGCAATTTTACGCTCAAAAATTTTGCTTATCTAAACCTATGTAAAAATTTAACCTTTTGTACTTTGGCAAACAGTGAAGACCCAGATGAAATGCAGCATCATGCTGCATTTCATCTGGGTCTTCTCAGTTTGCTAAGATTTAAAAAACTTCAGGGATGGAAATACAAAATTGAGAAAATTCTACCGGTGACCCCTTAAAGTACACAATGGGCAGTCCCATGTTAATTGTATCAATATGTATGGGAATATCCATCAGAATCAGGGGACAAAAATTCCACTCGTCCGCTCGTAATTGTGAAATCTAGAAAGGACGAGTAATTCTTCCCAAAGCACTCGTCCTACAGGACGAGTGCTTTGGGAAGAATTACTTGAATAAAGTCATATTACATATTAATCCCTTATGTTCTTTATTGCATACCCTTTTTAAGGAGAAGTGCATGTGTTTGCAGGATGAGTGAAAATTGTAAGTCACTCATCCTGCAGGACAAGTCACAAAGTGCAATATTGAAATATTTTTGTCCCCTGCTAAGGTTCTGGAGACAGTCTTCATTATCCACTAAGGTTCTGGAGACAGTCTTCATTATCCACTAAGGTTCTAGAGACAGTCTTCATTATCCACTCTAAAGTTCTGGAGATATTCTTCATTATCCACTAAGGTTTTGGAGACAGTCTTCATTATCCACTCTTAATTTCTGGAGATGTTTGCCCATGTCATGACTCCACATTAAATAATCCAGAGCCAGGTGTTCATCATCCCTTCAGTGACGTCATCCCGGCTCGCATTATTTCATCCACCAGTAACAGATTCGTTGCTATCACAGTACTGAAACAGAGACATATACATGGTTCCCACAGAAATTCAAAAACACAATTCCATGATTTTACCATGATCTACAATGCAATTTCCATGACTATTTAATGCACAGCCTCCAACCTCCCCTTTTAGCAAAATCTTCACCATGCTGAGCATTTAATAAATGCAGAGTGCAGCAACAAATTAACAGTGTGCTTGTAGACCATGCATGCATTTTGAAATAATCAAATCTTGAAACCACCAGTAGCCAGAAAACTAGTTGTCGGACAAGTGTCCGACAGCTATTTTTCTGGCTACTGTTGCTTTTGTCATATTATTACACAAAATTCCATGATTATTCAGTTTTTTCGAATTCCATGATTTTTCCATGCATGGAACTTTTTTTAGTGATTTTCCAGATTTTCATGTGGGAATCCTGCATATAGGTCTAGATAAACAAAGTATCTGGGCAATTATTTGTGAATATTGTCTTATCCATCAGTTTAAACATTTGTAATGGGTGCTCAAAAGATTCATCTAAATGAGATGGTTCTTTTGAGTACCCACAACATGTTCAGTGATTTTTTTTTACCTGCTCATCCTGCATCTTTTACTCATAATTTTGTCTCTGGGATGCAACGTTTTTATTTCAGTGAGTCCCAGGGTGCAATGGTATTGCAGACTTGTAATGAAAAATAGTGTTCTAGACTCATTGGGACTCGATGATATGAGAAACAGCGAGTCCCAGGACCCATATGTGAATCACTGCATGTTTTGGTTGAGAAATAAGCAAATAAGTTTTATTTACGCTCTCTTATCAATCTAAAGGCCAAGGAGAACAATGTTTGTTTTTTGTTTGTTTTGATTCTTTACGTCCAAGACGATTATTTTTCAGTCATGTTGGAATGGGTCTTTCTGGGTTGAACCAGTACTAAGCAGTAGATAAAGTGTCTTGCTCAAGGACACCTAACAGTGACTCCGCCAGCGGTAAGTGTCAAACTAGCAACCCTTTGATCCCCAGTCTAGCGCTCTACCAACTGAGCCACTGTGCTCTGCTTGGAAAACAATGAAAATTTTATTATACATGTGTATAACCTATAATCTGATATCAACGTTCATACAGGCATTGCTATATAAAATTCAAACATTTTTCGAGGACCTCAAGTGATTATCCTAGTTTTCAAGATTTTCAAGTTTACAAAAAAAGTTCTTCTTTACAATTTTTATTCCAACCTTGCAAATGTTAGATAATTATGTTTATGAAAACATTATTTTGACTATTTAGTACAGCATGTCAGCCAATAATTGCATATTTTATATATATTTTTCATCTCATTTTTTTTAAATGCAATGCTTGAAGATCTTCAATAAATGAACTTGTAAAAAATGTACAAAACTCATTTTTTGCATCAGTCATATCAAACAACAATTTATCACATGGCGTCACGTCTGGGAGTGGTGTTACACCATGCAATAAAATCGTTAAACTACTAGTGGTTTACAGATTTAGTAACATTGCGTTATGACGTCCAATATAACGTTGCATTAAAGATGGCAAAATCTTCACGTTTTTACGCCAAAAATGTTTGTTTGTTTGTTTGATTTGATTCTTTACGTCCACTCAACAATCTTTCAGTTATGCGGGACGGGTCTTCCTGGGTTGAACCAGTACTAAGCTAGGATAAATGTGTCTTGCTCAAGGACCACAACGCAGTGGTGCCGGTGAGGCTCGAACCCGCGGCCCTTCGGTCTCGAGTCAAGCACTCTAACACTGAGCCACTGCGCTCCCGCCAAAAAATGTGATTTTTTAATAAGTTTCATGTAATGTAATAAATATAATCTAACATTTGTGCTCCTGTATTATTGAACTTTTTAAACTTGCTGCAAGAGACAAAATTCTCGGCAAGCCTCTTATTTTAACTTTTCCTAAACTTGTATAATAAATTCAATAAAACATGAGCACTTATGTAAGATCCTCATTTATTTGTGAGAGATCAGCATGTACTTCACTGTTTGTGGAAGATTACCACATGTATTAAATGTCTGTTCGGCACCTTTGTTTTTCACTTTCTTATAAGAACAATACTTCTTCAAAGAACAATACCTCCAAATTTTCAATATTCTTGCTATTCTCTGTAGCTGAACAGGTTGTTTTGAACCTAAACTGGCCACAAACCCTGTAGAGAGAATTTCCTGTAACAAGGCCAACATTTCAGTTATTACTGGTCAATGCAGTACCTAGGTTTAGATAAACAAAATTTTCGAGCATAAAATTGTAAATATTTTCTTACCCATTTGTTTTATCATATGTTATGGGTACTCAAAAGTACTGTCTCATTGAGACGGTTCATTTGAGTACCCACAACATATGTTTTGGTTGAGAAATAAGAAAAGTTTTTTTTTTGGTACACACTAAATGCCTGCAGGATAACCATATCCCTGCTGATAATTTGGGAGGAGATCAAACGTTTGTTCCTGGGTGTACATGCTACATGTTTCGGCTGACAAAATATCTATCTGTTACTTACCATGAATGTAAAAGTTGTTTTTTTACTCTGTAGTTATCAATAATTCCAGCATCGATAGGTATAAGGGCTTCACCTGAAATATAAACAGAATGATTGTTTTTTGTTTGTTTGTATGTTTGATTTGATTCTTTACATCCCAGTCAATAATCTTTCATTTATAAATGGACGGGTCTTCCTGGGTTGGACCAGTACTAAGCTAAGATTAATCGTCTTGCTCAAGGACACAACGCAGTGACGCCTGTGAGGCTCGAACCCGCGGCCTCTCGGTCTCGAGTCAAGCACTCTACCACTGAGCCACTGCGCTCCTGGGCTTCACCTGAAATTTAAACAGAATGATTGATTTACCCTTTGCATCCTGGGCAATTTTTCATGCTTTTTGTTGTCTGCTGATTTTTTTTTTCAAAATCAACTTTTTTGGAAAACTCTTTCAGATACACTATCTGAGTGCCAAACAGATTGGATCCAGATCAGGTCTGACGTTTTGTCGGGCCTGATCTGGGTCCAAACTGTTTGTAAAAGTTATGAGCAGAGGACACTAGTAGGCAAGTCCCAGTCAACAATATAGTGATGTTGGGACTCCTCCCAGAGAAAGGGAGAGAGAAAAGAAGAATTGTATAGGCTAATGGTCCTGACCCCCATCAAGTGAAGCAAATTTCATCCTGCTAACAAGCCAAATATGACAGGGCCAGCTCTGAACGCTGCAGCAGAGAGCACACCACCCTACCATCCAATTGAGCAAAATGTATTTGTCCTAAATACTGTATCATTTCCAAAACTTGAACAAGTCCATTTGAATTTAATGAGTTGTCTAAAATAATAGGAGCCCTATATCAGATTGTTGTAAAGGATAAAAGGCATATATACTAGACAAAAGTTCTAACCGCCCACGTGTGTTTTTACTGATTTTTTGAAAAGCTATATGCACTATATTAATTTCATTTGCATTCCCAATAGGCCAGTCTATCAGTAAACAATACCAGAAAACGGCTATGCAAAGTTCATTAAATTTTATCCGGGAGCCTTTGCCGAATACACATACCCTTAATTTCAAAATTCACAAGAATTAGCACTGGATGGTTGGGTAATTTTTTAAATTTTGGCAAATAACAACGAGACCCATGAAGATGGAGTGTTCATTTTAGCAATTAAGTGCTCAATATGAGTTTGGCTTTTGATATGAAAACGTTTTGCCTGTGAAAGGAGTTTATTTCAAAAAGTCATGACTCACAAATTGTGCCAAAATGCGAATTTTGAAAATGGGGGTACCACTGCTCAGGGATTTTTTTTTTGTGTCCTCAGGGGCCGAAATTCGGCCCCTTTCCCAATGGGATTTAGGAGACTTTTTTCCCAATTTGAAAAAAAATTCCCAATCTCAAAAAAAACAAAATTGGGGGGGGGGGGGGGGGGATTTTCATTCAGTCACCACTCACACACACACACACTCACAAGCTACATGATGGCAATCTACTAGAATTGCATCCTATTTTCCTTCAATTTAATGGCAATAGTATGTGTTATAGCTAATTTTGTTTTTAAACTGACCAAAAATGCTGTTCATGTTTGTTTAGAAAATTTACCAAAATAGTGGTTTACCACGCTAATTTTCCCAATCTGAAAGGCCCTAGGACCCCTTCCCAAAATTGCAAAAAAAATCCCTGCTGCTCAAATTGGCACCCTGCGTGTACTGTTGAACATTTTGTCATTATCTATACTGTCTAGGGTACATGATTCGTCTGGTTATTTCGAGATGCAAAAAGATTAGTAACGTCATTTTACGTTTGAAGAAAATTAATAAAATTCAGGTTGCCTGTTAGAACTTTTGGCTAGTATATATGGGTCTCTTACAAAGGATCATTGACACTTGCTATGGGTAAATGCCTATGGTTTTCAGTAAAAATAAAAGCTTGTCAATCGTCCCTTTCTTCATCTTGAAGCTACCCTGACCTGAGTACTTTATGGCTGTGAAATCCGTTTTCGATATTAAATGCTTCAAAAATGTTAAACTTGGGGTAGAACAATCAGTTTTACATTAAGATATATAGAAATCCGAAAACATTTTTTAAAATATCATTCCCCCCCGTGTGCCAGCAAAAGCTTTTGCATGTATATGTGTTACCATATGTTACACATTGTATGGAAGTGGCTTGCTGGCACAAGGGGGGGGGGGGGGAAAGATGTTCAGCAGCCCAAAAACCCAGGGCCTAAGCCCATAAAATGCCTTTTCTACCAAATAAGAAATCAATGACAGTAATGAAGTTCTCT
Organism: Loripinus fragilis; assembly: GCA_964019695.1. Classification (NCBI taxonomy): domain Eukaryota; kingdom Metazoa; phylum Mollusca; class Bivalvia; order Lucinida; family Lucinidae; genus Loripinus; species Loripinus fragilis. Next base: position 31,178,453 of record OZ026525.1, on the reverse strand, counting down.
AGAACCAACCTCCTAAATTGCTTTGTATTCTGTCCTAGTTTAATATAAAGTTCTTCAAGAATAAAAGTAGAATTAGCAAGGTTTTATGCATTTTTTCAAAAGAAAAAATCTCACTGTTATTAAATGACACATTATTTTGCAAACGTCCTGTACTTATCTATTTGCATGCTAGGGAATTGTTCATGTTTTTATTTTTCGTCTGCTGACTTTCTTCAAAATTAAGTTTTTTTAAAAATAAACCACCCAGGACCACCATCAGAGTGTCAAACAGTTTGGATCCAGATCAAGACCGACATTCTGTTGGTCTTCATCTGAGTTCAAACTGTTTGCAAAAGGCTATTGGCAGACGACAAAATTATCCACTGGCATGCAAAGAGTTATAACAGGTAAATACTTTAGTGTTCAATATATTGTCTCATATTGGGATATACATGCATATGTATACCATAAATATTCAGACACTTTAAATACATTCAACATGCTATGCCCTTTAAACAAAGCAAAAGTAATATTCAAAAGCTCTAGTTAGAATCAGTTTTACTGTCCATTGCTAAATGGGACACTTCATTCCTTCAAAAATATTTATTTCTTTTGTTGAGCTTTCAGCTTTGTATGATTTACGGTACATGTAGTCAAAATTGTACAGGTAACTTCTAAATTATCTTCCCAAAAACATTTTATTACAAAACATATTTTGTTTTTAAAACAATTTCATCAAATTATCGTGGTTCATTAACACTCTGCATATGGTGTGTTTAATAGATATCACCATGCCTACCAAATAAATCAAGAAAACGTGCAGAAATCGCTTTTTAAAGCACTTCTCATTTTCATGAAATTTCAGACCCCGTCCCCTTTCTACCCGCCATAACTCTCGAATGCGTAGAAATTTTGAAAATATTTTGCTAGCTGGCTCTTGCCATTAGATGCATCTATTGCACTGATACTACATGCACGACACTAGAAGCTCAAAAGCAGCGTTCTCAGAATCAGAAAAATAGGCGTATAAGGCACAAACCGTCAATGATCCTTTCTCTTATGGTTATACATATTTTGGCATTCTCATTTGTGGTCATTGAAGTCGAACCTCTATTAAGCAAACACCTGTCTTATCCAAGTCCTGCGCCTTAAAACAAGTTTTGACTGTAGTTCAGAAATTCTATTATCTGGACCTGTGATTGCACTCTACATTTGAACCGCGACACAAGATTTACAACAATGTGGTATGTGAGACCAGCAAAGGCTCAGACCAGCCTGCGCATATGTGCAGTCTAATCAGAGGTATCGCTAGTCCCTTGAATATTCCATGACTCTTTGGCTACTGATCAAACACCATTTGGAGTTTCTAAGCTTAAAGGGAGGCTACACACGCTAGTCTAAGTCTACACTTGTCAAAATGCCACATTGTTGGAAATCACACGTCACGGCTCATGTCCAGCTCTTGAAATAAAGTAATTTTAAGGATTCTAACCTGTTTTAATATCAAGACCAACAGCTTGTTGAGGACCTGTGTACTCTTCCTGTAATTTGACGATAGCTTCCTGTGGATCAAGACCAGCATTCTGGGCTAGAACTTTGATTATCACTAACAAAGCATCAGCATATGCCTGGACACCTGCAAGAACAAAACAACAATAATGACCTGTACCGTAAAGGCAAACCAATAAAAATGGCAGATTCAACTATAAAGGCTATCAAATTAAAAAAAATAGAAATGATGTTTATGAAACTCTAGGCCTCTCCAACCCTTTGCTTGTCAAGAAGGGTTCATATCAAGGGTCATCTTAAGTTTAAAGCTTCTAGCTATACTACTTATCATCCTCTATCAGCTTGCCTAATTTGAACTAAAATAAAAAATAATTTCACCCAGCAATCAGCTGAAAAAGTTTGAAGCTGCTAGCTATACAAGAACAAGAAGTGAGCAAAGCTCACATACCCCCGGTTGTAATCAGAGGTTGTAACACTTTCAGAGAAAAGACAAAATTGTTAAAGATTTCATAATCCTAAATCAAGTAGTTTCTGAGAAAACTTTTATGAAAAATGTCCATATGGGTTATAGAGGAGTGACAGAAGGAAAAATTGAAAAATTTGAAGAAAAAAAGGCAAAATGAGGATTAGCATCTTAATTTTCATTTACACAATACACTTTGCCTACCTGAAGGTGTGCACAAAATTTCTCAATCTTTAATCAAGTAGTTGCTGAGAAAACTGACCAAAAATGTCCCATATGTGTTATAAAGGAGTGACAGAAGGAAAAATTAAAAAAAGAAGACAAAATGAGGATTAGCATCTTAATTTTCATTTACACTATACAGTTTGCCTACCTCAAGGTGTACACAAAATTTGTAAACACCCGCTCCAACAGGAGCTGAGAAATCTGTGACAGAAATTTCCATTGGAGAGAAAGAACAATGAACAAATAAAGGGACTGATAAGCAATATGTGGCTGTTTTTTTGCTACACAATACAACTCATCACTATCAAGCTTTGTACCAAATTTCAGAATCATAAGTCAAATAGTTGCTGAGAAATCTTTGACAGAAAAAAATGTCCATTTGTATTATATAAGAGCAAGAAGGAAAAAAATAAAAAAAAGAAGGCATAATAAGGATTAACATCTTTATTTTCATTTACACAATACAGCTTGCCTACCTGAAGGTGTACACACAATTTGAAAACACTGGCTGCAATAGGAGCTGAGAAATCTGTGACAGAAATTTCCATTGGAGAGAAAGAAAAATGAAAAAATAAAGGGACTGATTAGCATTATGTGGCTGTTTTTTGGTTACACAATACAACTCATCACTATCAAGCTTGGTACCAAATTTCAGAATCCTAATATTAAGTAGTTGCTGAGAAATCTTTGACAGAAAAAAATGTCCATTTGTATTATATAAGAGTGACAGAAAGAAAAGATGAAAAATTGAAAAAAGAAGGCAAAATGAGGATTAGCATCTTTATTTTCATTTACACAATACAGCTTGCCTACCTGAAGGTGTACACACAATTTGAAAACACTGGCTGCAATAGGAGCTGAGAAATCTGTGACAGAAATTTCCATTGGAGAGAAAGAAAAATGAAAAAATAAAGGGACTGATAAGCATTATGTGGCTGTTTTTTTGGTTACACAATACAACTCATCACTATCAAGCTTGGTACCGAATTTCAGAATCCTAATATTAAGTAGTTGCTGAGAAATCTTTGACAGAAAAAAAATGTCCATTTGTATTATATAAGAGTGACAGAAGGAAAAGATGAAAATTGAAAAAAGAAGGCAAAATGAGGATTAGCATCTTAATTTTCATTTACACAATACAGTTTGTCTACCTGAAGGTGTACACAAAATTTGGAAACACTGGCTCCAATAGGAGCTGAGAAATCTGTGACAGAAATTTCCATTGGAGAGAAAGAACAATGAACAAATAAAGGGACTGATAAGCATTATGTGGCTGTTTTTTGTTACACAATACAACTCATTACTATCTAGCTTTGTACCAAATTTCAGAATCCTAATATTAAGTAGTTGCTGAGAAATCTTTGACAGAAAAAAATGTCCATATGTATTATATAAGAGCGACAGAAGAAAAAAATGAAAAATTGAAAAAAGAAGGCAAAATGAGCTTAGCATCTTTATTTTCATTTACACAATACAGTTTGTCTACCTGAAGGTGTACACAAAATTTGAAAACACTGGCTCCAGTAGGAGCTGAGAAATCTGTGACAGAAATTTCCATAGGAGAGAAAGAAAAAATGAACAAATACAGGGACTGATAAGCAATATGTGGCTGGTTTTTTTTGTAACACAATACAACTCATCACTATCAAGCTTTGTACCAAATTTCAGAATCATAAGTCAAGTCTTTGACAGAAAAAATGTCCATATGTATTTTGTATTATATAAGAGCGACAGAAGGAAAAAATGAAAAATTGAAAAAAGAAGGCAAAATGAGGATTAGCATCTTTATTTTCATTTACACAATACACTTTGCCTACCTGCAGGTGTACACAAAATTTGAAAACACTGGCTCCAATAGGAGCTGAGAAATCTGTGACGGAAATTTCCATTGGAGAGAAAGAAAAATGAACAAATAAAGGGACTGATAAGCAATATGTGGCTGTTTTTTCGTTACACAATACAACTCATCACTATCAAGCTTTGTACCAAATTTCAGAGCCTTAAGTCAAGTAGTTTCTGAGAAATCTTTGACAGAAAAAAAAGTTTACAGACAAACAGACATACAAACATAATTACAGAAAAGGCAAGAACTATATACCCCCTATATACTTCGTACCAACAGACAAACAGACATACAAACAAACATAATTACAGAAAAGGCAAAAACTATATACCCCCTATATACTTCGTACTGGGGGTATAAAAATGTTCCGAGATACATGTATCTTTATTAAAGTTTTCAATGTCCAAATTTACAAAGGGCAATAACTTAAAAAAATGAAATAACTTTACCAACTGACCATGTTTAAAGCTGCTAGCTATAATAGTTATTACAAGTTTCCAATGCCCACATTTGCAAAAGGCAATAACTCAAAATGAGTAAAATATTTTTTTTTTTACATTTTGACCAGGTAATCTACTCATTATCCTCTTTCAGCTGACAAAGTTTTGAGCTACTAGCTGTAATGGCTTTTGAGATATCTTGACTACAGGTTTTCAACACCAAAATTTGCAAATGGCAATAACTAAAAAAATAAATAAATAACTTTTTTAAACATTTTCACCAGGTGATCTACTCATCATCATCTTCTACCAACTGACCATGTTTGAAGCTGCTAGCTAATATCTTGATTACAAGTTTTCAATGCCCAAATTTCAAAGGGCAATATCTTGAAAAAATGAATAACTTTTTTTTGGTGTGTGTGTTTATCTTTTCACCTGACCATACAAAGCAATTTTATACTTTGATTTTTTAGTATGATTTCTGACTGAAATAACTTACCTAATCTTGCACGACCTTTGACCTCACTTTTGAACTTCATCAACTCCTGGTAAGCGGCAATCTCAAAAGCTCCGGCTCCAGGTAGAACACATTCATCTTCTATACCGTTCTTCACTGCTCGGAGACCATCATGTATAGCATCTTTGATCTGAGTGATGGTGTGTTTGTTTGGCCCCTTCAGGAGTAAGGTGACAGACTTAGGATGTCTACACTGTTCTATGAAGGTATACTTATCTTCACCCTGTGTAATAAAAATGTAGATCCAGGCCAAAAAAATTTTGAGCGTAAAATCGTGAATATTTTCTTATCCATCAGTTTAAACCTTTGTTTTGGGTGCTCAAAAGAACCGTCTCATTGAGACGGTTCTTTTGAGTACCCACAACATGTGTGTTGGTGGAGAAATAAGAAAATTAAATTTTAACTATTCACTCTTATTTAAAGGCCTGTAACCCTAACTTTCCCTGGGCAGGCTACTCTTAAGTGGTTTACCAGTACTTAGGGTAATAAGAGTCAGGTGACAGAACTAGGGCGTCCACACTGTTTAATGGAGTTGTATTTGTCTTCATCCTGTTTAAAAACCTATGCAATTTTGAATTACAGCTGATCATTATCTTGTGTCACCTGTCCAATGTTCAACATCATATTTAGGTCCACCCCTATCCATAAATCTGTCTAGCAGGAGAGGATACCTATAAGCTATTTAGCTTGTTCTCCAATCCCGATACTTTATGTACTATGTTATTTGAACTGTGTGTAACACATTTATGAAATAAATACTATTTAACCCTTAAAGCGCCAATCACGACTGCAGCAGACGACAAATTTTACGACATCTTACCTAGTTTTCAACAAAAATAACGTATATTTCATGAGAATCGTCTGCCAGCAGATGATTCTCATGAAATATCTTTCCTTATTTGTTATTTTTGAAAAACAGCAAAATTTGAAATTGTCGTCTGCTGAAAATTATGGTCTGGCTTTGAATACTCACAAGAACATGTTCATACACGAGTCCAGCGTAACCGAGACAGTCAGCTGTCATATCATCTACAGAATTCATGGCTATCCCACCACAAGCCAAGGTTAGTCTCTCCATGTTACGTCTCTTGGCTCTCCTCAAAGCAACAATACCTTCCTTTGCCAACATGTCCAGAGACATTGGGTCAACTCCCTGGAAATATTAAAAATGTCAACTTTCATCGTTAAAAGTGTCAACCATGACAAATATATACTGAGGGAAAAAAGTATAGCAATATATACTTTGGAGATTCACAGTTTAGAAGAAATGGGATTTTTGATTTCAAAATATCGAAAATATATACTGAGGGACTTTAGAAACTTACCATTTTACATTCACTGTCTCTTTCACATGGTTTATTTGAGGTTGTTTTCTTTATCATTTTTGATCCTCTTGCACAATGGACCATGATTTGTCATGATTTCGATTTGCTCATGCTGTTCATTCTGACGTAATATCGACTTTAGTGTTTTTCAACAACTGTCTTCTGACAAATGTAAACTTGATTCAATTTGAAACCAAACACATTTAGGTGGTAGCCAGATGTCTTAGCTAAGGGAAAAACACAAAAGATTTTATAAGAAATCGTTTTATTACACTCCCACTCGCAGCGTTTCTTTGCTAACGTCAGTCTTTAATTTTCAAACAGCAATAACAGACGGGTGATAATCGTGCATGTCTCGATACTTTTGTCTTTTATGCAACTGATTGAGGGGTATATGTTGGCAATAAAAAGATTTTGATTATTTCTAATCCTTAGGATATAAACGGTCAATTACTTCAAAAAGCAATGATGTACTGTAGACGTAATAAACGCTGCCAGAGGTTTAAATCTTTATGATTTGATTTTGTCTTTCCTTTTGCTTTCAAGAATGAACATCTGTTCAAAAACTTTTTTCGTTCATTATGGAAGGTATTGGTACTCTGTGACTTTTTTAATTTGAGTTGTCTCCAAATTAATGCGACGACACAGCAATCATTAGCCACAGTGTTTCGATTTTCTTATTGAATGCAAGCTAAATGACAGAACTTGTCAATTTCATTTTTCATGTAATGTAAATATTCAATTTTCGACATAAATTGGCATTTAAGCAGGTGGTGTGTTTTTAAAGTCCTTCAGTATATGTTGACAAATGTTAACGAGTACGATGAAATTAACAGGTTGGCATTTCACCTAATGTAAAGTCCTATTTTAAGTCCCCTTGCTAAGACAGCTTATCTGGCAATAGCGCAAATATTTTTCTTCTAAAAGTTTCATTTTCCCATCAAATGTTTAGATCTAAAAGCCAAAAAGTGAAAACCAGGCAGTTTAAAACTGAATGTTCTGTTCTGACACCATTTTCATACAGGGTTTAGTTAAAATTGTATTTTTCAAATTACCTCCCTTTCAATTAAATAATGTCTGAAATTAAAATGCTCAGCAGATCAAATCCTCGCTATGAAATCGGAGTTTAGTTTCTCTTGACCTCTTGCAGGTAGCCATTAGATCATTTTCAAACAAGTGACATGTTTGGGCACCTGCTAATAAAAAAGATATAATGCTAAAAAGATGGCCCACGGGAAACCCATTATAACTAATTGCTAAACTTTTTTCCCTCAGTATATAGAGGATATTCACATTTTTGGAATGAATATGCCATTTATTTCATCGAGTGAAGCGAAAAAATTATATTTCATGAGTGGCGAAGCCACGAATGAAATATACATTTTCTCGCTTCACGAGATGAAATAAATGGCATATTCATTCCAAAAATTTGAATTTTCTTTTTATTATATACAATTTTAAGCGTGACAGATTTTTTGCACTAAATGACGTCATACACGTTCGCACATTACGTCATTTTAATGATGACGTTGCATAACGTTCAACGGTCGGCAAAACGGAGCAGGAGTAGAAAAAGTGAAAAATTCAGCAAATATGGACAAATTTATTACCAAAATGTTCCTTGCGATCTAACTAAGAAAATGAATACCCACACTTTATGTTTTTGTCCACTAATAAGAAAGTTACAGGCGTTTGAAATTCTGAAGTGGGCTCAATGAAGCCAAGGGAGAAAGCAAAGGACATCCTATTTCACCCGTGAAATACAACTTATATTTTCACGGCTGTGAAAATACAGCTTTTTATATTTTCACAGCTGTGAAATACAGCTTTTTTAGAATATGCATTATATTTAATACATAATTTCCTGTATTTCATTACTTTGTATATAATAAATCTTTATTTTCAGGACAAATATGACTTGAGATTTTATGTGAATCATCTGCTGGCAAAAAAACAGGTGAGTATTGAAATTTTAAAATGTATTTGGTGAAGCTTTTTAAAAGGGTTAACATAGCCGCAGATATAAGAAGTTGCTGGGGTTTTTTTCATGAAAAAGTTTGTTGTGGTGCTCATTGGGAGTGTCCCAATGAGGCTTTTCAAATGAGTATAGAATCTAAGATGTACCACAACCTCTGAGTATGATCTTTGGATCTTTCAACTTCAAAAGCTTGATTCCGAACGCGTAAAATAGTCCAGTCAGGCTGGAACATCTGTGTGTGTCAAAAATATTATAGTAAATGTAAGTAAACGCCTGAAATCCCTATTTCTATATCTATTTTCAATATTGTAAATACAGTCCCACCTCAAAGCTTTTTGTTTATCTATACCAACAACAAAATAACCATCGTCTGCCGATTATATACAAAAAAGTAATTTTATCAAAAATTTATATCTTTCAGGAATATACTCAGAATATCGAACGGTTTGGATCCAGATTTTTGATGGTCTTATCTTGTTGATTAAATAGAGATTAATTTGATGAGGTAAAACTTATTTCACAATCTAGATTTACTTTGCTCGAGTAAGCAGACGCTACAATTAGATTCCTACCTTCTGGTTGATGACAACAAATCCCTTGTCAGTGCCATCACATACTTCTTTCTTGAGGGCGATGATTTTCCTCACTCGTTCATCGATGAAGTGACGCTCCGCCTGGATGAGTTTCTCCCGCTCAGCAGCACTCTTGTAGAAGAAGCCAGAATTTACTTCACTGTAACAGAGATGGTGGGAACAAATTAGCATTTTTTAAGATAAGAGTGTGTACAGTAAAACCTGACTAAAATGGATACTCTCAAAAAGACCAATTATCGCTTAATGCAGGTCAAAAGTATTGCAGAATGCTCCAAGGGGAGCATTCTGCAATACTTTCGACCTTCATAAAGCTATCATTTGTCATTATGATCTTTGTTTTATCTATTTTTGAGTGGCCGCTTAAGACAGGTTTTACTGTAATTGAAAATTACTTTTTTTATTTCTCAACCAAAACATATGTTGTAGGTACTCAAAATGAGACGGTTCTTTTGAGCACCCAAAACCAATATTCAAACTTAAGGATGAAAAAATATTCACAATTTTATGCTCAAAATTTGTGTTTGTCTAAACCTATGACATAAGCACCTAATAAGCATTTGTGTTCAACTCTGTGAAATTTTCACCAGAGCTGGAAAGAAGACAACGAACAAAATATCAAACCTGCATATTTTTTTTACATTTCATATTTTACATGTTTCCTGCTTTTGTTTTGTTTTGTTTTTACATCCCAGTCAACAGCTATGGTCATGTCGGGACGGTCAGTTCACCTTACCACACTTTTTTTCCTGGGCAAGCTTGACTAAGCAGTTAACCAGTACTTCGTGCACATACTTTCCCTTGTAACTGACAACAACCCTTTCTTGAATCAGCGGAAGGGAGAAGAATGGCCGTAGAAATTATTTCATGATCAATCTCCCAAAAAGTATGGCACCGGGCCGGGATCAAACTCGTGACTCCTAGATCTGCAGTCAGACACATATCTGCAGTCAGACACGTTACCGACTGCGCTACGCAGCCCATGTTTCCTGCATTTTTGATAATAGAACAGAACTTTCACATACCATGATACGTTTGAACCAGTTTATGTGTTAAACATGGTGTAAACTCAATCTTAAAAAAAAACATTAGTATTTAAAGTGCATCAGGCATACTAAGTAACTGCACAATTGCAGAGAAAGGCAAACCTACCTATTACAATTGTGCTATGTGGCATGGCTGTATACAAAGATCAGGAATAAACTTGATAAAACATAACAAATCACACTGATGTGTTCGTATTACTTGTATCCACTTACGTTTTCTCATACTCCAAGGAGACATTACAAGTGAGAATATAGGCATTCTCTACTCTCTTCTTCATATCTGGATGTCTGGCTCCATGATCAAGAACAATACCTCGAACCAAACTGTAATTCAAAAGAAAATTTAGAAATTAAGACAATGCATGGATATTTTTATATACTACACTCCTCCCAAACTTTTATCAAATTAACTTTCAGGATTCCAATTTTTTTAAGCATGAATTTACATGCAGTCGAAACAGTGTGGATGGTGACCTTTAATTCTTGATTCTTTTCAGTCAGTAAATCATTTCAAAATCAGAACTAAGCACATTCTTGTCCGCATAATTGTTTAAACTTTAACACCCAGTACTGGGGAGTTTATATTTCAACATTAAGAACTTGTTGTAGTAATGTTACTATTTTTTGATAACAGAGCTTTGTTCTATCTATCTTTATCAACTGGCTTGCTCCATTTGAAATATTATGCCAGGGAGTGCGAATTTTGAAGAAAAAAACAAAAAAACTTTTAGCTGTGTTTTTGACTGAAAGAGGAGTGCCCTAGGCCTAAACACCTCTGTGGTCTTGGTATTGGCCACAGATGGAGACAAGACTATTCCACTGTGGAATAGTTTGAGCAAAAAAGGAATTCTTCAGGGCATCACTTAATGTCTGGTATCTCCATTATTTAGCACTATGTGATGATTGGTAGTTTTCAAACTGTGAGCAGGGGCCATGTACTTGTCTTTTTCAATAAACACAGCTCCACAATGAATCTTGTGAAAGAGAAGCAGGGAGGACTGATCCCTATCGACCTCAAGAGATGGCCATTCAGGCATCAGGCTCATCAAGCATTTTGCCAACACTACTCGTGTTTCGCCATCTCCTGCAGGTCCAGCGAGCTGCTGTCCTCTGAACTTTCTCCGAATAATCTGAAGTTTTGAGCAATGGCACCTAACAGGTGCTGCATACTCTAGTTTAGGCAGATCCAAAGTTTTGTATGCAACTTCCACAGTACTCTTACTATAGGTACAAAACCCAAGTTCCTGGGAAGGAAACCAAGTGTCTTAGTTGCTTTAGAAGAAATTTCTGAAATTTCTCCCCATGACAAAATGATATTTTTTATTATATGCTTAAAATTAAGATCTTAAGTCTGTAAATCATCAGAATTCCAATTATAATGGAAAACAAGGTATATAACAGGGTTAGTACAACCAATAAAGTGAATTGGATGTCGATGGGATACTGCATTACCAAATTACAGAACAACGACACCGCAGTAACATGGTCTTGATCAGTTATAATTATGTTTTATCATATGAGTCGAGTCTGGGAGTGATAAAACACCATGTATTTAAATTAATAAACCACTAGTCATTTCCAGATTTGTGTAACATTATGAAAGACGCTCATAACAATGTCACGTATATTTGGCAAAACCTTTCACTTTTTCACACCAAAAATGTGATTAGAAAATAATTTTAAATGTCAAATGATAAATAGAACCTAACATTCATGCTTCTGTATTATTGAATTTATTAAACTTGTTGCAACAAAGCGACAAAATGCTCGGCAAGCCTTGCATTTTACCACTTTTCCCAACTTGTTTAAATAAATTCAATAAAACATGAGCACTTGTGTAAGATCTTTGATGGTGGTAATGAGCTAGCACCCTGTATCAACAGTGTAATAATGATCTATACTTACGTGGTGTCCATGTCTGTCTTGTGCTGCATCTCCATGATTTCAACCATGTGTAGATCTATTGGCTCCTTGTCTTTCTTGATGGCCAACACAGCGTCAACCAAATGCTGAAACAAGTAAACACATTATTCAACATTCTTGATTTTGTTCGAGTTGAAACTTTACTTCCCAGTCAACATTTGTTTGTTTAACTGGTTTCTTTATGTCCCAGACAACAATTTTTCAGTCATGTCGGAACAGGTCTTCCTGGGTAGAACCAGCACTAAGAAATGGATATAGTGTCTTGTACAAGGACACAACACAGTGAAATCAAGACGAGCACTCTACCACTGAGCTCTAACAAAATCCATCATAATGATTCTAATTTTTATTATATATACCTTAATCCTTTGCATGCTTTTCATTATTGGTCGTCTAATGACTTTTTTTCAAATTAACTTTTTTGAAAAATTCTTCTAGGAACACTATGAAAGTGTCAAGTTGTTCGGATTCAGATCAGGCCCGACATTCTGTCGGGCCTGATCTGGGTCCAAACTGTTTGCAAAGATTATCAGCAGATGACAAAAGTCACTGTTAACAGGCAAATGTTAATGGATCTAATAAGTACACATATATAAGCACGAACTGAGTACTTCATGGTTTGTTTTATTTTGAGTACCAAAAACATATGTTTCGACTGATGTGTAAGACAATAACCACAATTTTGCACTCAGTTTTTTTCCTCATCTGGACCTACGTCTACCTTGATTCGACCTATCTCAGTAAGAAGATCAGCCAGCTCCTGGTGGACCTTAGTTCTCAGTGATATTCTAGCAACCTGAATCAGAGGGTCCCAGTCATCCTCTCACTAACGGACCTGGTACCTACGTCTATCTTGATTCTACCTATCTCAGTAAGAAGATCAGCCAGCTCCTGGTGGACCTTAGTTCTCAATGATATTCTAGCAACCTGAATCAGAGTGTCCCGGTCAACCACTAGCTAACGGACCCGGTACCTACGTCTATCTTGATTCTACCTATCTCAGTAAGAAGATCAGCCAGCTCCTGGTGGACCTTAGTTCTCAATGATATTCTAGCAACCTGAATCAGAGTGTCCCGGTCAACCACTAGCTAACGGGCCTGGTACCTACGTCTACCTTGATTCTACCTATCTCAGTAAGAAGATCAGCCAGCTCCTGATGGACCTTAGTTCTCAGTGATATTCTAGCAACCTGAATCAGAGGGTCCCAGTCATCCTCTCACTAACGGACCTGGTACCTACGTCTATCTTGATTCTACCTACCTCAGTAAGAAGATCAGCCAGCTCCTGATGGACCTTAGTTCTCAGTGATGTTCTAGCAACCTGAATCAGAGTGTCCCGGTCAACCACTAGCTAACGGGCCTGGTACCTACGTCTATCTTGATTCTACCTACCTCAGTAAGAAGATCAGCCAGCTCCTGGTGGACCTTAGTTCTCAATGATATTCTAGCAACCTGGATCAGAGTGTCCCGGTCATCCTCTCACTAACGGACCTGGTACCTACGTCTATCTTGATTCTACCTACCTCAGTAAGAAGATCAGCCAGCTCCTGATGGACCTTAGTTCTCAGTGATATTCTAGCAACCTGAATCAGAGGGTCCCAGTCATCCTCTCACTAACGGACCTGGTACCTACGTCTATCTTGATTCTACCTACCTCAGTAAGAAGATCAGCCAGCTCCTGGTGGACCTTAGTTCTCAGTGATATTCTAGCAACCTGAATCAGAGTGTCCCGGTCAACCACTAGCTAACGGGCCTGGTACCTACGTCTATCTTGATTCTACCTACCTCAGTAAGAAGATCAGCCAGCTCCTGGTGGACCTTAGTTCTCAATGATATTCTAGCAACCTGAATCAGAGGGTCCTAGTCATCCTCTCACTAACGGACCTGGTACCTACGTCTATCTTGATTCTACCTACCTCAGTAAGAAGATCAGCCAGCTCCTGGTGGACCTTAGTTCTCAGTGATGTTCTAGCAACCTGAATCAGAGTGTCCCGGTCAACCACTAGCTAACGGGCCTGGTACCTACGTCTATCTTGATTCTACCTACCTCAGTAAGAAAATCAGCCAGCTCCTGATGGACCTTAGTTCTCAGTGATATTCTAGCAACCTGAATCAGAGTGTCCCGGTCATCCTCTCACTAACAGACCCGGTACCTACGTCTATCTTGATTCTACCTACCTCAGTAAGAAGATCAGCCAGCTCCTGGTGGACCTTAGTTCTCAGTGATGTTCTAGCAACCTGGATCAGAGTGTCCCGGTCATCCTCTCACTAACAGACCCGGTACCTACGTCTATCTTGATTCTACCTACCTGAGTAAGAAGATCAGCCAGCTCCTGATGGACCTTAGTTCTCAGTGATGTTCTAGCAACCTGAATCAGAGTGTCCCGGTCAACCACTAGCTAACGGGCCTGGTACCTACGTCTATCTTGATTCTACCTACCTGAGTAAGAAGATCAGCCAGCTCCTGATGGACCTTAGTTCTCAGTGATGTTCTAGCAACCTGAATCAGAGTGTCCCGGTCAACCACTAGCTAACGGGCCTGGTACCTACGTCTATCTTGATTCTACCTACCTCAGTAAGAAGATCAGCCAGCTCCTGATGGACCTTAGTTCTCAGTGATGTTCTAGCAACCTGAATCAGAGTGTCCCGGTCAACCACTAGCTAACGGGCCTGGTACCTACGTCTATCTTGATTCTACGTACCTCAGTAAGAAGATCAGCCAGCTCCTGATGGACCTTAGTTCTCAGTGATGTTCTAGCAACCTGAATCAGAGTGTCCCGGTCAACCACTAGCTAACGGGCCTGGTACCTACGTCTATCTTGATTCTACCTACCTCAGTAAGAAGATCAGCCAGCTCCTGATGGACCTTAGTTCTCAGTGATGTTCTAGCAACCTGGATTAGAGTGTCCCGGTCAACCACTAGCTAACGGGCCTGGTACCTACGTCTACCTTGATTCTACCTATCTCAGTAAGAAGATCAGCCAGCTCCTGGTGGACCTTAGTTCTCAGTGATGTTCTAGCAACCTGAATCAGAGTGTCCCGGTCAACCACTAGCTAACGGGCCTGGTACCTACGTCTATCTTGATTCTACCTACCTCAGTAAGAAAATCAGCCAGCTCCTGGTGGACCTTAGTTCTCAGTGATGTTCTAGCAACCTGAATCAGAGTGTCCCGGTCAACCACTAGCTAACGGGCCTGGTACCTACGTCTATCTTGATTCTACCTACCTCAGTAAGAAGATCAGCCAGCTCCTGATGGACCTTAGTTCTCAGTGATGTTCTAGCAACCTGAATCAGAGTGTCCTGGTCATCCTCTCACTAACGGACCTGGTACCTACGTCTATCTTGATTCTACCTACCTCAGTAAGAAGATCAGCCAGCTCCTGGTGGACCTTAGTTCTCAATGATATTCTAGCAACCTGAATCAGAGTGTCCCGGTCAACCACTAGCTAACGGGCCTGGTACCTACGTCAATCTTGATTCTACCTACCTCAGTAAGAAGATCAGCCAGCTCCTGGTGGACCTTAGTTCTCAGTGATGTTCTAGCAACCTGAATCAGAGTGTCCCGGTCAACCACTAGCTAACGGGCCTGGTCCCTAGTTTATCTTGATTCTACCTACCTCAGTAAGAAGATCAGCCAGCTCCTGGTGGACCTTAGTTCTCAATGATATTCTAGCAACCTGAATCAGAGTGTCCCGGTCAACCACTAGCTAACGGGCCTGGTACCTACGTCTATCTTGATTCTACCTACCTCAGTAAGAAGATCAGCCAGCTCCTGGTGGACCTTAGTTCTCAGTGATGTTCTAGCAACCTGGATCAGAGTGTCCCGGTCATCCTCTCACTAACGGACCCGGTACCTACGTCTATCTTGATTCTACCTACCTCAGTAAGAAGATCAGCCAGCTCCTGGTGGACCTTAGTTCTCAGTGATGTTCTAGCAACCTGAATCAGAGTGTCCCGGTCAACCACTAGCTAACGGGCCTGGTACCTACGTCTATCTTGATTCTACCTACCTCAGTAAGAAGATCAGCCAGCTCCTGGTGGACCTTAGTTCTCAATGATATTCTAGCAACCTGAATCAGAGTGTCCCGGTCAACCACTAGCTAACGGGCCTGGTACCTACGTCTATCTTGATTCTACCTACCTCAGTAAGAAGATCAGCCAGCTCCTGGTGGACCTTAGTTCTCAGTGATATTCTAGCAACCTGAATCAGAGGGTCCCAGTCATCCTCTCACTAACGGACCTGGTACCTACGTCTATCTTGATTCTACCTACCTCAGTAAGAAGATCAGCCAGCTCCTGGTGGACCTTAGTTCTCAGTGATGTTCTAGCAACCTGGATTAGAGTGTCCCGGTCATCCTCTCACTAACAGACCTGGTACCTACGTCTATCTTGATTCTACCTACCTCAGTAAGAAGATCAGCCAGCTCCTGGTGGACCTTAGTTCTCAGTGATGTTCTAGCAACCTGGATCAGAGTGTCCCGGTCATCTTCTCACTAACAGACCCGGTACCTACGTCTATCTTGATTCTACCTACCTCAGTAAGAAGATCAGCCAGCTCCTGGTGGACCTTAGTTCTCAGTGATGTTCTAGCAACCTGGATCAGGGTGTCCCGGTCAACCTCTCGCTTAATCTTTACATCTTCCAGGACTTCAAGTGCCTTGTTACGAGCTAGCTCAAAACCCTCAGTGATCAATCTTGGATGGAGACCCTGTAGAATACAATGATAATCATAATCAGGGGTGTGGAAATACCATGCCCGACTTGTCCGACCTGGTCCCATTTCATTAAGGACAAGATGAAATTTTCAATTTACTTGTCCTTGGACAAGTGCAAAATTTGTATAAAGTTAATAAAATTTTGTATTTAATATTTTGATTAATTATTATGAGTTCACATGTTGCATTGAGAACAGTGTAGATCCTGATCAGCTGGCTTCTTCAGAAGCCAGTTGATCTGGATCTAAACTGTTTTCAAGAGATTTGATATCTGGTTTCATACTGTTTTCGAAAGTGTAAATTATTAAGCACTGAAAGGTATAAGCTAAGGCCTAAATGAAATATATGTGTGGTTCCTGTTGCATACCAACAAAATTTAGGGTAGGTAGGTAGGGAAATTATTAAATTTTGTTATAACATTTTACAAAGAAAATAGTGACAAAAGTAAGTAATGGTGCAAAGATCAGGAATCGATACAATCAAGTACCACACCTGACCCAGGATACCAATGGGAAAGTGACAAACTCACAGAAGACACCACAAACGAGAGCCAAGAGGTCAGCCCTTTCCCAGCAGGTGACCACAAAGCACATATAAACAGACGCGCACAAAACAAAGCAAACACAAGACAGAACAAAAACATAAAAGATCCACAAAAGAAGTACCGCCTTGGAACGGTCAGTAAAATATTTTACTGGAGGGCTTAAACCGGTTTAACGGCACCAACCTCACCCTTAATTCAGATGTGGATCAAGACACATAGATATTTGGTTTGCATGAAAGACCCCTAACTTATCAATGCATCATCTCCTAAAACATATAAATCAAGATATAACAAGGAGATAAAGCAAGGATAAAATCTGAAAAAGTGCCCATTTTAGGTATTTTTTCTCCCAAGACCATTTTAATGTTTAGGGAAGGTTAAAAAAATTAGGGTAGGTAGGCAACAGGAACCACACATATATTTCATTTAAGCCTAATCTGTACTATCGGACAAGTAAAATTATCTTTGGACAAGTACATTGTGGCCATTTACTTGTCCCTGGACAGGTAGAATTTTTTTTCATATTATCGCATTGCTGCATGTTGACTTGATAAACGTTGCCCATCGTACGGCATGTATCTTTATCAGGTCAACATGACAGTGCACTTTTTGAATGATGTTGAATTGACACGAAACTTGATAATTATGTCATAAGTGCTAGTTTGAAGAGTGGATCAACTTGGTAAACTGATAAATAGAATACCAGCATCATCTCATTTGACATCAGGGTTTGCCAGGCTTGGCTTTGCGAACAAATGTTGAATCGCTCGACAAGCCTCGCGATTCAACAAGTGTTCACAAAGCCTTGCCTGGTAGTGGTAGACTTGATATCAAAAGACAGTCGCCTAGTATTCTCTATTTACCTTATGAACAATGTAGTCAACCCTAACATCAGTGTTTGTCCCGTGGTTTATGACATTAGGGTGAATCTGCTGGTATAAAGATATAGCGTCGTCAGATCGCCAAATGATTACATTTTCATGCATACAGCCACAGGTTGAGTTTTTGAGCTACCGACTAATCAAGCGGTCACTGTAGAATTAGTCTCCCTTGATTACCTGTCACTCAATTTGAAATGATTTTCCCCAAAGTTTTCGGCAACTTGCAAAATTTATGTAAACAAATTGTCCAGTAATATTTTCTTGGAGTCAGTAAGTGTGACATCCGTAAAAAGGTAGTAATTTTGCTAAAGGCCAAACAAAAAATATGTTTGTTTCAGGTTACATGGAATTCTAAATAGAGACGGTAGGCAGGAAAGTATTTTTGAAAGCCTGTACAAACCCAAGTTAAACTGCTTACAGGACTTTAGTTAAGAGTGCTCATCGAAAAATTATTTTTCTTATTGCTCAACCAAAACATTTGTTGTGGGTACTCAAAAGAACCGTCTCAATGAGACGGTTCTTTTGAGCACCCAAAGCATATGCTAAAATTGATGGGTAAGAAAATATTTACAATGGTACGCTGAAAGATTTTATTTATCTACATCTATGTGCTTACCTCGGAGATGTAGAGGTCCGCTTGCTTCAGGAGTTCCCCAATGATGAGAACATTCGAGGTAGTGCCATCACCAGTGATGTCGTCCTGTGCTGTAGCCACTCTTGCTATCAGGGAGGCTGTTGGGTGCTGGATTTGCTGTGACAAAAACAAATTGAATACTGTATATGCAATTATAGACTTGATCAAATAAAGAGCCGAGACTTCGAGACAGAAGCCTGGGAGAAAGTCAAATGTTGTTTGATTTGATTCTTTACATTACAGTCGACAATTTTTCAGTTTCGTCGGGACAGGTCTTCCTGGGTTGTTTCAGTACTAAGCAGAGGGTAAAGTGTCTTGCTCAAGGACGCAACACAGTTGGTGAGTCAAGCACTTTACCGTTGAGTCACTGCGCTCCTCTACAGTACATCCGTGTGAGGCTCGAACAAGTGAACCCTATATCTCAAGTAGAGCATTCTACCATCATGCCATGGAGTTATTTGGATACAAAGCATGATAAAACTGTAAAGTATTTTTAAAACCGTTTGACTGGCAAAATACCTCTTGGACAAAATTCTATCAATACCAGGCCTTTAGATAAGATCGTACATAACATAAAATTAACTTTCTTATTTCTCAACCAAAACATATGTTGTGGGTGCTCAAAAGAACCATCTCAACGAGACGGTTTTTTTGAAAACCCAAAATTATGATAAAACTGATGGGTAATAAAATATTTACAAATTTACGCTAAAAATAAATGTTTAACTAAACCTGTGAATACTGTACAGTCATATGGACTTGTTTATCTAAATATCTTACCATTTCATGAAGCAGGACATTTCCATCTTTGGTCAGTTTGATATCACCTGAGCCAGACACCAGCCTGAAATATAAAGGCCACAGTTAAGACAAGCCTTGTGTGTAAAAGAATATTTTTCCATGTGTGAAGTGCATAGTTTCCCAGACACAGAATTGGGGTACTAGACTCACTCCCAGAATGCTGTCAGGGACCCCTATTTTCTATTGAGCCTATTTTCTCAAGGGGTCCCTAACAGCATTCTGGGAGTGAGTCTAGGACCCCATGTTCTGTATCTGGGAAAACTGCACTTCACACATGGAAAAATATTCTTTTAAAATCCATGATAAAGTGGTTTCAACATATACCTTGTTACAAAATATTATAAATAATTTATATATAAACCTAAATTACTAAAAAAACAAATAGGAGGGCATAATTCCCCTATAACTTTGATTTTTTAAGTGGTATTCAGTGTTTTTTTTTTGGTTAATGTGTGGTTTTCGGTTATTCTACAGACAGGTCTGCAGGTACAGGCCCATATCCCTAGACTCATGGTATACAGGAGTCTAGGAATATGGGACCGTACCTCTAAGACTTGCAGTAGTCAGGGACTTCGTGTGCCCTGGTACCCTCAGGGAAGGCAGTTTGGTTGAAGATTGAAGAGTGCAAAGTGGGGTCTATGACAAAACATAGAACGGCAAAACATAGAAAAGCAAAAATATAGAAAAGACATAATATAAAAAGACAAAACATAGACAAAAAACATCGAAAAAACTTCGAAATAACATCGAAAAAGTTCTGAAACATCGAAAATGAATTTCCATCAATTTTACGACAAAAATACATTTTTGGATATTTGTGGTAGGCCTAGCGAACATTGACTAATTTAGCGACCAATAAAGTATAAAAGTGCTGTAGATTCTATCACTGCTAGTTTCGTTTTGGGATAAATAATCATGTAACGTTGTGGACCAAGCCCTTCAGGTACTCCATACATGAATGTCCATTATTGGTTCTTAACTCAAACTCGAACACAACTCTTTTCTCAAAGCTTGTTTCCTCAACTCAGTGTTGGATTGCTCTCCCTTGAAAAATTCCAAAAAATCCAAATATTTGAGTAAGCTTGACCCAAAATTGAGCTCATTTGTCAGTGCCAGTCTTCCTAACAGATCAAATAGATGGTTGATAGAGCGAATGTTAAACGACGCATAGCAATCGACAGGCGGTCAACTAATTATAATTTCACACTTATTGTTCTATTATTGGTCATTCTATTATTCATCGATCCATTTAATGTCGCTTCTATGTTTTGACGCATCTATTAAATGTCGTTTCTCTCTTATGTCTTTCTATGTAATGTCGTACACCGGGATAGTGCATTGCCCAAAATAGTGTTCCCCCACCCCAAAAAAGGGCATGATAAAGTTTCTAGGAAAAGGGCACCTTAAGCGTGTGACAGCAGGCTAAGAGGGCACTTTTCCAATGCACGGCGACAGGCTAAGGGGGCATATTTTAACGCACAGCGACAGGCTAAGAGGGCACTTTTAAGCCCAAGTTAGAAATTGAATATGATATTGCCATAAAAAATGTACGTCCCTTTAGCATGAACCAGCTGTTATATGTCCTTTTTATATGCAAACTACACTTCTCATTATTTAAAACTAATTTTAGTATTTTCAATCTGACTGTTGAATGGCAGTTTCTCGACACCTATATATGAGCACACATTTTAATTCTTAAAATTTATAAGAATCACATTATTATGGGAATCATATTTTTTTCTTTAATACTAATAGCCAAGATCACTCCCTAAGTTTTTAACCAGACTGCCTTTCTTTACAGTATGTTTTGACAATTTTACTTGTACCTTAAAATTGTTGAGTGGTTCAAATTCACACTTCATTTTTTATAACTGCTTATTGGGGTATTGTCATCAAAGTGGTGTGTCAAAATTGCCTCAGGTAATTAGGCTTAAATGAAATGTATGTGTGGTTCCTGTTGCCTACCTACCCTAATTTTTTTAACCCTACCCTAAACATTAAAATGGTCTTTGGAGAAAAAATACCTAAAATGGGCACTTTTTCAGTTTTTATCACTATTTTCTTTGTTAAATATTATAACAAAATTCAACTAGAGCGCGCAGTCGATGGGCCCCATCGCAAATCCCCACGCTAAAGTTTTTGACTCCCCCAGCACCCCGCAGTCCCACCCCCGGGCATTACCTTGGCTACAGAATGAAATTTCTTGTCAATATGTTTTCTATCTTTTATTTGTGAGAACAGACACAAAGTTTGGTATAAAAATCTTTGAAATTGACATGTTAATGATATTTGACCTTTTGACCTCGCCCCAAGGTCACCAGTTTGACCTTAGGATAAAAATGTTACTTGCATTTTGTTCTGCTCGTCATCCCCGTCGATTTGATATGCTACATGACCATGTTTGAAAAAAAATTTTTTTGACCCCCTGTGTACCTCCAGTGACCCAAAGTCCCACCCCTGGGGTATGACCCAGGCGACAGAATAAAAATCCCGTCTGATATGTTTTGTTTCTTTCATTTGTGAGAACACACACAAAATTTGGTATAAAAATCTTTAAATTGACATGGTAACCGAAATTTAATGATATTTGACCTTTGACCTCATCCCAAGGTCACCAGTTTGACCCTAGGATGAAAATTTTACTTGCATTCTGTTCTGCTCATTATCCCCCTCGATTTGATATACCACATGACAATGTTTGAAAAAAAAATTTTTGACCCCCCCCCTGGGCACCCCCAGCACCCCAAAGTCCCACCCCTGGGGCATGATCCAGGGGACAGAATAAAAATCCTGTCTGATATGTTAGGTATCTTTCATTTGTGAGAACACACACAAAGTTTGGTATAAAAATCTTTGAAATTGACTTTGTAATTGAAATTAAATGATATTTGACCTTTTGACCCCTTCCCAGGGCCCCACGGGGCGGGGCAAAAAAAAGTTTGACGTTGCACGCCCCATTCATGTCAGTAACTCACACACCAAATTTGGTTGAATTTAGTCCAACGGTTTAGGAGGTAGCATAACGGACAGACGGACGGACGGACAGAGGGACGGACGGACAGACGGACGGAGGCGATTACAATATCCCCTTCGCTTTTTTAAAAAAGCGTGGGGATAATAATTTCCCTACCTACCTACCCTAAATTTTGTCGGCATGCAACAGGAACCACACATATATTTCATTTAGGCCTTCGTGACCGTTGTAAAAGGATTAACACAGAGTAAAATATTGTAACAGCAGGTGTCTTCCTTGCTACTTCAGGCTGAAACTTCCTTAGAGTTTTTGTTAAATTCTCATGATTTTTTTACCAAAATCACTGGGTGGGAGCAAAAAGTACACGTGACCCATTCTATTGATCTGTATAGTGGACAAATCCTTGTGTGAAGCATGTCCGGTAAGTTTCAGAGTGTTTATTTTTGTGATCTAATATTATTTACCTAAAGAATTTCAGCTTCATACCAGTAGTACAAGAAGCATAAGTCAAGGTCTTTTCGACGTATTACTCCGTTTTTTCTGTTTATTGCCGTGATTTCGGTTATTTACAAGTTTATTCTTAGAAAATCATCATTCTACTTTCGATTTTAAAAGCAACACCGGCACTTTTTCATAAATATTTGCCAAAAACGCTATTTGAAATGACTGATGTTGCATTATGAGTATTTCATGATGTATTTTGCTTCAGATTATATTAATATTTCTAAATACCGTGCTATGTAAGTGCAATTAATTGCAATGGAAATCATAGAGGGGTCAAAAATTGTTCTGCATCGCGTGTTGCAAAACTGACTATCAGCACTGGACGTCGTGCTGCAGGCATGCTGTATAGTATGTTATGATAATATTATAAAGGGGTTTCGATGTTTTTTTGTAGGATAACATTTAAATATGTCTGAAATTCTTTTTCTAAATTGAGAAAACTTAGCAGATGCACACATTGTTTGTTGAATACTATTAGTACAAAGTGAGGGGTCCTTAGGCAGTGACTATCCGGGGGGAGGTACTCAAATATTTTCATATATATATTTAGGTTCGGAGCATTATTTTTGGTTCAAAATTTCAGAAAAGTAATACTTTGGGGAGTATGAAGATTTGTGGATATTTTTTTATTTTTATCCTTTTTTTTTGGGGGGGGGGGGGGGGGGTGTCCTGACGAAATCGGACTATTTTTTTTCAGGGGGGTGGGGAGGGTCATTTCTATACATTAAAGGGCATTTTAAGGTCCAGATACAGAATGGGAATATTTTTTGGGCCGCAAATTTTCAAATATTTTTGGGTATACCTGATATTCCTGATTTTTTTTGGGGGGGGGGGGGGGGGGGTAAACAGTAGATGCTGGGTCCAAGCCTATGTATGAAGAAGAATTGAGAGTACACCCTGGGGTGTCTTTGGGTACAAATTTATACTTCTACTCTCGCCTTGTATGGAGGGCTCGGCATAAGGATGCTTCAAATGACCAGGCTAGAGGCACAGTTTGATAATCCTGATCATAACTAAGAAATACGATTCAGAAATGTCTCCATCTAGATGGGAAAGTCCAAAAGCCCTTTACTCCAGGAAGTCATTGTATCTTATATAATCATCATTTATAGGTGCATGACTGATCCTGGTTATCTCAACTTGATGGCCGGCTACGGATACGGATGCGTCTCTAGCACGCTCAAATAGGCCGAATTGCCTCCTTTAAGACGGGAAAGTCTAAAAGTCTTTCACTCGACGAAGCCATTGTTTTGATGTATTACTTGTCCTGGATATACAAACTTGGTCACACAAATTCCGGAAGATCTAAATGAGTAGTTTAGCATTAACATGCTTATTTCACTAGATTAGCATGCACGGATCTAGAGGGGGAATAGGGGGTCCGGACCCCCCTCCCCCAGGAACATCTTAAGTTAAATGTGTTTCTATACAAAAAATGGGACCCCCTCTGAATCCTTGGAAAAGCATATAGATAAGTTGAGGATTCAAAAAAACGCCATCAAGGCTGTTTTCTAGCTGTCGGAACTGGATTCAGAGGGGGTCCAATTTTTCCGGGGGGGGGGGGGGGGGGGGGGGGTCCAAATGCTAATTTCTATAGAAACACATATAACTTATAACTTAAGATTTTCAGGACCCATTTCCCCTCTGACTAAAATTCCTGGATCCGCGCGTGATTAGCTACATTGCAAATTGAGCATGCCAAGTTGGCCAAAGTTCACAATTTAGCCTGTTCATGAGACTGATATTTAATGAACTGGATCGCTTACCTCATGTGAACATGATACAATGTAAGACTTTTCGTATAACGGAGCAGCGAGTACTACATGCAATAAGAGTCTACACAATACCTACCAGGAATTATCTTCCTTGGCCTAAGTGATGGTAATTTTTGGGAGATATTAAGATTTTGAAGAAGAGTTTAGTTATTTTAAGAGCTCCTGAATATTGAACCATTCGTATTTTTGAGGGAGTTTCTGAAACGCAAAATATATAAACGTATCAAACAATGTGTACGCAATGTTTTAAGGATGGTTTGCAGAAAGTATTTCGATACATATTATATTTCATTGTCTAGCAACGAAGCTCGATGGAAATTCTACTTTTGACAAATATTGACAGATCGTGTTATGGTATAGCAACAGTTTATTCCAGAAAATAGTTAAATATGCATTTAGATATTAAAAGCAATTACTAAACACAATGAAGCACTCATAAATATGATACTTATGCGATAGTTTCAATTCTGGAATGAACCATTATACTTTTGTTGGTGATTTTTGTTTTGGGAAAATTGCCTTATCCTCATTGTTTTCTGTGGAATAAAATTCAAATGCCTAAATTAAAGTTGTTGCATTTAGTAAAAATGGATGTATGCATCTTATTTGCAACAAATGCACAAATTGATGCCGCTCACTTTTGTAATGTGTTTCAACAGCTACGCTTTATTCCAGCATGAACGCATGGCATAAGATCGCGCTCTCTGTTTGCATAGCAAAATAAGCCTTTACTTTGTATGATCATGTTTTTGCATATTCTGAGGCAGGATAATTCAAATATGCCAAATTTGACTGTCGTACATCAACTTACAGTAAATGTTCTAAAATTTCGAACACTCTAAAATTACGAACACCTAAAATTATCGCCGAAAATAATTTTAAAAACATCCTAAAAATCGAACACTGCCTTTTTTTGGAAAAGTGAATTTCTAAAATTACGAACACAAGTTATTTTCGGCCGAAAATCGATGTCCGTTTTTCTGTTTGTCCCATCTGTGTTCGGTATACTTCTACCGTACAGCACGTGAGCGGTCGCAAGATTTCGAAGGTTCCATCATACTTAGATGGGTAATCTGGCATGTGACGTTCTGCGCGCGACGTTATACTTTTTGTCTGCTAATTGTGCGATAAGATCAAAAGCAAGAGCGCACGTGACAAAGGCCATGCATGTTATTGGTATCGGCTGTCTATGTATCTACAGTACTCGGTCCGAGGAAACAGTGCAGGTTCCCTGCAGCGTGTTTTAATAATACCCTTCATTGTCGAAACTTTTACCTATAAGAAGCATTTGATTTGTGTTATTCAGCAATTAACATGGATTTCCTTTGTGACAGGCATTAAACAGACATGCCTCGGGCAAGGATTAGGAGTTACAATTACCGCGAGAAAACGCCCATCTAAGCTTATATGTTTACCATGAAGGACTAAGGTCATACGTTGCCTAGTCATCTTGTCCGTCAAAATCAAACATTTGCAAACAGTAGATGTTATTACTTAAAAACCCATATAAAACCATATAAACCACAGCGTTAATAAACAACCGAGTAAATTTGCTAAGTAAGTTTGCTTATATACAAAAGGGCCTTTTCCAAGGATATGGCCTGAGTCGTTCATCCATTCAACAAAAAAGCGGTGATGCTTGACATATCTGATCTACTCCCTAACTTACTGTGTGTCACGGTGAGTAGTGAATGCACATTTGCGCAGACTCGTCTGAGTCTTTGTCGCATGTTGTAATGAAATTATGTCCGTCGCCGCAGTTTTTCAATCGAACAGGTTCACAAACTTTGATAGCAGGTCGTAAAAGTAGAGAGAGAGAGAGAGAGAGAAAGAGACTGCATGGTGCTTGCACACGGCTTGTTTTCTTAGAATCTCGAAACACAATGTTTGGGTCAAGTTACAACTGCTTCCGATGAGGACCCATGCGCGGATCCAGAAAGTTTTGTCAGAGGGGATCCAACTCTGCAACTCTGACAACGTTTTTTTCTTTTTCTTTTTTTTTAGAGGAGAGAGGATCCAAATATCACAAAATCGGGCCATCATCGGCCCGCCAGCGAAACGCCATTTAAATGGAGTTTCGCTGGGGTGCCGATGATGGCCCAACGTTGAATGCTGGCTTGGTAGCTTTGAGAATTTCAGGGGATCCGGTCCAGTATTGCTAAGATATTCTATATTTTTGTGATTTTCGGGGGGAGGAGGTCCGGACCCCTTGACCCCTGTCCCGCATGGGACCGACCAATGTATATACTGAAAACCCATCTTACCATGCTTATCGTGCGCATCGGCTTTGCGTACTTTCAATAGAATGCACATTTTTTTAAATTTGCGAAACGTTCTCTCCTGAGTTCCATTCGGGTCTGATCTGGATCCAAACCGTTTTTGCAATTGTAAAGAGAGAGAGAGAGAGAGAGAGTGAGAGAGAGAGAGAGAGAGAGATTGACTCTTGCGGGAAAATCAAAGTGCATCGGCGGATCGGCAAGTAGAGAGAGAGAGAGAGAGAGAGAGAGAGAGAGAGAGAGAGAGATGAGTGTGTGTGTTCTTTTTGAATTTCGTCATTTAATTTTAACTCTGAGAACTTGCCTACGTATTTCAAAGTTTCGCGTAGATCTTTGCAAAAAATTCTGATCGTACGAGATGTCCTTGAGTGACTGTATTACATTATAAACTGGAAGTCGGCATTTGCGCAGATGGCAAGAAAGAACCGTAAAGTGGAGCGATTCATCGGTAGTCCGAGACGAGTGAACATAGGAGACCCGGCTTATCGAATAGTTAAATAAGTGGACTTTTACGACTTGGTCATAACATGCACGTGCCAGGCAATTACCGCACGCGCTGGACATTTTACTGGCTCAGTCCGCAAGAATTTAGTGGCGGTTTTAACAAGATTTTAACAGGATAAGAGAAAAGAAAAAATGAGTAGATAGCGCAGAATCATATCGCCGTGTTTTCAACACGTTTCTGTCGCATTTTTACATGCATATATACCATTTTTGCTCATGATAAAGACCACATTCTAAAATTACGAATACTAGCACTTTTTCTGAAACGTAATTTCTAAAATTACGAACAGCGGAAAAAATAATTATTTTTTAGTGTTCGTAATTTTAGAACATTTACCGTAATTAAAAGATATATATCAACTCTCATTTATTTTTGAGTTCCCCTCGTATTTAACTTGAATTTGGGGAGAAAACAATGTGTGTCTTAAGAGATTATTTTAGTGCTATCATAGGCCAGCTCTTAACTCATTACCCCCAGGTCTATACACGAGGCTACTAGCTTTAAAAGTTTCAAGATATCTTTATTACAAGATATCTTTATTTATGTCCAACTTTGCAAAGGGAATAACTCAGAAAATGCAAAGGGCAATAATCGAAAAAATAAAATAACAGTTTTTAAATCTTCACTAGGTTATCTACTCATTACCCTCTATCAGCTATTCAAGTTTGTTCAAAGCTCCGAGCTGTAAGAGTATTTGAGATATCAAGTTTTCTATGTTCAAATTTGCAAAGGATTTTTTTTTTTAATTTTCACCAGGTAATCTACTCATTTCTTCTATCAGCTGACCAAGTTTGGAGCTCCTAGCTGTAATAGTTTTTGAGATATCTTAATTACAAAAGTTCATAATGGCCCCTAAAAAGAGCATTAATCTACAAAGGGAGATAATCCAGACTTAATAAATTACGGGTCACTTATATTTTGATGAGAAATCCATCTATAAAGTTTCAAAACCCTATCTTAAATTTTGAACCGACTGACGTACTGACAAGCTTATTTCAATATGCCTCTTCAACTTTTCCAAAGTTGTGGCTATTATAAAATTTCACGTTAGTACATTTACATAAAATTACTTGTCATATCCACTATATTGTAACCTTTTTTTATTATCAAACAGAGTAAACCCTGATCAGGCAGCTCTGACAAGAGCTGCTGATCTGTGTCTGCCCTGATTGAAAAAGTGTTAAAGGCGTCTCTTATTGAGGTAAACGGTTAACGTAGCTTTGCTTTACATACTTCAGCATATTTTTTTGTTGCAAAGAAAAATATTTTTCAATTAAACTTATAAACTACTGCATATTAAAATCGACACACGATACAGACAAATCGAAGTGTCATAACAAAAACTATAAACTAGTTCTGCGACATGCCATGCAGTCTGAAAATTTTGGGAATGATCACTCATGCTCCTCGTGTGCTTTCATACGCATTTCTAACGACATTTATCTTAAGTGAATGTCATCATAGATCATTACTCTATCTTAACAAGGCATTGACCAATATTTTGTTTCAATCAAAGCGCTCAATCGGTCGATTTTCTGTTCACAGGTGATGTGTAATTCTCGCAAGCAATAGTGATTCGCGGAAGAAAAAAACAATTTATACCATAGAAAACGACATCTTTTTGTACCCAAAGCTTTTCAATAACGAAAACAAGAATAAATAAAATACGCTCACCAAGTTGTCTATGTCCAAAATCTTATTACACAGATGACAACACACACACCGTCATCAAGGTCATAGAAAACACAAGGATTTGTCCACTATACAGATCAACACAAAGGGTCACATGTACTTTCGCTCCCACCCAGTGAAAATGTAGGCCACTTTATGTAGTTTTAGACAAGGGGCTTTGCGCTGGGAAAAAGGGCATGGCGCTAGAGAAAAGGGGCATGGCAAGGCGCCATGCTAAAACTGGCTGGGAGAAACACAACAAAACTACTCCTTTTTTTCTGGCTTTCTATCAACTATGCTTCTAACTTTCCCATCATTCTCTCTCTTTCTTATGCAGCAAAATAAGCTATCTAATTTAAGGACATGTACCTTTCTGAAGACCACAGTCACAAGTCAGTTAATGACATGTGGGTCAAATTCAAAACAGGCTTTGTAGAGGCTGTAGAAAGGTTTATCCCATCAAAAATGACCAAAACAAAATACTCTGTGCCATGGATCTATGTAACGATCAAATGGCTTGTAAAAGAGACATAAGCTTTACCTTCGCGCTCGCAAATCAAAGGACCCTGATGTCAAGATTCATTACAAGCGGTTCAGAGCACATGTTCAGAAGGTACTGAGAGATGACTATTGGAAATACGTTTCCAATATATTTACGTTCGAGAACGATAGCTCAGATCCCGACACTCCCAAGCCTGAAAAGATTAAAAAGTTTGGTCATTTGTCAAATCACTTAAAAAAGACGCATATGGGATCACATCACTCAGAGAAAACGGAATTCTTAAGACAGATTCTAAGGAAAAAGCCAACATTTGTAATAGGCAATTCCAATCAGCCTTCACATGTGAAGACGACTCTGACCCGCCCTCGAAAGGGGCTAGTCCGTTCTCCATGGGGGACATAACAGTTGACCCAAAAGGGGTCTCCAAACTGTTGGACGGACTAAATATTCATAAAGCCTCTGGCCCGGATGGACTGAATACCAGAGTAATTAAAGAGCGTAGCAATGAGATCTCTCCAATACTGGCACTCATCTACAATGAGTCTTTAGCTCGGGGCGAGGTACCAGATGAGTGGCGACAAGCAAATGTTTCTCCAGCCTTTAAAAAGGGTGAAAAATACGATGCTGCTAACTACAGGCCGGTGTTGCTCACATGCATCTGCTGCAAAACTCTAGAGCATATTTTAGTCAGCAACATCAACAAACATTTAGCCTTAGATAGCATACTTGCTGACTGTCAGCATGGTTTCCGAAGTCAGAGGCCTTGCGAAACCCAGTTGGTCTAGTTTGTGCACGACATCATCAGCAACCTGGATGGGGCTGTGAATCGTGGGCACAAACAGACAGATTTAATCATAATGGATTTTGCTAAGGCCTTTGACAAGGTTCCACACAGGAGGCTATTACACAAATTGGAATATTATGGGATTAGAGGATCCACCCACAACTGGCCACAAGTGGATCAACTCATGGCTCTCTGGGCGCACTCAACAAGTTGTTTTAGATGGCCAAGCCTCAGATCCAGTCCCAGTGCTATCCGGTGTGCCCCAGGGATCGGTCCTAGGTCCGGTCCTGTTCCTCATCTTCATAAATGTCTGCCACATAACATCAGGTCTTCTGTTCGCCTGTTCGCAGACGATTGTGTCCTGTATAGGAATATACATTTACTTCAGGACTGTTTGACTTTGCAAGAAGACCTCACCAGCTTAGGACAGTGGGAAGCCGATTGGCAAATGAAATTTAACATAGCCAAATGTCACTCTATTAGAGTGACTCGGCATCAGCATCACAAACAAATTCTTTTCGACTTCTCACTACACAATCAAACTTTGGAAAATGTCCAGTCGGCAAAATACCTTGGTATCACCATTACAGATAACATGGATTGGGGTCAGCATGTCTCAGAAATCTCTTCCAAAGCAACTAAGACCCTTGGTTTCCTTCGCAGGAATTTGGCTTTTGCACCTAGGAGTACAAAGGAAGTTGCATACAAAACTTTGGTTCCGCCTAAACTAGAGTATGCAGCACCCATTTGGAGCCCTCACTTGAAACTTCAGATTAATCAGATTGAGAAAGTACAGAGGACAGCAGCCCGCTGGACCTGCAGGAGATGGCGAAACACAAGTAGCGTCTGCGAAATGCTTGATGAGCTTGAATGGCCATCTCTTGAGGCCCGGAGGGACCAGTCCTCCTTGCTTCTCTTTTACAAGATTCATTGTGGAGAAGTGTCTATTGAAAAAGACAAGTATATGACCCCTGCTCACCCTTTTGAAAACTACCAGGTCATCACATAGTGCTCAATACCGCAGACACCAGACATACAGTGATGCCCTGAAGAATTCCTTTTTCTCCCTAACTATCCCACAATGGAATAGCATGCCTCCTTCTGTGGCAAATACCCAGTCCACCGAGGAGTTTAGGGCACTCCTTATTAAAACAAAAATTCAGCCAAACATTTTTGTTTTTTGTGTTGTTTTGTTTTTTTGTGTTGTTTTTGTTTTTTATTTTATCAAAATTTCCAAAGGACCTCAGACGGTGGTAATGGGAATCACAGTGTATCGCTGCCTATAATTTTGATAAAAATTAAAGTCGATCAAATGCTTCCATCTTCATATGTAAGCTTGCTGTTGGTCTCTATTTTATGATTTTGCATTTGATTTCCTATTTCCATAAATGTACAGCTTAATTTTGGGGCTAAAATGGTCACTTTTTGTATTATACATATAGGAAATAGAAAAATATTTTTAAAACATCATTTCCCGCCCCTTTTGCACGTTAGTGTATTCTCATATTTTACATAATACGGTAAATCTTGTATGAGTTCGTACAGTAAAAAATAATTATTTTTCGCTGTGTACGAACTAATAAAAATTATCTTTCTGAGAAACGGGACTGTACGAACTAATAAAATGAAATTCTGAAGATCGAAAAACAGAACCAAAAACATGCGAAAATTGCCAAAGAGGGTGGAATTTCTGTTTACCCTTTTAGCCTAAATACAGGCTGAATGTCTGATCAGTATTTTCAATTAAACTAACATTCTTAATAGCATGGTGAAAGATTGAAAATAAACAAACAAACATAAAAGTCCGGATTGCCGTTTCAACCGACTCACATGCAATGTGCGATATACCCGGCGATATCACCCGGCTACAGGCCAACTTTACGGAAAAGATGTCACGTCGGACTTGTTCTATGACGATTGTCTTGATTGGAATCATATTTGGACCCACTGGGTCCGAGGATTCATAACAAAAATACAACTTCTGTTCACTACCAACGGCTAGCTCTACAACGTAACAGAGCAATGCATATTGCAGCTTTCGTTTTTGGTCATGATGTAGATTCTTATTTTCTTAGAACCCTCGAAAATGCAGCTGACAAGTAGACAAGACAATACATGTACGTACATTCAGTCCCACAGGTTAGACATACGCGTACACTCATTGATTTGGAATGAAAACTGAAAATGAAAATGGCGACTTCTAAATATGAAATATGAACAACTGGAACGCAGGGGGGGGGGTCCAACTTTTTCCAGGGGGGTCCAATTGCTTATACCCTATAGAAACCCATATAACTTGTGATTTTCCAGGGGGTCCGGACCCCCTGACCGCCCTCTGGATCCACACTTGCTATCTCGACCAGCAGGAGATAGCTTTTTTCCATATAGTTGTCTTTGGGTGGTATTTTTCAGTTTTATTTAAATTTTGATAGACCATGATTCTGTAAGCAAACAGTGGCGTCAGGCGACCCCACGTGGGCATCGAGAGGGGGGCTAGGGGGTCCGGACCCCCCCTAGAAAATCACAAATTATATCGGTTTCTTTGGACACCCCCACCCCCTGGAAGAAGTTGGACCCCCTCCTCCCCTCTGTATAAAACCATTGGATCGACTCTGTAAACTGTAAAATAAGTTGATGACTAAAAAAAACATTGTCCAGACTGTTTTCTGGCCGTTGGGCCTCGACCCCCCCCCCCACCCCCTGGAAGAAGTTGGACCCCCTCCTCCCCTCTGTATAAAACCATTGGATCGACTCTGTAAACTGTAAAATAAGTTGATGACTAAAAAAAACATTGTCCAGACTGTTTTCTGGCCGTTGGGCCTCGACCCCCCCCCCCCCCCCCCCCCGACCCCCCCCCCCCCCCCCCCCGCCTGACAAAAATTCTTGGATCCGCACATGAACTCTGTTCGACTTGTTCATAATGCCTGGGCCACTGTTTAATGTATAATGTACATTTTCTTGCGTCAAGGCCATCATCACGTGCGTGCGACCCCAAACTTTAAAACAACACGTGGCCAGAATTGATGTGCGCGGTCTCTTTGATCTTAAATAGATCATGCTGTCTCTGCCCTTGGCATCAGCTGATATAATTAGCAGACGTTTTGTGAATTGACCAGGCCCAGCAAAAAATAAAAATAAAATGTGAATTCAAACTGTTTGAAACTCTGATATGGGTGGAGACAGAGGGGGCAGGGGGTCCGGACCTCCCCATGAAAATCATAAGTTGCCATTTGTTTCCTAGAATAAAAACTGGTACGAACCTCCCTCGAGAAGCAATTCGACCCCCCCCCCTCTGTTGGAATTGTCTGGATCCGCGCACGCATGTCTGACAGGAATTTTTATTTTTTTTGCATATAGCAGGTATAGCTATCATACTTTCTAGAGATAATTGGTAGAACTGCGCAGGTGCGCTGGCTGATCTGCGCCTTTGTTGTTTGCATACAAAAAGTTTCTCGCGGAATTGGGTAAAAAAGCTAAGATACACGGACGGTAAACGAGAGGCTTTTTCGACCATTTTTTTCTTATCTGAAAGTAAGCAATTGTTGTGGTAAGCCAAACTTTAGACATGCGCCTTCATCTACATTCCTTCCTTTTATGTGAACATTTATGCCCCTGGTAAGACTGTGCGGATGTGCAGGCTCGTCTGAGCCTTCGCTGGTTGCATGTGCGAGAGGTACCATAATCGTTTCATAGACAGCCCAATGTAAAGCATGATGCAGAAGCATGCTTAAATCACTTTTCATCTTGGTTTGTGCGTCTGTGCATACGTGTGATGATCCACAGGAATCATTTGATGTGTAAGACCCATAATACGATTTCATGAGGACGCCGCGCTAGGCTCATCAGTGTCGTCTTTGTTTGATAAAAAGTTCCATCGGATATACAATGTATAGTTATTTTATTGCGCTTATTGCGTGCACGTTTTGGTGAAACTTAAGTATGAAATTGATGCACGCACATTTAAAGCACAGCTAATTAGTGGGAGTACTTAGGTGTCTAGATTCTCCATCAACTCCAAAACTTTGAGTTACACGACGAGATTGCACAAAAGCACAGGCTCCCCTGAGCCTTCGCTGATAACATTTGTGATAAACACCAGCCAATATGGTTTCATCATGCTCGGATCCAGTGATTAAAAAAAAAGACGCTTGGGCATATTTATGACACAGAAAGACCAGAAAGGCTCAATGATACAGACACGTAGGACACTGTGTGCACGCGCGCGTGGTTGTGTACATGTATTTGATTTTTGTCATGACTGGACAAAATATCTCCGTGATTTGCATCAGTCCGACATTCATTGAACCTAGCGTTTATCATTGAATAAAAGTTTGGTATGCATCAATGCTGGATGCACGCACACAAGCGACACTGACGATCGCAGTGACAGGCGAAACACTCCTGTTCCGCTGATATGTTTGTTAACTGACGTGCTCGACGAAAAACGAAAGCATCGTAGACAGACACACTGATTGACCAAATGAACGGAAAAAAACGTTGTGTACGAACTTTTAAAAATTACAAATAGGAAAAATGTCCACTGTACGAACTAATACATGACATTTTGAGATGACCGGTCATGAATAATTTATGGTGTACGAACTATTTGAGTGTACGAACTAATACAAGATTTACAGTATATGTGAAAAGCTAGTTGGAACTCAGGGGGGAATGATATCCTACAGCCCAAAATGTGACGTCTGGGCGAGCCCGAACATTAGCATTTGGATTTTTGGTGTGCTCTCCTGAAAATCCTTTTTTCCAGTATAATGAAATAATTAGTACAAGTAATCTTCCTTTTCATAACCCCTTAGTAATGAAATATTACAACGTTTTAGCATATTTTTCTTTAGATTATGAAAATTGACCCTTTTCTAAATTCAGTTGGTAGATTATTTTGCACAAATACTGTATCTATCCAATACATATAAACTACATGGCCATTGACTAGGTGTACTTTACGCATGGATGAATGGTTATAGTACATTGCTGCATAATATTGCACTAGGTAAATACATTGTCATCAAGGTTGAATATGGACTACAGTTGCACTTCAAAATATTTCTTAACAAATCAGATAGAAAAAAAACAACAAAAATAATCATTAAGATGCTCATGATTTCCGACTTTAAAATGCTTTCACTGTGATTCGTAATCGAGTATTGATGATATAATACCCTTACACGTGAAAACAATTGATTTCTAAATGTTTCTGGTGAAGTCAAATTTTGCAACCCCTTCCCCCTTTGGTAGAGTCTCCTTTTTTGTCGTAGGGATCTGCCTGTCTAAATATAACCTTAATTCGTTCCTAATACATCAAGCGTCCTATTCAAAAGGATACCAGTGATCTCTTATGCATAGGGAAGTTTTGGGAAGCATCTGAAAAATAGGCAGATACCCTATCAAAGTGTCAGAGGTCCTTCGCACTCCCTGGTGTAATGCTCATGTATGAGCGAACCAGTATAGATAGATAGATAGATCTAAAGTTAAATATGCTGTGCTTAACTGTTTGTGCCTCATTTTGACGGGATCAATTTTTCCTTGCAGTGTTTACACTTCCGCTAAAAAATTCCCCATCCTGCGCACTCGAGATATTACAGAGTAAACAACAAACATGGCGTACGTATGGAGCGGGTGAATGTAGGGTATTTGACAATAGTCATCATCTTCAGTAATTGCCTCCCTCAGTACTTGAGTATTCTCGAAAAGTCGAGTGTGACGGCAGTCTAGGGATAGCCTGGTCCTCCATATTCTCACGGTACTAACAGTTCAGTGATCAATATTTATATACTTACTGAAGATATAATCAAAGCAATCATAAAATTTGTTAGCTTACTATCTAGTCCTTCAATACATATCATCTATTGACAGATGTAGTCTAGTATTTCTATCTGGCTTCCAATGTAAACACAACCTCCACACGGCAGCCATATTGAATTGGGACTTCATATTCTCACGGTAACTAGTTTGTTTTTGGCTTGCAGGAAGTTTCTGACCTGGTCATGTAATTTTTTCTTCAAATTCATGAAAAACAATATGTAACACGCTTTGAGCTGTCAAAGCTGCGAGGATTAGCTAAAAATATTTCGAGAAATATGAAATTAATATGACATGGGTGGGAAGGCAGATGACATTTGCATTGTTAAAGTGATAAAAAAATATTATTCATTCACAACCTAAATATTTTTGAAGTTTCTATTCTGTGAGTGGTTTGTAGCCTTCAGTTCACTTATTCGCATATGTAAAATGCTGATAGATGGTGTGGTGATTCATTTATACTGGAATAATGGTTTACCGTGAGAATATGAATGCCTTGAGAATATGGCGTTTGAGTATACGGGCCCATACCTGTAGACACTTGCTAACACCCGACTTGTACAGTAATGTAAAACATCATGTGACCTTTTCTACCACTTTGTTTCATCTAACTCACTCAGCACTAGCTATTCCAGAATACCAAACTATGTCCAACACGGGGGTTAAGACGTAATGGAACATAGATTATTTTATGGAACCCCACCCACCTCTGAAGAGTAAAGAACATGCACGTGTTCGAGAATATTCGTTCAGAGAAATATACATTTATAAAGAGGGCATACATTTTAAGTGTTCCTTTTGGACCGAGATTCGATTTAAGAACATCTTGAAGTCCTTTGGCTGCTGAAATGTTCACTGCAAGAGCCTGCGCAGCCCTAGCAACTTCAGCTTTCGGATTTAACGAGGAGATCGCTGACATGTTTTGTTTTCTCGTAACTTCACGTTTATTTCGAGACTTAGGGACCGGTTATTTTTTTGTGTTTCACAAAACTATGGAAAGTCGTTCCTGCTATATGAAATAGATGGGTGCCTAGATTTACCGGAAAGACCCGAATTACCGGAAAGACCGCCGGAATACCGGAAAGACCAAAGAATAATAGGGAATTAAAATATGTTGTCCACTTAGTTATGTATTAACCTGTTTGGGGCTGAAAGTATTTTGTATGTTTATTGCCAATATAATTGTATCATTTTGAATATTTAACCCTCTCTTCGAATCTTGTTTATTCAAAGAAATAACAAATTGGATTAAGGCCCAATTAAAAGACTCTTG
Source organism: Loripinus fragilis (assembly GCA_964019695.1). NCBI lineage: Eukaryota > Metazoa > Mollusca > Bivalvia > Lucinida > Lucinidae > Loripinus > Loripinus fragilis. The sequence continues at coordinate 31,140,959 of OZ026525.1, read as the reverse complement.
TTAACCCCTACTGATAACTAATAATCCCATCAACGTGTCAATAATGGGGAATTAACCAGCCTTATTAAATGACCATTGTTAACATCAAGACCTAACAACCCAATCAATGTAAATGATTAGTAAAGGTGGACATACCAGTATTTGAATAGATGACACTGCATATATATTTTTTTCAAACTTATCTCGTTATTCCAAGTATTTACTAAAATATGTTTATTTGAAATAAACTTTTTAGATTTCTATTCTGTAATGTCCAATTTCTTTATTGTCCACTATAAGTAAAATTATTAATCAAATTATAAGCAACATTTACTTTTTATTATATTGATTAATCAATTATCACCAATTCAATGTTTCCCTATTATTCTTTGGTCTTTCCGGTATTTCGGCAGTCTTTGCGGTAATTCTGGTCTGTCCGGTAAATCTAGGTACCGGAAATAGACTGGTGCTCTCCCGTTAATAAGTTGTCAGCAAATTAAGACAGGTAAAGTCTAGTAGCCATTGCGCCTACGTATTGCATACACACTGACGTCATGAGTGACGTGGTATTGGAAAATACCCTTGAAATAAAGTGCATTTTTTTAAACAAGCCGTTTCATTAAGTTTGTTTTGTTCTGGAAGTTTTTTTTATATTTTTTCTTTTACTTAATTATCAAATTATAGCAACTGAAAAAATACTGACGTTTGTGTTGAAAAATCTTTTCTGGAGCATGCGCAGTCGCATGAGTAGGATTCTCTACTTGTAATTAACACGTTACCTATCGTAATATGCGGAAGTATAGCTTTATGTACGAGGGGAACCAATCTAATGCGGAAAATCGAAGCACATGTTGATGAGGTTCTCAATGGGGTTCCTCGGAAATCGGTAATAAGTCAATTTTAGGTCCAAAAATCGTTTATCAGTAAAATTAAGCGGCAAATTGCGGTAATCAGTAAAATTGCTTGTTGAATACTGAAAGTACAAGGTGACACTCTTTCAGTCGTGGGTTCTCGTATGGAAGAGTCTATCCCAGGGATGGGGTACTCCGATATTTTCATATATACGTAGGTTTGGAACATTATCTTGGGTTCGTATCTTGTTTTTTTGTTTTGTTTTTTTTTTTGGGGGGGGGGGGGGAAGGGGGTGTTTTTACAAAATTGCACTATTTTGGTGAGTCATTTCTATACATTTCAAGGTCAAGATACAGAATGAGAATATGTTTTGGGACCGCAAAATTACAAATAATTTTTGGGTATGCCTGATATTCCCGATACTTTTTTGGGGAAACAGTAGATGCTGGGTCCAGGCCTACGTATGAAGAAAAATTGAGAGTACCCCCTAGGGTGTCTTAGGGTACAGATTTATACTTCTACTATAGCCTTTGTATGGCAGGCTAGGGATTAGGATCCCTTTCTATAGCATGATTTCAAATGGCCAGGCTAGACTTACAGTTTGGTGATCATGATAATAATTAAGAAAAAAGATTCAGAAATGTCTCCATCAAGACGGGAAAGTCTTTAAATCCAGGAAGACATCGCATCTTATATAATCATCATGTATAGGTGTATGACTGATCCTGGTTATCTCAACTAGATGGCAGGCTACGGATACGGATCTGTACCTTTAGTCTGTCAGGCTCGGGATACGGATGCGTTTCTCTAGCACGCTCAAATAGGCCAGGCTTTAGATAAGAATTGCCTCCTTCTAGATGGGAAAGTCTAAAAGCCTTTTATTTTATCCTGTGACAGGTAGAAATGAACACGCATGTATGCTGCTAATATATTTATTAGTAAAGCTATACGAACTACAAGAGAGATGATAACTAAGAGAATAAGCGGACAGCAGAAGCAGCCAGGTAGTTTTATACTACAGGCTGAACTCTTATCAAGATCGTATCATGTTGCAGTGTCTATATGCAGAATATACAACACCCCCTTTTAAAGCCCAATATTTTGGAGTTTACGGTATGCAACAGTTCATTAATAAAATCGTAACCGTAAAACAGTTCATTGAGTGTTCAATCTTTCATTCATTAATTCCCACGACTGAATTGTCTGTTTATCATCACAGTTTCTCGTTACAGATAAATCAAGCAACACTGATTATTTTGTGGTTCCTTATCAAGTTAATTATACTGTAATCTTTCGGGCGGTTTAGAAATTCGCCCAGATCGAGTCACCACATATGGTTTATTACTAGTTTCTTGAGATACGTTTAACGGTACACTAGACAGCTGTTCAGGACCAGAAGAGTTGGACAAGAGTGTATCAGATTCTGTAATCGCTGAATTGTGTGAATTTGCTGAATCACCCTGCACTTTTCTTTCCTGCACATGTACCATCGGCTGAAGGTCAGTTGGGTCGTTAAGTTCGACTTCTTTATTCAACCTAACCAAATGTCGCCTATTGCGCGAAATTTCACCACGGGGTGTGTCAACCACGTATGATCTTGGTCTGTCTGCAGCTTTTAATACTTTGCCGTCTACATTGAAAGATTTAACGTGAACGCTATCGCCTGCACGTAATGGCGTCATATTTCGGGCTCGATGTCTGACGTCATAATTCGTTTTGGAGTATGCACGTGCAGCATTCTCTTTCTTAAGCAGTGAGTTTTGATTGATTACTTTTGGCTTCAATCGATCTGGATTTTGCGGAAGGATAGTTTTGATTTGTCTGCTGTAGAGAAGCTGAGATGGGCTATACCCATTACTGAGCGGTGTGGCTCGATAATGCATGAGTGCAATGTAAGGGTCGTCAGACTTCTCAAGCAAGCGTTTGCACGTTTGAACAGCGCGTTCAGCCTCTGCGTTCCCTAAAGGATATCTAGGCGATGATGTAATGTGCTTTATACCGTATTCTTTCATGAATTTCTGCATAGCCTGCCCTGAATAACAACCTCCGTTGTCACTGGTGAATATGTCGCAAACACCATGCCGACTAAACATCGACTTAAAATGAGTAATAACTTCTTCGGTTGTTAAAGAGCGCAATTTTGCTAATTCAATAAATCTTGAATAGTAGCACACAACCAGAAGGTACGTGTGACCTTTCCAAAAGAAAAGGTCTGACCCTAAATGTTTCCAAGGCCGATCATCAAACTTAGTACTGATCATCGGCTCGGCATGATCATTCTGAAGTTTTGCGCAAACGTCGCATGCTTTGACTTTTTTTTTCAATGTCACTGTTGATGCCTAACCACATACAGACTCTCTTGCTCTCAGTTTACATTTTGTTATTCCTTGATGCGCGCCATGAATTTTGGTGAGCATATCTGCTCTCATTTCTGTAGGAATAAATAATCTGCCTGCTCTCATTAATAAGCCTTTATTTATTGTTATCTCGCCCCTCAAATGCCAGTACACTTTTCCTATCTCGAGTGCCTTATGTTTTGTTTCAGGCCACCCATTATTGCAGTAATTGGCTAGTGTTTGACAAATTACATCTCGACTTTGCTTTTCCCTTATCTCTTGAAGTCTAATATCTGTGGCTGGCAGGTGTCTTATAACCATGTCAACATATTTTTCGGTGTCTGAGGAATGTTGCTCCTCCTCCAAAGTCAATGAATGAACCACAGGGTTTCTTGAAAGCATATCAGGTATAATCAAGGATTTTCCTGCGACATGGGAAATAGTGTATGAGAAAGGCATAAGTCTCATTCTGAAACGCATAATTCGTAATGGCAAATCACCCAGGTCTTTGTGACCGCCAAGCAACGAAATAAGCGGCTGATGATCAGTTTCAATATGAAACGTTTTTCCAATGAGAAAATCATGATTTTTCTCGCAACCGTATGCGACTCCTAAGGCCTCTTTTTCAATGGTGGAGTAACGCTGCTCTGTCGGTGACAGGGCTCTAGATGCGAAACTTACTGGTTTCATGTCTCCGTTGTCTTGTTTCTGAAACAGCGCGCAGCCTAATCCATAACTACTCGCATCTGTTTTTAATACAGTGTAGCGATTCGGATCGTACAACGCAAGTACGGGTGCATTTATAAATGATTGCTTTATCAAGTCAAAAGCTTTCTGCTGATCTGGACCCCAGTAAAACTGATTTTTTGAGCTTAGTAGATCTCGGATTGGTTTCGAATGTTCAGCTAACAATGGCGAGAATTTACCAAGCTGATTTACCATACCTAACAGCCTGCGCACACCTTGTACGTCAGTAGGGGCTTCCATGTTTTTGATCCCTTGGACCCGTTCAGGGTCCGCCCAAATGCCTGAGGGTCCAATTATATGACCAACGTATTTTATTGATGTTTTTCTGAACTCAGATTTTGACGGATTTATGGTCAGATTTGCTTCATGCAACCCCGTGAGCACTTCATGCAACCTTTCGTCATGCTCAGCCTTTGTTCGACCAAATACGAGAATATCATCTGTCTGGCATAATACTCCCTCAATCGATTCTACCAGTTGGGTCATTCTTTTCTGAAAATATTCGCTACAACTGGACAGACCCATGGCTAGACGATTGAACGCAAACCTAAGCTTTGATCTATTCTAGGTAACGGGAAATTTTCACGTTTGACGCTGTCATTGAGACGTGATAAGTCAACGCAGATTCTTATTTTACAGTTAGGTTTAGGCACTACGACCATACCTGCGCACCAATCTGTGGGTTGGTCAACACGGAAAATAACGCCCATTTTTTCCATGTTTCTGAGCTCTTGCTTCACCTGCGGAAGCAGAGGAATTGGGACTCCACGTGGAACTTTAAGCGCATAGGGTTTCGCTCCTTCTTTAAGCGTGACGTGGTACTCACCACTCATTTCGCCTAGCTCCCTAAACAAATTGGGATATTTCGACTTAACCGTTTCCAAGGTTATTACTTCGCTCAAACTAGCGTTTGGATGTTTAAACTCAAGCAAACTTAGCTTGGTTATAGCTGGTCGACCTAACAGGCATCGATCTAGCCCCTTTACAACGTAGATACGCTCAACCGCTGAGCTTGCATTAGTCTCGAGCTTTGCAGTAAACGAACCCATGGCCTTCAGTGGTACATAACCAGGACCGTACAACCTTTTAGAGTTTTTTTCTAAAGGTAACTTGCCAATTTTAAGGTACATATCCTCTGATATGACCGTAACATCGGCACCACAATCGAGTTTAAATCTGATAAAACCTTGTCCTACCTTGAGGTCAATAATCCATGGTTCATCTGAATTTGAACTAATTGAACTTAGCACTGCCATTTTGTGTCTTTGGCTTATCCCCTGTGTGTCTTCTCTGTGTGTTTTGGCTGTGTCTCTGTCGGAATTTAACTGAGTCAATCTTATTTTCCGACAGAACATAACTTCTTACTATAGACTGCTGCTCGTGGACTGCTTCTTTCTGCCTGGCTTGTGTGACAGCTTTCTCAAGCGTCAGAGCAGGATCCAACTGTAATTTCTCAGAAATTTTAGCGTCCCTGAGTCCAACAACAATTCTGTCCCGGATTAACTGGTCCTTTAATTCACCATAATCACAATGTTCAGCTAGCGTGTACAATGATGTAATAAACTGATCCACCGACTCCCCCTCTTCTTGTTTTCTTAAATTAAATCTTGCACGTTCAAATATTGTATTTCTTCGAACATTGAAATAGTTCACATATTTTCCTGTGACCGTTGTATAAACTTTTTGCTGCTCATCTGATAATCCAAACGATTTTAAAACGTCATCTGCTTCTTTCCCCATACAATAAACCAAGGCGTTTACTTGCTGTTCTTGAGACTTTTCTGAAAGACCACTAGCAGTTTTGAACCGTTCAAACCTCACAAACCATTTCTCGAAATCTGCTGTTTTTTTAAAGTCAAACTGATCTGGAGGGGTAACTTGAAAACTAGCCATTTTCTGTTAATTTAAATTTCACTAATACAACTTCAAGTCTAATAGGTGTTAATTGTCGCGCACTTTAATTCAGTTAATCAATATTCCAGTAAGTCACTTCTGACACCATATTTTATCCTGTGACAGGTAGATATGAACACACATGTATGCTGCTAATATATTTATAAGAAAAGCTATACCAACTACAAGAGAGAGGATAACTAAGAGAATAAGCGGACAGCAGAAGCAGCCAGGTAGTTTTATACTACAGGCTGAGCCCTTATCAAGATCGTATCATGTTGCAGTGTCTATATGCAGAATATACAACACTCGAGGTAGCCATTGTTTGTGGTGTATTACTGGTCCTGGATATCCCAACTTGGTTCCACAAATTCCGGAAGATCTAAACTAATAGTTTAGCATAAACATGATTATTTCACTAGATAAGCTTGCGCCGATCTAGAGGGGGGATAGAAGGCCTGGACCACTCCCTCTGAAAAATCTTAAGTTATATGTGTTTCTATAGAAATAAGCATTTGGACTCCCCCCCCCCCCCACTGAAGAAGTTGGACCCCTCTGAATCCTTAGAAAAGTATAGAAATAAGTTGAGGACCAGCTGTTTCCTCGCCGTCAGAACTGGACCCCCTAACAGAAATTGGATCCGCGATATATGATACTTATGTGATAGTTTCAATTCTGGAATGAACCATTATCAGAGGGAGTATTTCTGTTGGTGATTTTTGTTTGTGGAAAATTGTCTTATTCTCACTGTTATTTGTGGAATAAAATTCAAATGCCTAAATTAATGTTGTTGCATTAAGTAAGCATGGATTTAAGCATTTTATTTGCAACAAATACACAAATTGTTGCCGCTCACTTTTGTATGGTGTTTCCACAGCAATGTTTTATTCCAACGTGAACGCATGGAATAAGATCACGTTCTTTGTTTGCTTAGCAACAGCAACCTATACTTTGCATGATCGTGTTTTTGCATATTCTGAGGCAGGATGGTTCATTAAATAAATGTGCCAAATTTGACTGTCGTACGTAAGGCTTATTTAAAAGATATATATCAACTCTCATTTATTTTTGAGTTACCCTCGTATATAACTTGAATTTGGGAAGAAAACAATGTGTGTCTTGCTCGATAGTAATCTACAGGTTCATTTAATACACTCAACGCATGCAATTTCTCCAAGAATTTCTCTTTATACGTAATTTTAAAATACTTCAATCCTTTCCTTCATGCTATGCGCCACCCACTAGGAATAATTATATAAACAAGAAATTGTGTTTATGAAACACTATGCCCTAAACATTAGCTTGGCGATAAGAATGGTCTCACCATGTTTTCCACCACAAAAACTACTTTTCATCCTCTATCAGCTGACCAAATCTGAGCTACAAGTTTTAATAGTTTTCAAGATATCTTTATTACAAGTTTTCAAAGTCCAAATTTGCAAAGGGAAATAACTCGAAAAAATGCAAAGGGCTATAACTCGAAACAAATAAAATAACTTTTTTCTTATGTTCACCAGATGATCTACTGATTATCCTCTATCAGCTGTTTAAGTTCGTTCAAAGCTCCTGGCTGTAAGAGTATTTGAGACATCAAGTTTTCTATGTTCAAATTTGCAAAGAGCAATAGCTGAAAAAAATCTTTTGTAATTTTCACCAGGATAGTTCGACCAGATAAGAAAGACTGGGCGGTTCTTAGCTAAGATCCACCCCTGGACATTTCCATATAAAAATCGGTAAGACAGAGTGTATTTATTCACCTGTGAAGCACTTTATACCTGTATATAGTCCGACCAGCTAACAAAGACTGGGCGTGTCAGACAGAGCGCTGTCATATACTGTCAAATAAGACTAGTCTGCAGTAAATCTGGTGTAATAGCCTATGAACGCTTTATTCGTGCAACCAACTGAAGCGCAGACGACAAGGGTGACCAACTTTATACGTTAGCATGCCTGGTAAACGTTATCTGTAGTATGCTGCATTTCATTTACCAGGATAGATATGTTGTGAAAATTTTGGGGGAGGGTAGGTTTGCACTTTCTTCAAATTCTGTCTGTATGGCAAAACTGGTTTGATTTTTAAGCCTTATAAAATAATAACAACCCCAATTAGAATTCAGCGGGACAAGGTTTAAGTATCTGGATCATGAGAAAAGGGCATACAAACATGAGATTTGGTCTTATCGCATATTAGCAAAAGCCTCTAATAATCGCTCATTCTGGCGTGTCCAGAGAGACTAGATGTCTAAAAGCTGGTCAGAGTCTTCTTTAACTTGTCTACTTTGTTTATGCGAGAAGCGAACACCCTGGCGAGGTCATGCATACATGCAGGCTCGTCGGAACCTTCGCCACACGCCAATGTAACAAGAACCATCATCTCGTGTACTGACTAATCTATAGTAAAACGTAAGTGTGATTAAAAGTTCATTGTGGACCATTATTTCATAATCTTATTCAGTATGATAATTTGAATAGTTAAAATTTCGAACATTGTCCGAGCACATATATCTATACTTAACTACTAAAGAAACCTGACACATACTGTGTGTCAGTTTTTTGGTAGTAAATTGATACGATGCACACTTGTATTTCCATTGCGTAAATTTGAACAAAGGTAGACTAAGATGCACTGAGATTATTTGAAAAGATGAGCTAATTTCAGACGTCAGCTATCAAAACGTCACGTAACCCCTAAAATCGTTTTTTGAAAGAACAAAGAAATCACACAAAATTCACTAGAAACTGATAAGTGTCATACTTTGTTATTTCATTGACCTCTTCTGGGCATTCATGCATTGCTCAACCAAAAGCCTATTTTCATCCTCTAAACGTCAATTTTATGCTATCAGCGTTTAGTGAGCTTAAAAAAGCACTGCCACTTAATCAACTTTATTCACTTTGTATGATGTTTGGAATGCATTTTGACAATAAAAAAATACCAAGTGAGTATGATCAGGAAATACAACAATCATAAACCGCAAATAACCCAGTGGCACCGCGAGGAAGAGCCGCTCAACCATCACGAGACACCAGGAAGACAAATTAAGCAAAGCAACCAGCTCTCTCTTCCCCATCAAGATGATTGCGATACTAGAATGGACATAAAGTAACGTACAACCAAACATAGAACAATTACAGACTCCCACAATGGGAGTAACAATAAACAAAAAGTCAACTACAACAGAACCACCGCCTTAGAACGGACAGCAGCCTAAACCACCGGGGGGGGGGGGGGGGGGGGGGGGGGGGGCTTAAATGCATTTTACTGGTACCAAATCTTCGCCCTAGATTCTACAATGTTTCAGTCATTTTGAACATCCTAGCTGCCGCCTACGCCCATTTAGCGACGTCAAGCGTTACAAAGACATGCTGCTATGTCTATACTGCAAAGCTTGAAATTCATACATGATTAAAGTAAAGTGTAGCCAAATGGCACTATAACAAAGTAGACATCATACACTAAACGGCAACATACGTTAACAAAGAAAACACGGTTATTTTCCATAGTTTACATTGTTTCTTAAGTGTTGTTAAATTTGGTTTGTTCCGCTTTTACCATTTAACGTGACGCGAAACATAAGTTCTGATTCTTGAATATGCATTCTCTTACAATGATTGGTTGACTCCAAGTCATTTCAATTTCTAGAAATTGCTTAAACAAAGGAAAAAAAACACTGCCGCTTAGACAACGTCGAAAGCTCAACTTAAGACCCCCATATCATACGTCACAGCAAGAAATCATAATTTTTTAAAATGCACTTTTGTCTGTCCTGGTATTGGCCTTGCTTACATGAAAAAAAAAATATCTAGGCATACATTCCCGATGCAAAAGTGATAAAAACGGTATTTTTGACGCTGTGGCGTCATGTTCTATATTTGATAAATAAATTTTATCGAAGAATACTTTCTAATGTCTTGTTATCAAAAAAAAGCATATCGGCTTAGCTCTTTAATTTGTTATTTACAGGTTTGAAACAAGTAAAAATGGTCAGGTTTCTTTAGTTGTTCAGTATAGACTAGTCAGTGTGTTTGTTATCCATGCCTTTTTCTCACAATGGGGCTCAAAACTACTACAGATTTATACAGGTGTAAAGCGCTTCACAGGTGAATAAATACTCTCTGACTCACCGATTTTTATATGGAAATGTCCAGGGGTGGATCTTAGCTAAGAACCGCCCAGTCTTTCGTATCTGGTCAAACTCAACTTGTGTTGAAACCTGTCTTTAACTTAGGTCCCTGTGTGTGTGTGTTTTCGGACCCTCTGTGTGCCTGCTTAGTTAGATATGCGCTTTTCTGCGCACCTTGTACCCTAATAAGAAGCACTGTTTCAATCATGTGTCTGTTGATCTCTTCTAGATCTTATTTTAGGGAAAAAGTGGAGAAAAAGGACCTGACATAAACACCTTTTTTTCAGCAAACTGTTACTGATTACTGATGGTTGGGCCTAAATTTTACTGATAAGTGATTTTTTGGCCAAAATTTTACTGATTTGCGCTTTTTGGGTCTAAATTTTACTGATTAGCGATTTGGGGGTCCAAATTTTACTGATTAGTGATGTCAGAGGTACCCCATTGAGACCTTCTGCTAAGTGGCTACTTACAACTAATCCTAACTTGTGGAGAAAGCTAATTTCGCCAAGAATGTAATTTCGCCAATTGAACAGTCCAACCGTTTTTTTTTCACTTGTGTGACATCACATGCTCATTTTGAAAGTGGAATTTCCAACGGCAAAAGAAAAGCTGTCAGTTTAGATGTTAACATGGATTCTCTGTAAGAATAAAAAATATTCCCATAGGGGTCCGGCACGCTACGTCTGGGATTTTTCTCATTCTTTGTGTGTGAAGCAGGTATGACCCCCAAACAGCAAAACAAGCCTTAAAATTTCAAAATGACATCTGGTTACCATGGTAACCAAGGTGATTTATGTCAAGCTGAGCTTTGCAGAAAATGCAAAGAAAAAAGTGAAAAATAGGCATACTTGGCTGACCATTCCTTCAAAATGTGTTCATCAAATTTCTAAAACTAACATACTTGTATACTGTACCGGCTTTGCTCTATATGAGAGAATAAGAAAACATAAGGTATGTAACCCACGTGAGTAGCACGTGATTGTTAAAATATGCAGATTTTGACAATTTCCAAAATGTGGAAAAAATGGGAATTTTACATATTTTGAAGCAGTTTTTGATAACTTTTGCAACAGGGTACAAGAAAACCACTGCTATGAATATAACAAACAGAATGTCTGCTAATGGAAACAATAAAAAACTGGATGGAGAAATTGTTTATTTAAGGTCAAGGTCAAGGTCATAAAAACTCCAGTTCATGATTTTTTAAAATTTGGTATTTTCACATGTTTTGGACCAATATCAGGATGGGTAAATGAAAGTAAATAAGAAAGCAAGTGTTACATTCACTAAGAACAACATATAAGTGACCAAACACAATAATAAAATGTATGAATTTATTTGAAGGTGAAAGTCAAGGTCAAGGTCACAAAATGTAGAATTTCAAAATACGGAAAAACTTGGTTTTTCTCATTTCTTGGCACAATATTAAGATGGGTAAATAAAAGAAAGAAAGAAAGCAACTAGTCTATGCATTAAGAACAACACATCAGTTATCAAAAGCAATTATCATATGGATTAAAATATTTTAACGTAAAGGTCAAAGTCAAGGTCATGAAATGTAGAAATATAAAATGTAGAAAAACTGTGATTTTCACATGTTTTGGAATATTAAAAACATTCAGATGGGAATATGAAACCAATAAGAAAGCCACTGATGTCTACATTAAGAACAACACATCAGTTAACAAAAGCAATACTATAATGGATGAATATATTTACATTTCAAGGTCAAGGTCATTTAATGTAGAAATATTAAATGTTGAACAACATAGTTTGCTGCAAGTTTTAGAACATTATTTAGATGGGTAAATGAAGGAAAGTAAGAAAAAAGCTAGTATATGCATAACGAACAACACATCAGTTAAAAAAATAACCTAATGAATGAAAATATTCGAATGTGAAGGTCAATGTCAAGGTCATCAAATATAGTACGTCTGAATTACAATTTTGAAATATTCGATTTTCGCATGTTTTGAACAATATTAAGATGGGTACATGAAATTAGGTAAGAAAGATACCAGTCCTTCCATTAAGAACAATACAATAGTTAACAAAAGCAGAACTAAAAAAAGAATTTATTTGCATGTAAAGGTCAATGTTATTCAATGTTAGAATTCAAATTATGTGTAAAAACTGGGTTTTTTCACATGTTTTGAAACAATATTTAGATTGGTAAATGAAATAACGCAAGAAAGCAACTAAACTATGCATTAAGAACAATACATCAGTAATTAAAAGCAATAAACAAAATTGATGAATCTATTTGAATATGGAGGTCAATGTCAAGGATACCAAATGTAGTCTAAATTTAAAATGTGGAACGACTGCAATTTTCACATGTTTTTATACCATATTTAAATGGGTATTTAAAAGCTGTTACTTTGGGATTAGTCTTCGCTTATTGATGCTTTAACTGCTGATATCTCAAGTATTCTTCAGGCTATACAGAACAATTCAGCTTCCTCAATGTTTTCAATAGAGTCTATATCTGATTTTATACTCTTTTCAAAGGAGTTTGTATATGATATAGCACATTAGAAGTGATCTAAGTTATCTATTCTTTGAATCAAGTAAATGTTTGCTATTTCCACACCCACTGAATTATGTCTTATAAAGAGGATCTTACAAAAGTGATAATAACATTTGAAATTTATTAAACAAGCCTTTGAACGAATCTGTTTATCATTCATAAGACATACTTAATGCAATTTTATCACCTTTAAACTTTGTTTATTTCAATGAAACATTGCATTATGTGTCTGTCAACCAGCAGGAGATAAGAAAATAAAAAAAATCAGTAAATCCTGACAATTTTATTTCCTAACTTTTCCTTAAGATATGATTAAGAAAATGAATACCCACACTTTATGTTTTGTTTAAGAAAGTACTCGTAGTGATTTGTTGCTTAATATATCACTGGCTGGAAGCCAATCATTAAAGTGAATAAATCACGAGCATTAAGCGCGAGTGATTTATCCACTAAAGACTGCGATATATTAACAGGCCCCAAATTAAGGGTGCGTAACGTAAAAATATTTTTCTTATTTCTCAATCAAAACATATGCTGTGGTACTCAAAAGAACCTTGTCACTGAGACGGTTCTTTTGAGCACCCAAAACACATGTTTAAACTGAGGGATAAGAAGATAATAACAATTTTATGCTGAAAATATTTTCTTAACTGGCCTATTGTATTAAGCAACAAATCACTGTGAGCATGAATCTATTTCGAATAGATTCACACACAAAATTAAAAAAAAAATATGATTGATTCCTCAGAGTATATAACGATTTCACCATCTAAAAAAAAGTGTAAGAATTTCCCATAATTTGTTTGGACAGAAATGCGTATTTTTGCTGTTTGGAATGAATATACAATTATTTTCATTGAGTGGAGTGAAAAAAGAATATTTTTTTAATCTCCATCTACGTCTATTATTGAAGTTCTGTAATTGTAAAAACGACGTTTCGCAATTTTCTGTGACCGTTTCAGGGCCTTACATGATAGATGACTTCATGAGAATCAAAATGGCTATCAAATGACGTCAGGCCAGTCTGTACCTAGTTCGTCCAGTTATTTATCATTCAATTAATCACTGAATTCAATCATTGGTTACATAGGTGCTAAGTTTTAGAATTAAGAAATAGATTTGCACTCACAGTGATTTGTTGCTCAATGTATCGATTGCTAGAGGTCAGCAGTTAAAGTGAATAAATCCTGAGCACAAAGCGTTACCGAATTACTTTGCATGAGCTCGTAAAACACTTCTGACAACATTAAAGCAATTCCAAAGGGAAAAATCTTTGGGTCCGCCAGAATTCGAACCCAGAACTCCTGCGTGACAGTCGACCACTCTAACCATGTCGCTAAAGAGTTAACCCAACAGTGAGGCTGTTAGGAATGTCACTGTCACTACAATACGATACAGGTCTTTTTTCAAAGGGCTTACATAACAATACGCATAAACCCACATTATCTTACAATTGGAAAAAATGCTATCTTTGACCTTGACTATCCATTCTTATATCATTTGCTTATTTTTTGCTATTGCTTACATATATGATGGTGTCCTTTATGACTGTACAAGAAGATTTCATAGGTTTTTTTACCCACAAACAACCCGGGAAATCCGAGTTACAAAATGAGCAAATCCCGTTTTTTCAAGTTGAATTTTTATGTTCTGTGACCTTGAAATTGACCTTCACATTTAAATATGTTATCCTTTTAACTTTGGCTTTTGTTTCTTGATGTTTTGATCTACATATAGTAGCGGTGGCTTTTTCAGAAACGCTTTTAAACCAAACCAAAAACTGTTAACAAATAGATGAAAATCGCCATAATTCAACATTTGGATATAGAAGAATTTCTGACCTTGAACTGCATATTTATATCATTCCACCAGTTTGGTATAATTTAAATAGTTGCTGTTATTATTTGTATTACTATATCAAAGTATTTATATATATATATTCTGGACACATTATAAAATTTTGTTACGAACTATGACTAAATTACTGTTTTTTCGCCTTTTTGAAAATGTTCTATTTGTGACCTTGACACTGACCTTCATATTCATATTCAGCATCTGTTTAGGCTTTGATATCAATAAAATATACCTTTTTCTTTATAACCATATTAGTTTTTTATTACTATCTTCAGCTACACAAAGGGTTTAAATTCGTGAAAATCCATTTTTTCTTCATTTCAAAGAAGACATTTTATGACCTTGACCTTGACCTTCATACACCAATTTCTCCAACCGGTTTGATATAATTTTAGATAGCTGTTATTATTATTTTTGTGAATATATAAAAGGGTTTATAAATATATTCTTGAAACATTACAAAATTCAGTTCCAAAATATGACTAAATTACTGTTTTTTCGCCTTTTTGAAAATGTACCATTTGTGACCTTGACATTGACGTTCACATTTATATTCATCATCTGTTTAGGTTTTGGTGTCAATAAAAGATACTTTTATTAGTTGTCATGTTACCATCGGCAGCTACCCTTCATAAAAAGGGTTTAAATTAGTGAAAAATTCCTTTTTCTTCTTTTTGAAATCAGACAATTTATGACCTTGACCTTCATACATCAATTACTCCAATCGGTTTGATATAATTTTCGATAGTTGCTATTATCATCCATGTGAATATATCAAAGGATTCATAAATATATTCTAGAAACATTACAAAATTTTGTTCCAAAATATGACTAAATTACTGTTTTTTAGCCTTTTTTGAAAATGTACCATTTGTGACCTTGACATTGATCTTCACATCTATATTTATCATCCCTTTAGGCTTTGGTGTCAATAAAATATACCTTTTTCTTCATTACCATATAAGTTTTTTTCTTACCATCTTCAGCTACCCTTCATAAAAAGGGTTTAAATTAGTGAAAAATCCCTTTTTTCTTCATTTTGAAATTATACAATTTATGACCTTGACCTTCATACATCAATTTCTCCAACCGGTTTGATATAGTTTTCGATAGTTGCTATTATTATCTTTGTGAATATATCAAAGGATTTATAAATATATTCTGGAAACATTACAATTTTTTTCCAAATTATGACTTAATTACTATTTTATTTTCGCCTATTTTGAAAATGTACCATTTGTGACCTTGACATTGACCTTCACATTTATATTCATCATCTGTTTAGGTTTTGGTGTCAATGAAAGATACTTTTTTCTTCATTACCATATTAGTTTTTTCTTACCATCTTCAGCTACCCTTAAAAAAAGGGTTTAAATTAGTGAAGAATCCCTTTTTTCTTCATTTTGAAATTAGACAATTTATGACCTTGACCTTCATATATCAATTTCTCCAATCGGTTCGATATAATTTTAGATAGTTGCTATTATTATCTTTGTGAATATATCAAAGGATTTATAAATATATTCTGGAAACATTACAAAATTTTGTTCCAAAATATGACTTAATTACTGTTTTTTCGCCTTTTTGAAAATGTACCATTTGTGACCTTGACATTGACCTTCACATTTATATTCATCATCTGTTTATGTTTTGGTGTCAATAAATCATACTTTTTTTCTTCATAACCATATTAGTTTTCTTCTTACCATCGGCAGCTACCCTTCATAAAAAGGGTTTAAATTAGTGAAAAATCCCTTTTTTCTTCTTTTTGAAATTAGACAATTTATGACCTTGACCTTGACCTTCATACATCAATTACTCCAACCGGTTTGATATAATTTTCGATAGTTGCTATTATTATCTTTGTGAATATATCAAAGGATTCATAAATATTTTCTAGAAACATTACAAAATTTTGTTCCAAAATATGACTAAATTACTGTTTTTTCGCCTTTTTTGAAAATGTACCATTTGTGACCTTGACATTGACCTTCACATCTATATTTATCATCCGTTTAGGTTTTCGTGTCAATAAAAGATACTTTTTTCTTCATTACTATATTAGTTTTTTTTCTTACCATCTTCAGCCACCCTTCTTAAAAAAGGGTTTAAACTAGTGAAAAATCCCTTTTTTCTTCATTTTGAAATTGGACAATTTATAACCTTGACCTTGACCTTTATTCATCAATTTCTCCAACCAGTTTTTTTCTAAGTTCAATAGTTCAGATGTCGTTCTGTATATACACGTGAGTGGTTTTCTTGAGGGCCGTTGCAAAAGTGTTCATAATAATAGATAAATATGTGTAATTTTGCGATTTTCACATATTTGGCATTTTGCCAAATTTCCCCATATTTGGGCCCCTTGTATGAGGAATTTGAAGGTGATAATGGTTTTATTCTTGTATCATTCTGTCGTTCCAATTTAGTAGCCCCAATCTCACGTAAAAAACTTTTTGTAAAGAATTATATAATGACAAGAAAACAACAGCACAATTGGGCAGGGTCTGGAGTTCTTCCTGTCAATTTCTGCTGCATTTTCACAGGATCAAATAATCTCCGTTTCCATGGCAACGAACACTAAATCGAAAAGTTTGGCACCAGTTATGTAGGTTTTGGGTCACACCCAACAAATACGCAAAAAATTATGAAAATCCCAGACATAGCGTGGCCAACATTTTTTGATTCTTACAGAGAATCCATGTTAAGCAGTAAGAAAATGCATATATGAGTGGCAAGATAATGGTGACTTACCTGCATCAATCTTTTCCCGCCATTTTCACTAATTCTTTTCAACCTCAATATTTAAATTATGATCCTGATATGTTTTATTCATCAAAAACATCACTTCCTCCATTTTCATTTGTGTTGACATCATCACAATGGTGAGAAAGCTCAGTGATATATTGGGGCCCCAAGCGGAGAAATTATTGATTTCATCAAAGGGGGTTCTTATTAATGTTAAGACCAGAAACAATGGTCTGGCTGATAATTAGAGATTATCTCATGGCGCTTTGGTTATCGCCCGAAGTATCAACCCGAGACCCCATTATCAGCCCGAGAGCTTTAGCTCGAGGGCTGATAATGGTCGAGGGTTGATATTGAGGGCGATAATCAAAACCCCATGTTATAATCTGTTTATCACATATTCCATTTCACTATTTCAACCGCGTTTGGCGTTAAAAATGTAAGTAAAACAGAGGAATGGCGTAATTTTTGCGCTACGTCACGCCACTTGTTTACATCTGACGTCATCAAATAATCAACGTTACGTGCCGGGCATGATAACCTCTCTCCGTTCAAAATACATGACTTCCGGTTATCATCACGGCAGGCTGATAACCAGTTGGCGGGAAAGAGCTTATCGCATATGCAGACTTTTGGTTATCACAGCAAAATGTGTCTTAAATATGTGATAAGCAGCTGTACGGATACGCTCACATGTCCAGCGCTTTCAATGTTTTCATTTTACAAAGGAACGATGTTAGCAAAGCTCTGTGCAAGAGAGTACTGTACGGACCATATATCTAACAATGATTTTTTGATAAATTATAGGCCTATCAATCTTTCACCTGCAATGGCTTGATGTATCCCTAAAGTACATAAAAGAAAGTTTTTTTCATTCACTGCCTGTGTGGTAGCACCCCAGTGAACATAGGGGTTCAAATCAATCTGAATTAAAATTGAATATAGAAAAAAAACAAGACTGACATATTTTTGATTACAATGAATTAAATCATAGAAGATTCACGATAATTATGTTCATTGAATGAAAAAAAAACGTTTTGTCTTAAAACATCTTTTGATTTTTTATCTATCCAACCCTTTAAGATACCTCTTTTTCAGGTCAACAAGAGTTGTCGAACTTAGATTACTATTTTTAAGATGGCGGAAAACCGATGCATAAACAAATCAAAGTTTCTTGAATACTAAATAACATACTTGTATT
The DNA here is from genome assembly GCA_964019695.1 of Loripinus fragilis. Taxonomy (NCBI): domain Eukaryota; kingdom Metazoa; phylum Mollusca; class Bivalvia; order Lucinida; family Lucinidae; genus Loripinus; species Loripinus fragilis. The sequence goes on along the minus strand of OZ026525.1, from coordinate 31,122,695 downwards.
TTGAAAGTCGCATTATTATAAAAGGTTGAAATTTTATGTATAAAATCATTTTCTGGTCAGTTTTTTTTTTATTTATTTTTTGCTATCCACAGAGCCACATCTGCTTATGTTGGCGAAAACTGATTATCCCAGTATATTAAAATTCAAATTTGACCACCTCTCCCCGCCAAAAAAAAATGAAAAAAAAATCGACCAAGCCTATGGTGTGTACATGAAAAAACATCAGTGCCCCACGTTTCATCTGAGGTCAATAAAATAGACACACCGGCGTTTCATACAATAATTCGATCTAGATAATGACCTCATGCTTTTGAAAATAAAATGGTGGATCCCTTGTCATAGTGTGTTACATCACAGACTTGGATTTTGTTAATTTACCACGCAAAATTATAATTGACACCTGTAGGTATAACAATATATTTATTAGGCACGATTTTTTATTGATTTAACCATTGAAAAGTGTATTAAAGTGACTTATTATTATTATTTTAATAGGGGTTGGTTTATTGCAGGTCAAAATGACAGGCACCTGCTCCTCTAATATTTTCCCCCATCCAGGCAATGTGATGGTTTGTTTACATGTTTACATGATTTATGTAAGCATTTTCTGATTTAAACCATTTTAGATAAAAAATGACGTCTATGATCATTATGTAATAACTATTAAATAACTGCATTTACTAGGGTATATGTACCACCTCAAGTTCAACAAGTATCAAATGATCCCATAAAATAACCTCAGTCAGGTAGGCACATTAGATATCAGTCATATGTATGCATTTTTTGTCCACTGGTAGAATATGTTATATGACACAAAACATGTCACATGCCATTCGATAAGACTGTGTAATTATTGATTACTTTAATAATATACTCTACCAAAACATATGTTGTGGGTAATCAAAAGGAGCATCTCAATGAGATGGTTCTTTTGAGCACCCCAAACAAATGTAAATTTTAAGAACTGTCTCAATGAGATGGTTCTTTTGAGCACCCCAAACAAATTTTAAACTAAAAAAGGATATATTTTAAATATTGGATTTCACTCATTTTTTATATCTGGACCATAACTATTTCAGAGAGTATCAGAGAAAATTATTGACCTTTAACTGTACATATATATGAACCTAATCTATTGAAAGCGTGGTAGCTCAGTGGTTAGGCACTTGCCTCTGGTGCTAGAGGTCCCAGGTTCGATTCCCGCTCGCGGCGAGAAAAATTTCGGTGTCCGAACACGCTTTCTCTAGTGTCATTTGCAGGGATGACGCTAGATAAGTGCATTGTCCTCCGGATCGGGATGTTAACTGGATGTCCCCTGTGCAGGGAAAGTCACCCCCTGTGCAGGTTAAAGAACCCTACAGTAATTTCGATATGGTTACTTGTAGGCTTTCATCCTGCAACCCGGAGTGTACAATGTACACCTGCCGATAATGCTCGAAAGCGAGCGCCAGTCAGTATATAGAGAAAGAAAATAGCTAGTTCATGTTAGTGTAAAACTGATTTAATTGAACCGGTTGCCCTCAACCTTAAACATTTTCATAGGTCTAGATAAGGAAATTTTATGAGCGTAAAATTGAAATTATTTTCTTACCCATCAATTTAAACATGTATTTTGGGTGCTCAAAAGAACCTTCTTATTGAGACAGGGTACTTAAAAGAACTGTCTCATTTAGACGTTTTTTTGAGTACCCACAACATATGTTTTGGATAATAGATTTCCAATATGCACTCTTATCTGGAGGCCTGATTCTATTGTGGGTACTCAAAAGAACTGTCTTAATTAAGAGTACCAACAAAGGAAATCATTCAACAACAGCTTAAAATATGGAAAGTTTTATTTAGAAATATTATGCTCTTTTATCTGGAGCCAGACTGGAGATATTTCGGGTCTCATGCACCCAATCCTACGTTCTGATTCATCTAAATTACTTAAAGTCTTTGCATGCTGGGTAACTATTTATGCTTGCTGACTTGCTGACTTTTTTTCAAAATCAACATTTCTGAAAAAAATCTTTCAGGAACACTATCAGAGTGTTAAACAGTTTGGATCCAGATCAGGAGCAACATGCTGTTGGTCCTGATCTGGGTTCAAACTGTTTGCAAAGGTTATCAGCAGATTACAAAAGTCGCAGCTAGGAAGGAAAGAGTTAATGATACGAACTTATTTTTTTGTGTATGCAACAAAGTAAAAGTTTTCAGTATCAAATTTTAATTGAACATTAATTGGTCACAATGTACGAAATCCTATATGCACCAATTTAACATCAAATTGAATATTGATACCACCTGTTTGGAGCTTATTTCTATTGAAGGTGCTGTATTTAAATTGGTATTAAAGGATTATGACTGTAAAAAAACCCTAAAGTTCATAACCCACATATCATCGACTGCTTTGTCAAGTTGACCTTGCTGTACAGGAGGGCCAGGCCCCAGTTATATATACATGTATATATAAGCAAAACATTAAAGCGAAAAATTATATTGGATATACAAAAGAACCATCTCTATGAGATGGGTCTTTTGATTACCCACAACATTATGTTTTGGCTGAGATAAAGGAAATTTTTTTCTGTTTTATCTAGAGACCTCCAGAAGAGTCTGAATGGGGTTTAATTAATTTTGGTAATATGTCAATGAGGTTTGAGACTTTATGGTTAGTAATCACAGTTGTTTTTGAGCTTGAAATTTAAGAAGTTTTAGAAATATTAAGTATTTGATTCTGTGTAAAGATATTTTCTTATTAATAACTGAAAATTCAATTATATAACAATTTTTGCATCCAATCACAACCCTCATATAATTTTGTTACCAATATTTTAAAACAATGTATATGCATAACTATATGTATATTATTTATTATACAGTCGACTCTCGTTAACTCAACTATGCATAACTCAATACTATCGCTTATCTCGACTCGATGGCCCGGTCCCGGTATTTTCCCCTATATATTATTGCAATTCCACAACGTTTATCTCGACAACGGCTAAGTCAATAAACCTGATAACTCGTTACGAAAAATTGGTCCCGCTGATCAATTTTAGTGTATTTTACAACGCCTAACTCGATTCCATTTCAAAAGAAAAAGACAGTCATTAACTTACCTTTTTATCTGAATGTGTCCCCAATTAATCCACCGTTTTGAACGTAAATTATCTCAATTTAATTTAAAAACCATCGATTGTTTGATCACTTGGTCCACGTGTGTGACACATGCAGTTGTAAATTAGTGTGTTGTAAAATTACATAATTGACCGCGGTCGGCGAATTCTATTGATCTATTTTGTACAACTTCAAAGCGGGTACATGTCTATATATGTGACGGCTTGAGCTAATGTGTCATATTTGAGCAATCTAATGAGTATTAAGCCTGTCCGATGACTGGGCTAAAGTATAATTTAATTGTTTCTCGTGCCATGTTTTGATTTTTGAAAACAGATCAGGCACTGGACAGTTGTGCGTGTAAGGCTATTTTCGGACATTGGTCATGTCATGACAAAAGCTGACGAAAATTAAAATGTGCATGTACACTGTCTGTTGGGGCAAAAACATATGACGACGTACGAAAGGGTAAAACCTGTGACCGCGGGACCAGTCGCTGATACCTTCTTAGAACAGAAAATGCTTTGTTTATTTTATTTTGCCGTAGAAAGTGAAAAAATGGCCATAATATCGGGACTGCAGTACCTGAAAAATGATTCTATTTTTCCCCTTTTTATTCTTGCTTTTTTTTTTTATTTCAATTCCCAATGTCAATTGATTCTTCCCGCAGTTCATTAATGTAATGGCTACCAATAATGATCTCTTAATGGACGAGTTACACGTGAGTTATTTTGCCCAAAAATTGTGGCTATGCGTCATGATATGGTTACCTCGAACTACTGATAACTCGACACATTTTACTCAGTCCCTTGAAATTCGAGGTATCGAGAGTAGACTGTATTATAAAAGTGTGACGTGTCTGACTGCAGATCAGGGGTCGCGAGTTCGATCCCGGCCGGGTCCCATTTTCGTGGAGATTGATCATGAAATAATTTCTACGGTCATTCTCCTCCCTTCCGCTGATTCATTCAAGAAGGGTTGTTGTCAGAACTTTACAAGCGAAAGTATGTGCACAAATTACTGGTTAACCGCTTGCTCAAGCCTGCCCAGGAAAAAGTGTGGTTAAGTGAACTGACCGCCCCGCAATGACCATAGCTGTTGACAAGGGACGTAAAGCAACAAAAACAAACAAAAACAAAACAAACAAACAAATAAAAGTGCGACTACTATTTCAGAGAGTATCAGAGAAAATTATTGACCTTTAACTGTATGTATTTGTACCTATTCAAGTGCTAATGCACCTGTTGACATAGTTTTTCTTCATAAAGGTGAATAAAGCACATTTCAAATGTTGTTGCTTAACATTCTGTAAGAAACAAAATTTATGTGAAAATTCTACAAATAGATTAACAAAAATGTCAAACTTTTTTTTTCTCATGAAAATAAAGATGTCACGAAGCTGTTGAGTTAATCCTTAAAAGGCCAACAAAACTTTGCAGCAGATATTTTGTTGATTTTGTTGTTTCTTTTTGAAACTGGATAAGTTTGATGTTTCAAGTGAATCATCTGCATGCAGATTCACATGAAATATCATACCCCTTTTCCCTACAAATTGTCAAATGGGAATTGTTTGTCTAGAATTGGGAAAAAACCATACTTTTTTGGCATTGGGAATTGGGCCGAATTTCGTCCCCAAAATCGGGTGATCGAGAGCCCTGAGTTAATTAGATATTCATAGGGCGACAGCTTTTTAACTCTGTCTGCTAGTGTAGTCTGCTGATCATCTGTGTAAACAGTTTGGACCCAGATCAGGTCAGACGAAAAATGTAGAGCCTGATCTCGATCCAAACTGTTTGACACTCTGATAGCATTTGAAAACCTTAATTTTAGAAAAAAAATGTAAATAATTACCCAGCATGCAAAGTCTGAAAGAGTTAAGTAGTGCATGTGCTTGGGCACTATAGATAAACAAAAAAGTTTTGAGGCGTGACTGTATTTACAATATTAACAAGAAATATCTTTAAAAAAGATATTCGGCGGCTCTCAAATACTGACGATAAACGCAACCAAATTCGCTGGTTTAGACGAGGGCGCAACACCCTTGGGCCCTTATAGTGCAACGAGAGGATTTACTCGTAGTAGCACGACTGATATGCCGATAGTCGGTCGGTTGAAAATGTCCGATAAACAAACAATTTTAACACAATTTACTCGAAAAAAAAAGTTGATTTTTTCTTTGATATTTTCGACTTGAAAAGGGGATTTTTCATCCGAACATAGGAGAAAAGAAACGTTTTGGCATTGGGAATATAACCGTATAACGGCCAAAAAAGACTATTGTCGAAATATATGAAACAGACTATAATCATGTCCAGAAAGTTACAAATATTTTATTTAACAAGCGTAATATTACTGTAAAGTCCTTTCGAATTTAGTGGGTTATTTTATAATGCACTTCTTTACTGTGTGCAAGGCATGTAAACAATGATAGTGACAGCAATTTACAAATACTGTACATCGGGGGTTGACCTATATTCGAGACGAGGTCGTTAATACATTTGCATTTTTAGACCAAGTGCACAGACTAGTTCTCTGCCATTTACATGTATGTTTTCAAGTTTAGTTTCATGTTTAATAAGATTGTAAGGACATTCTGAGTATCAACCAATGAGAGCATCTTTTTCCAGTCGGTGTGATGAATATTACAATTTAAAAATGCTTCTGATTGGTGAATAATTTAGAGCTAAAGCGATATTAGAACGGCGGCCTTTTGGCCGCCGTAAAAATACGGATCTATAATTAAACAAGGCGATTCCGGCAGTGATGTCATCGATTTCTATACTTTGGTACTAAATTTAAGTTATCAGTAGATCTCGTACAGTTATTAAACGTTATAACAGATTATGGGATTTACCTTTAATATGTCACTCTTATAAACTGTTTGTGGAATAGTAGAAATAGAGGTTAAAAGGCGTTTACTTACAATTTACTATAATATTCTGACTTACATGTACATAGATGTTCCACCAAGATTGGCTCATTTAAGGCCTTACGCACCTACCTTTGAAATAGAATGATCCAAAGGTTATTACTCCAAGGTGGCTTGTTTGTTTGATTTCATTCTTTACGTCCCATCAACAATCTTTCAGTTATAAAGAGATGGGTCTTCCTGGGTTGAACCAGTACTAAGCTAGGATTAATGTGTCTTGCTCAAGGACACAATGCAGTGACGCCGGTGAGGCTCAAACCAGCCGCCCCTGGGTCTCGAGTAAGCACTCTACCACTGAGCCATGGCGCTCTCTACTCAGAGGTTGTGGTACATTTATAAAGAAATGCAGTTAGAAATGGATTTATAAACATGTTTCTAATTTCTAAATAAGCTTAGTACAATATATCTGAGGTCATTTCCCTCTTTGCCTACTAGTCTCATCTGCTGGTAGCCTTTGCAAACAGTTTGGACCCAGATCAGGCTCGACAAATTAACTGGCCTGATCTGGATCCCCCCACCCCCCCAAAAAAATTTTGATAGAATTTTTTGAAAATATTGCTTAAAAAATTAGCAGATGCCAAAAAGCTTGTAAAATTACCCATTAGGCAAAGAGGTAAAGCCTTAGTTCTTAATGTATGGAACCTTCAGTACACTTTGATGAAATTACCTTGGACTGTCCATTATTATATACATCCATATTTAAGGAGTCACAGGTTAGATTATTTTTTATTGTCCCGTAAGATTACATAGAGGATCTTACATGAGTGCTCATGTTTTATTGAATTTATTAAACAAGTTAAGGAAAAGAGATAAAATGCGAGGCTTGCCGAGCATTTTATTTCTTTTTCGCAACAAGTTTAATAAATTCAATAATACAGGAGCATGAACTTTAGATTTGATTTGTCATATAACATTAAAATTATTTTGAAATCATATTTTTGGCATGAAAAACGTTAGGATTTTGCCATATGCGTCACATCATTTTTTTTAAAAGCGTTGTGTCATAACATTTCCCGAAAATCTGTAAACTACTAGTGGTTTATCCATTTTAACGCATGGTGTTATTTCACTTCCAGGTGTGACGTCATATGATAAATTATGGTATTTTAACCAAGTATTAAAGGCCTGAGGTTATAAAACTAATTTCATGCTCAACTCAACATGAAATTTCAACTGCTCATAAAAACTAAAATGCTGAATATAAAGACTTTTCTTGCATTCAAACTCTCAGATGTTGCCTTTATCATGCTTATAGTCTGTTGGCATTTTAACATCTGTATTAAAGATGCTAAAAAGCCAACAATTGTTGGCACTTTAACATTTTTAAGCATGATAAATTTCGTGCTCAGTTGAGTTGCATGAATAAAGTTTTATAACCTCAGTTCCTGAGCACATACCAGTACTTCTATAAGCGCACACTGGGTACCTTATAGGTTATCAAATTCTTTGCATGCTGGGTAATTTTTCATGCTTTTATTTTTTTCAAAATTACCCTTATCAAAAAATTCTTTCAGGAAAGCTACCAGGGTGTCAAATGGTTTGAATCCACCTGATTGTATAGCATTTTACATGATTTTTGTCAGGAAATTGGTAATGTACATGTAGGAAGGAAGCTTGATGATGTACATCACAATGAACATTTTTTCAGTCATTTCGGGATGTATTGGGTTGAACCAGTAGTAAGCTATGAGGATAAGGTGTTTTCTCAAGGACACAATGCTACAAAATGATCAGATATGAACCCGCATCCTGGTGGTTATGAATCTGGTTCTCTACCAACTGAGCTACTGCGCGTCTGAAGTTTAACATGTACTGGGAAATTTTAATCCGTTAAATTTTGTGATTTACTTTTAATGTTGCAGGATATAAAACAGGGTTGTAGTCAAAATGAGTGAGGAAGCGACAGAAACTATGACTGGAGAAGAAGAAAGTAGTTCCTATTTCTCCAATCTAGATTTCTTCATTCTGTCTTTGATGGCAGGAATGGCTATATATTAGTACTTTTTCAAGAACAGGCAGCCCAAGGAAGAAAAACAGAACTATGCAAGGTTGACAGTTGGGTAAGTCATCAAGAAACTTGATGCTTACTACATATACATGGGCCTTGTCATGAGAAAACCTGTCTTTGCATTTAACTCTTTGCATGCTGGGTTATTTTTCATACTTTTGTTGTCCTCTGCTGACTTATTTCATAATTAACTTTTACCAAACACTATCAGAGTATCAAACAGTTTGGATCCAGATCAGGACCAACATTCTGTCGGTCCTGATCTGGGTCCAAACTATTTGCAAAGGTTATCAGCAGATGACAAAAGAAGCCGCTTGATTGCAGAACTTTTTTGTCAGAAAGGGTTTGGAGGCTTACTTTGAAGTATGGCTTATTTTGAGATTTACTTTTAATGTTGCAGGATATAAAACAGGGTTGTAGTCAAAATGAGCGAGGAAGCGACAGAAAGTATGACGGGAGAAGAAGAAAGCAGTTCCTATTTCTCCAATCTAGATTTCTTCATTCTGTCTTTGATGGCAGGAATGGCTATATATTGGTTCTTTTTCAAGAACAGACAGAAAGAACAGCCGACCTTTAAAAAGTTGACAGTCGCGTAAGTTATCAACTAGCCTCCAGATAATGCACCAGTCATTTGTAACCAAGGTTCCCAAGCAGCGGAGAATAGCTGTGTTTTTACTTTTGCATTGTCCCCATAGTGTGTGGGAAATGCCGGGGATTTGATATAGCAAGGCAAACATGGCAACTGCAATGTAAACATAATAGACTGCGGGGGAAAACTGCCGTGATTTTACTAGCTCGCTGCCCTGCAGTGTGGGGGTTAAAGCAGGGAATTGCTAGATGAAAAATCAAAGTCCCTGCTAATCCCCACTGGGGCTGGGGAGACCATGGTAACAAATGACTGGTGCAAAAGAGCGCATAATTGAAAATTATTTTTCTTTTTCTTATCTCTCTACCAAACATATGTTGTGGGTACTCAAAAGAACAGATTCAATAAGACGTTTTTTTATCACTCATCACCAAACTATATATGTATACCGGTATTGATGGGGTAAGAAAACAATGACAATTATAATTATGCAATTTTTTTAGCTAAACTGGAAGGACTTGATGTGAACCATACATGCCAATCAGGGAAAATCAGACTGAGTCCTGTTTTTCGGGGCTTTCTAGTATCTACCAGGTAAGGTTCAAACCTGCCTGTTCAGCTACCGAGACTAGTTAGAGTACTTTTTTGGTTTTACATAGCAAGGATCTGGCCAGCTAACCATTAAGTGCCACTATCGGCCCCCAATGAAATACCATTCGAATAACATTTCGCGGGTGGATCTACAGTGGCCCACTTTAACATGCTCACTGGGAGTTTGACTACTATACTTTCCGGGTAGTGAGTAATGAAGGCGCTGATCAGACTGCACAGACTGGTCTGCGCCTTTGTTTTTCGCATGCAATACAAAATCAGGTTTTCTCGTGTCAAGCTCTATATTTTATTTGATTCAAGAGCAAGTGTTAAAATCTAGAATCATTTAACAAGACTGATCTAGATTTTCAGAACTCTTTTGGATGAGACCAATACCAGGTCTGAAGATAAGACTGCTTATGAAAATCATTTTTCTTATTTCTCAGCCAAAATATATGTTGGGGTACTCAAAAGAGCAATCTGAATGAGACGGTTCCTTTGAGCACCAAAAACACAAATTTTAATTATTAATAAGAAAATAATTAGGGGATTACTGTATTCAAAACTTTCAATTGGGGATGTATATCGTCGAATATATGGTCTGAAATTTAGTTTTACGACGAATTGTTCCTCATTATGTACTCTACTAAAATTGCACAAATGGTTCTGCTCCATTAACCAAAGGGGCTGCCAGAGCTCTAGATAAGAAATGTCTTTAAACAACATCTCCTCCTGAAACATTGTCCGATTCAAAATAATTTAACAGAATTGTTCCACATGATGCACTTTACCAAAATTTCACAAATGGTTCCACTCTACTGATCAAAGGGACTGCCAGTTCTCAAGATGAGAAATGTCTTTTAACGAAACCTACTACTGAACCACTTAGTCCAAATCTCGGACCCAGTATAAACGGACTGGTCACTAACGGAAATACAAAGTTATGTTGTCGAGGCTTTATTTAAGCGCTATTCAAAAGCACTACAGCCAATAAAATTGATTCTGAACATACACAAGATTATAAGAGGTTACTCCCGATATGCGAAGCTGAAATAATATGAGTTGCAGTAAAAAGAATTGAAGTTTTCTCTTCTTTTTATGTTGATTTCTGACGATTTTCGGCTAAAAGTGTGGAAAATAGCTAAAAATGGTACCAAGATTTCTTGCTGATGTTCTTAAAAACAGATAAACTTTCAATAAATATAACAATACAGTCTTAAAGATAGTATACTGAACCATTGCTTTTTGAAGAAAAATTCAAAGATATGCAGGGAAATAACGGAGATATGATTATTTAATCGTCAACACACTTCCGTATCCGTTGATCCACGACAACGTATTTCCAATATATACATTTACCTGTATATAAGTGACCAGTCCGTGTTTATTGGGTCCGAGTCCAAATTAGATATTATAGAAATTTTGTAAGGGAGACAAATCTTGCAAGTGTGGCTGTCTTGTTTGTAGAGTTATTTCCCTTGATTCTGGGAAGATTGATTTTCCCATACTGATTGCTACAAGAAGGATGGGATTGTCCATTATATGTTTTTAGGGGTCACAGGTAGACTTTCCTAATAGATGTACTTAGTTTCTTAATATTGCATTTATCATACTAGCAAACAGTGCAAACCCTGATGAAACACAGCAAACTACCAAACTACCCTTTCAGGGGTTTGCAGTATCCAAAAAGTTTATAACCCATTGTCAGATGAGTTCAATCAAGTAATGCCCCTGGGGCCAAAAAACATAAAAAAATCTTCTTGTCTGAAACCACCTAAGGCCTAGAGCCTTGATATTATGTTTTTTTTGTAGCATCATCTTGTGAACATCTATCAAGTTTGCTCAAATTATGCCTCTAGCGGCCAAAAATGGCCCCGCCGCAGATGTCACATGTTTGTTGAGGTTCTACATTTGGTTAATTTTGTCAACATAACCTATGTTATGTCTGCTGATCTATCAAAATTCATAGCTGGACTTTGAGAGGAGCTATGCTTTCCTATACCTTTATAAACAGTCACTCTCAGGTGAGCGACCGAGGGCCTAATGGCCCTCTTGTTTCATATTTTTATATTTCTGTTTCAGTCCATTAGCCAGAAGTAATTCATATGACCCCAGTTTTGTCAACAAAATGAAAAATTCAGTAAGTATTGAGAGTTACAGACCAATGGAATTTTCCATAGATGGCATACATTAAAGATTTAAATGTCAGGATGTTCCATTGGATATATGAGGGGTCACAGGTAATTATTTCCAGATATAACTGAAGATCAATCAGTGCAGGGAGGAGGGGATTTCCCCATGTTGTTCATCGATTTAAGACAGTCTATATATACTGTAGGATTTTACAAACACATCGAGGGGTCATTAAGTTCAAACTCATATACAACCTTCTTACTTGTGTAACAGTCAGTTTTTTCTAGGGGGTGGGGGGGGGGGACTGACAGTTGCACCCATAACAGGCCAATTTGGCTACGCTGGTTTTCCAATGAAAAAACAACATAACAATATAACTGAAGTATGAATAAAGTTTTGCATCAAAAGCATATTGGAGACAATGAGCGAAAAAAGGGGAGTGGTGGGATCAAAGTCTAGGAATGTATGTATATAGTCCATGGGTGAAAATTCCAGGATTTCCTGAATTCAGGATTTTGAGGCTGACTTTCCATAGAAAGTCAGCCATTAGACAGATTATTATAGCATTTATTTTCAGTTCACCTTAGGACTATTTAACTTGAAATTGTTAATAATTTATAGGCAAACAAGTTTTTAGATTTGACAGAGCTCTCACTAGAATTTTGAAAACAGGAGTTCAGGACTCCCATCTGGCAAAAAAAAAAGGAGTCCCACTGGAAAAAGTGGGAGTCCCACTCCAAAAAAGTTAGAGTCCCACCAATTTGTGCATACCGTAAATCTTTTCCATTTTAGCCGGAAGTGATACATTTGAATAATTTTTAGACCGACTGAAATAACACTTTAAGCATTAATGGATTGTTCCTACTTAACAAAACAAACAAATTTGGTATATTTTTTCATGTAACCTGAACACACATTTTTTTGTTTGGCCTTATCAAAATAAAATATTAAACTGTTGGTACTTGTTTTATTCATTAACAAGACAGGCAGACAGACAGACAGACAGACAGACAGACAGACAGACAGACAGCAGTCCTCTGTTTTGTATAATCTTATGTAGATGGAAGTCTTTTTTCTTCTGAAAAATTGCATCTCACTTGTGTCTACGGTTGCAATGAATAGACTGACATTACTTAGCCATTTAACATGGCTTCCACCATTTTACTTGCTGAAAGTGATTTGTTTGTGTTTATATATTCTCCAGCGAAGGTTTGTTGTATCTACTTTTCGACAACGATAAGTTAAGATAGCGAATCGCAACCCTTGGTATGACAAGATGCTAGACACTCGGCTTGAACCGATGATTTATTTCATCTCACGGCTTGTAGTGTAGCTTCATTTGGAACTTTTGTCAGTCGGACGTTACCGTATATGGCTTACAGCTGTACCGTTTTTTTTTCAACAGTTCTCAGACTCTTTTGTTTGCCGTAGCAATGAACGAATGAAGAAATGCAAATCCGTAAACTTATTGTTTTTTCTCCATGTTAACGCAAACGAGTGCAATTAAATATGTTTTCTCTTTCATCCCTAATCAGTCGAATTCCGAGTTGGTAGTCCGATGTTGTTTACAATACCCTATTAGTTTTTCTCCCTTTAATTAACAGTAATTCGCTAGCACATCTTTTTCAAACATTATGTGATAATCCTTGCTTAATTACTTTAATTATCACCTAGTAATATCCCACTGTCCTGCATCGGTTATCCTGTCAATCACCTGTCAGAATTGCTACACTGCAGTCCATGCATACGATTGGTCAACAGAGACAGGACAATAATCAGGTCAACCGTGGCTCGAAAAGCGTGTCACGATCGATAATTTCACAGGGATTTTGATCTCCCGGTGTGTATTTATCTCTTAGCTACTGGATTTTTAGCGTGTGCCGACTAAAAAAACATGCGTACGCCGAACTCCCGTTTAGTGAAAAATCATGCGTCCCAGGGAAAAAACATGCTTACCAATACGCGTAATTCTGCGTTGCCGAGAGCTCTGTTTGAATTTAAAAAGTTCAGGATTTTTTAATGATCGTCTGTCTATTGTAGCAATCAAACTTTGTTGTAACAAAGTGAATTGAAGAAACTTCCCTCAAATAATCACCAAAAGAAATAAAATAGCCATACCCAATATTCAATGGAGGTGTGTTTACATTGTCTGGAATTCTCATTATGACTGTTAATTTAATTAATCTCTTATCACTGTTAAACATATTAATTATTTATAATGTCTATTCCAGGTAATTCAGTTTGCAGTATAAATATTTTTTAAAACTGAGCAGCTAACTGAAATCATTTTAAGAAGCTACGGCTAACTTCCCTTTAGATGTACAGACCCCTGAAATGCACAAGCTTCAAATATTCAAATGCACTCTATTTTATCATGGAAGCAAACACTATAAAACCTGATCAGACTACTCCTAAATGAACATTCTGATCCAGGTCCAAAGTATGTTCGCAGAAAAGGGAGACAATGTTTTTTGTCTTAAAGAACCCCCAAATGGATTCATAGCTCATAGACTATTCACATGATAAATCAGGCTTATTTCCAATGAAGACCTTAATTAACCCTTATCCAGCCAGGCACAACTTTTTTCATCTGCTCTCTCATAGGTAGCCTATATTGCAAACAATATGGGCCCAGATCTTGGGAGCAGTCTGATCAGGGTTCATTGTGTTTGCTTCCATGGTAAATCCTACTTATAGTCAGAAGTGCACTTGAATATATGCAGCAGATGTAATAAGCAGACAACCATTTCAGGACAAAAATAATGGCAGGGTGAATTTGCAGCATGTAACAGTTTGATGCATTTATTCTGCCTTTTTTGTCTGCCCATTATCTTTGCGCACAGTTTGGACCCAGATCAGATCCATCAATATGCCCGGACTGACCTGGATCCAAACTGTGTTGCAATCTGATGGTATTACTGAAAGAATTTTTAGAAAAAAATAATTTTGTAAAAATCAAGCAGACCACAAAAGAACATGCAAAATTACCCAGCATGTAAAGAGTAAATGTCATTTGAAAGCCTGCATATGCAATTAAAGCACTAAGCTTAGGCATTTAAGCCAGCTACAAAGTTACTGGCTTATGATTGTAAAACATAATAAACTTTTAAAGTCCTGCCAGAAATTTATTTGCCATAGTCATTTTCCTATACAATTACTTTGTAAAAACCACTATTCACTTGTAACATGGAAGTCAAACATAGCATTGTAAAGCGACTGCTCTTGCTATGTACATTCAATTGTTCTTGTTCACCTAAATCCTCAAGGGGCAGTCCAATCAGGATTTAGGCTTTATGCTCAAGTCTATCCGTCAGATTGTTTAGGTTCGATACGGTAATGTCCTTAGAAACATTGTTATTGATTAATTAACTATTCACCTTCTAATGTCATCAGCTGAAACCTTTGCAAAGAGTTTGGACCCAGATCAGACCTGACAAAATGTCTTGTCAGATCTGAATCCAAACTCCTTGGCACTTTGATGGTATTCCTGAAAGAGTTTTTCGAAAACTTTAATTTTGAAAAGAATCAGCAGACGACAGTAAAGCATGAAAAACTACCCAGCATGCAAAGCGTTAATCCACAGGCTGATAAGATTGTCTGTTGACATCATGCTGGTGTTTGCTAAACTCTGCGGCTGCTAATTACGACTAAATATAGTCTGCTTTATTGAAGACGTGTCTGTAGCAAACAGTGTGGAACCAGATCAGACTGCTCCTCTTGGAGCAGTCTGATCTGGGTCCATATTGTTTGTCTATAAGCCGAAATTAGTCCTTGACACAAGTATTTACAAACAGCAGACAACTTCAGCAGATGACATTTTTTTCGTAGCAGGTGAGTAGCAGGTGAAGGGTTAATAGAAAAACTGATAAATTTTACAAGACTGCATGTTCTTAGGTTACAAACTGCGTCATGACGGGGATTTGTGGGTGTTTGTCTGGAAATGACGCTAAATCCTCCGTCAATGACACTAAATCCTCCGTCAATTGGTACACCCAGTCTATCACATTCTTTAACTCTATGCATGCTTGGTATTATTGCATGCTGTTTTGTCGTCTGCTGAATTTTTTCAAAATCAATTTTTCTGAAAAATTCTTTCAGGAATACCATCAAGGTGCCAAACTGTTTGGATCCAGATCAGGAGAACGTTAAAATAATGCTTTTACGCCAATGAGATACATGCCAATTTCTTATGGGCTGACCCATTTCTGTTGTTGTGACGCCTTCCTGGCATGGCAGACACATAGAGATCTTTCCTTCGTCATATACATATATCATATATCATCGTCATTGTCTTCACAATTTTCGTTTCCATGTACTCAACAACTTTTGAAATGATGCATTGACTTCATGAATATTTAACCATAGTAAGAAACTGACGGAGAAAGACTGCTGTGGGGTGGAAGTTCACGACAGTTAACCCTTGAAGCGCCAATCACAATTGCAGCAGACGACAAATTTTGCGACATCTTTCCTAATTTTCGAAAAAAATAAGTTGATATTTCATGAGAATTGTCTGCCAGCAGACAATTCTCATGAAATATCATTCCTTATTTGTTATTTTTGAAAAAGCAGCAAAATTTGAAAGTTTCGTCTGCTGCAAAATGAAGGTGGCGATTCAAGGATTATGACCCTCAAGAAAGGAGCACCTGCAGCTAGCCAGCTACCTGGAAGGGGGCCCACTGATGTTGATGATGCCCCTGCACCTGCATGTTAATCAAAAATCTGATTATGATATGATGTTAAAGTTTTTTAGTAGCAATAATTCCCTGAACTTTGACAAAGTTATGGCCCTTTTTGGCTAAGGTTTTTGTTGTTGGTTAAGATGCTCACTTTTGAAAGGACGCATTTATTTCATTCAAAGTTTGCAGAAGAGTGTATCATTGTTAAATACATGTCAAGTTTGATCTGCAATATTTTGGCTGAGTTATGGCCTCTTGTGTCTTATTTTTGTTGTTGGGTAACAAAAAGTTACAACCAAAAAGCTTTTGAAGGGGATGCATTGGTTTCATTTGAAGTTTAAGGATATCAGATGGTTAGCATTCTAGCAGGCAACACTAGTTTGTTCATGAATAAAGTTAGTTCAGTCACCTGCAGTGTACTCATTTGTACTTAATTCTTTTTTTCATGAAGTAAGAAACATTCTCTTTAAAGAAGCTATTTTATCTTTTTCAAACTAAATTGTGATATTTTTCTTCAGTTTATAACATGGGCTCAGGCCTCCAGATAAGAGTGCCTATTGGATTTTTTTTCTTCTTATTTCTCATCCAAAACAAATGTTGTGGGTACATAAAAGAACCATCTCAATGAGACGGCTCTTTTGAGCACCCAAAACACATGTTTAAATTGATGGGTATTGATATAAGTACAAATTTAGGTGCAAAAACTATCCTTATCTGGACCTATGTAGGTTCTTAGTACTTGTTAGAAGCAGTTTTGAAAACACTTCTGGTGGCTGCCCACAACTTACCATTTTGGTGGAACCGCTGTTGTGCAGTGGATAAAGCCCTCACCTTTTAAACCAGGAGTCAAGGGTTTGATCCCAAGCTTTACCAGTCTGTTTTATGAAACTTTAAGCTATGGCCGTGTCTCCATATTACCTTAGTTGTTGGTGGAATGTTTACTCTTTATCTCCTAAGGTTTCTGCTGATAACTTTTGCAAACTGTTTGAACCCAGATCAGGCCTTCCAAAACGTTTTTAAGAGCATTTTCTTGAATTTGTTAAATGTGATAGTCCTGTGACTGGACTTTATACAGGGGACAAAAATTCCACTTGTCGGCTCGTAATTACGAGTGAAATCTAGAAAGGACGAGTAAGTCCTATTACATATTACTCCCTTATGTTCTTTATTGCAATAATTACGCTTTTAAAGGACATGTGCATGCGTTTGCAGGATGAGTGAAAATTGTAAGTCACTCGTCCTGCAAGACAAGTGCAATAGTGAAATATTTTTTACCCTGTTATACTAATAAAATTGATTTGATAGGATTTGAATTGCTGCCATGCTCATAGAACATTTGAAACCTGTTTCAGGGGAGGAATGTAGTAGTATTCTATGGGTCACAGACAGGTACAGCAGAAGAGTTCGCCGGTCGACTCGCCAAAGATTGTGTTAGTTATGGGATGAAAGGAATGGTCGTGGACCCGGAAGAATGTGAGATGGTAAGATTTGCAACAATATTTTTTTAGCTCTTCTGACAGGAAGCAATGTGGATGATCTTATGTGAGACGTGACATTTGATTTCCAACAATGTGGCATTTTGACAAGTGTAGACTCAGACGAGCCTGTGCAGCCTCCTTTTAAAGCTGCATAGTCTGTAACTTTTGATCTTTTAATTTTAGATCTAATGTTTCTATTTTTCAAGAACACAGTAAAATAACTAAAATTCGGTTAATCATTTTACCAATTTCGTAAATCTTAACAAGTTATCAGTATCAAAACAACAGCATTTATGTTAAAATTAACTGTCTATAATTATTGGAGGGACGCAAATAATTACCAACAAGAGAAAAACGCACCTGTTTTATAAGATAATTCACTTTTCTGTGCAGTTTTAAGCTATAGTGAACAGATTTATTGTGAAAACATAACTTAATTCTACTTTTACAAATGATTTAAAAAGAAATAAAAAATTTCGAAAAATATCAAAAGTTACAGACTATTCAGCTTTAAGCTTAGAAACTCCAAATGATGTTCGGTCAGTACCCTAAGATTCATATAATATCCAAGCGACTAGCAAAGGCTCTGATCAGACTGCGCATATGCGCGTCGCACATGCCACATTGTTGGAAACCTCATGTTGCGGGTGATATATTCCTACATAAATACATGAGCCATTGTCAAATGTACAAAAATCAATATTCAAATCATAAGTTTCATGTGCCGTATGAACATTGGTTTAAACTTCACAATACTTCAAATGAGTCAAGTTGTTTGAATGGCATTATGCAGAAAGCACTGCATTCCAGACTGATCATTTTGCCAAATCTTTTGTTTGGCAAACATTGCACATGGCAATGATGTGAAGATGTTATGAGGTACGAAAGTTTTACAACTGAAGACATTTATAGCATATTTAAATGATGTAATGGCATTTATAGTATGAGTTTGGTTGGAATCTAATTATATATATGCAAGAATAATTATCACATGTGCTTGTTTCATTGCACTAACACTTGCAGGGTCCAAAGGGAGATGTTTGAATACTCTGCCTAGCAGCATGATGTTCAAACAGCTTCTTCAAAATGCATGAAAAAGCAATTCGTTCAGAAGGAGTTGATAGATATTGGCCAAATATGCATTATACACTGCTAGTTAGGGGATGACTGTATTCAAAATTTTCATTTGGGGAGGTATATGATCAGGGTATACGGTCGGCAATTTAGTTTTAACAGGTACGCACGAGCGGAGCTGTGAAACATGATTTTCGAATGTATATCCGACGATATACCTCCCCAAATGAAAATAAATGTTGAATATGGTTATCCCCATTCTAATGCACTTCTGCAGTTTCATCTCAAATTGGAGCGTTGAAAGCCACATAAAGTCGCATGTCATCCAAGGAAATGTGACGTGATTAATGACAAACTATAGTATATCATAGGATATACGGTTGCTAATTTTGACATTATCCAATCAAACATGACATTACAAAAGCAAGTGCATTAGAATGTCAAGTTTCTTGCATAAAATCGCTTTAAACTGTTTTTGATTGGTTCACAGTTGAATTAACACTTTACCTGCCTGTCACATCTTTTATTGTCTGCTCTCTCATCTGTTATTTTTTTCTTCATTTTTTGAAATTACAATTTTTTGTTATCATTTTTAGGAGGATATATCCCGTCTGCCAGAGTTAGAAAATAGTTTAGCAATATTTTGTATGGCAACATATGGTGAGGGAGATCCGACAGACAATGCCCAGGAGCTGTATGAGATGTTACAGAATGGTGAAATGGAGCTACAAGGTTTAAAGTTTGCTGTAAGTGGTATGGTGAAAATTTGGTACAAGTTTGTTTGTATTGATGCTTTAATCCCCAGTCATCAATTTTTCAGTCGTGTCAGGACATTTTTCTGCATGGAATCATTACTAAGCAGAGGATAAGATGTCTTGCTCAAGGACTCAACACAGTGCCTCTGGAGAGTCTCGAACTAGCGACCCCTTGATCTCTAGTCAAGAACTCTACCACCAAGCCACTGCACTCCTCTATGTGCAGTAAGTGAAAAGAAGATAAATAGAGGATCTTGTAAATGTGGTCATTTAATATGGGCCTTGACGTGACAAAACCTGTCTTCCGGGCTTCCAACAAAGGGAGACTCAAAACAGTCTCCTCAGCTACAGAGACTAGCTAGAAAATTGATATTTCGCTGGTAGCAAGTTTAGATATGATACTTTTCAAAAAGCAAATAACAAGGGCGCTGAACAGACTGTGCAGATGGGCAGGCTGGTCTGCGCCTTTGTTGTTTGCAAACTCCGACGACAGGTTTTCTTGTGTCGAGGCCCATATGAAAGTTCTCGAGTCATATGGCAGTGTTTATCCTCATCCGGCTACATTTTTTTGTCCTGAAAATGTTGTCTGCTTTTTATGTCTGCTGCATATACTCAAGTGCACTTCAGACTAGATTTTTTTTATGGAAGCAAATAATATGAACCCTGAACCATTGTTTGCAATATATGCTACCTAAAAACAAAAGCAAATGAGAGGAGCATAGGACAAAAGTCATGACTGGCGTGGTAAAGGGTAAATTAGTTAGTTTTCTCCCTTGATGTTGGTTACTTGCAAAGGAGTTGGATAACTTGCAACATTTTATAACCAAGGAAACTTTCTTTTTATGGGGAAAAATCAAAGCTTTAAACTGCAACACTTTGCAAAACATTGACACTTTCTCTGGGTCTATTGTGTAATGGGTAGCTTTAGCCAAGTCCTGCTGAGCTCGGATTGACTTTTTTTTTAAATAGTTTAGATCAAGGTCAGCTTTCTATTGTTGCTTATGTTCTATTATAAGCTGTATAATGGGTATCTGTGTTGATAAGCATCTAAGTATGCAGAATTACAAAGATTTCTATGATTTCAGGTAAGACAAATGAGCACTATAATGCAATGCGTAGGTATCTATGTTGATATGTTTCAGGGTAATCAGAATTTCAAAGCTTTCTATTGTTTTAGTTGTTTGCTCTGGGTAATAAGACATATGAGCTCTATAATGCAATGGGTATCTATGCTGATAAGCATCTTGATAATCAGATTTACCAAGTTTTCTATTGTTGCAGGTTTTTGCTCTGGGCAATAAGACATATGAGCACTATAATGCAATGGGTATCTAATGTGATAAACGTCTTGCTAATCAGATTTACCAAGCTTTCTGTTGTTGCAGGTGTTTGCTCTGGGCAATAAGACATATGAGCACTATAATGCAATGGGTATCTATGTTGATACACGTCTTGCTAATCAGATTCACCAAGATTTCTATTGTTGCAGGTGTTTGCTCTGGGTAATAAGACATATGAGCACTATAATGCAATGGGTATCTATGTTGATAAGCGCCTTGAAGAATTGGGAGGAGAAAGAGTGTTTGAAGTAGGGCTTGGAGATGATGATGGAAAGTAAGTACAATGAGGTTAGATCAGATTTTTCTCAACAGGGCAATGGTGATATCTTTCTCATTTCTCCAATATAAAGCATTTGTTGTGGTGCTATTTGGAAGTGTCTCCATGAGATACTTCCAAAGAGTACGAGTGGAACGGTAGACGAAGCGCAGTGTCACCGTTCCTGCGTAAATAGTTGATTAGCAGTGACCAGGACTGTTACACAATGTCACTGCTCCTGCTTTGGTTGGACTGAGGGGAAGTAACGAAATGACTTGAGTGAGTTGCTGAATTTTTAATGGATAAATGGATAACGCCGTCCATAGTACCATCAAAAATGCGTCAAACTAAAATGACACAAAACAACCAATATGGGCGTGCCATTAATCCACGGTGTTTCACTGCCACACAGTATCTTCATCTTGAGCTAGCATTCACCAAACTAGTCAAATTGTTGCCTAGAAGGGTAAATGCTGCGCATCTTGAGTGTTACCGTATTAGTGAAGGGGAAATATTAGCAATGTAATATCATTCAAACTGAATAAAGTGCTCCGCAGTACAACATCATGTTTTCAAACGAGATCATAACAAACCTCGCCTTAAAAATATCATATTTGCAGCGTGTCGGAAATAGGGCTCTTGACAAAATGCCTTTCTGGCTTATTGATCAAATCAAGCGCTTGTACTCAATAAGAGGACACAAATAGCAGCTGAACAATCAATGAGAAGATGCAGTAAAATACTATTTTATTACCTCTGTGGACCACTTGTCCTCAAATGCAATTAATACTGAGAAATTTGAGATTTCACAGACGCAGTTTCGTTTTCTGTTTCGCAATGAAAACACGCATTTTACCAAAGGCTATTTGTATGCAACTCGTGCTATTTGTACGCAACTCGTGTAAGGACCAGGACGTCTCCCCCTAAAAGGGGTACTCTGCCTTCAACATCGAAAGTGACTACTGTAACAACGAGAACAAGGATGTTTCTACAGAGAAGTCAGAAAAGTAGCTACATTAAAAAAGGCTTCCAATTATAATACAGGGATCACACATGTTTTTTCATGCATTAGCATCTGCTGGATCCAGAGGAAATTGTTTGAACATAAGGCCTTTCGGCCAAATGTTCAAATATCTCCAGAGGGACCTGGCAAGTGTTTATGAAATGAAACAAACATTTGTGGCCATTATTCTTGCATATTTTACCTGATTCCAACCAGAAGCCCTGAAAACACCGCTGAAACCTTTAAATACCATTTTTTACACAGGTTTTCTCCAAAGAAAATGGCGTCAGCGTTAAACTTTCCAACATCATAAGGTAATCACAATGTCATAACGCGTGCAACGTTTTCGCAAACAAAAATGTCAACGTAATGATCAGTCCGCGCTGCAATGCAGACAAACAAATCAGAGCTCATTTTAAGTATTTTCAAATTAAAACCCATGTTTAAACAGCATGTGAATAACAGAATCTCATGATTTGAACATGCATTTTCGTTCCTTTAACAATGGCTGCAAACAGCTTTGCGTAGCAAATTTAAAGCAAGAATATGTTTTTATGGAGAAATGTGTGAAATTGTAATGAGAGAAGATTATTAACAATTAACACAATTGCTGATTGCAGGTAGGGTTGTTGACAGTTGCTGGCAAATTGTTATGCTATCACTATGGTATAGACCACAGGGGCCAGTCCAGTGTTTACAGTATGCCACAAAAGTAATAAGTTCATAGTCTATTTCAATATATTATTGGAGATGGCATATTATTAAGCTGAACTGGCCCCTGTGGTATAGACCTGCCACAGGTAAAAGTTAGTTAGACTAGCTGATCAACTCAACATGATGATAGCTCTGTTGACATGGATTTGATATCAAAACCAATAAACTGTTATCATCTAAATTTTAAATTCTTATACAGGCAGTGCAGCTGTTAAGTCCTTTAATATAGGTACTTGAAAAATCCTTTAATTTAACAAAGCTTTTTCTATATATCCTGTGTTTGTATTACAGCATTGAGGAAGATTTTGTAACATGGAGAGAAAAGTTTTGGCCAGCTGTGTGTGAACATTTTGGTGTCCAAGCCACAGGTGATCAAGTCAAGTAAGTTGCTTGTTTTACACATTTTATGAAAACATAAATCCACAAATCCAATTATGGCAACAATTGTTTGCAATTTAACATTTATGAGCATCATAAATTTCATGCTCAGTTGAGTTGAGCTTGAAAAAAAAAGTTTTAAACCTTGGGGACTGATTCCGCTGAGCTGATCTGTAAAGGTATTGTCTTTTCTGATATCTTGGATGGTTACCTGTTGCCTATTGTTAGACTTGGGCTTAAAGCTGTTTTCTTCTACCCAGCATGCAATGAGTCATTCATTTAGTTTCCATTTGTTCAGTAACAGGGGCAAATTATGATAAAATGAAAAGAATCAAACAGATTTCTGCAAAGACTTGGAAAAAAATGAAGGAAAGATTTTTTTATTTTTATATACCTAATTCGACCTTAGCTCAGAGACATATTTTTTTTACCTTTTAAGTACACAGAGACTTTTAAGCACACATTTTGTACTTTATGGTTTGTTTACACCATATGAATTACTGATTTCCAGCCGTTCAAGAGCTTTTATTTCATTATAGATATAGATTTATCATGTGAATGAAAAAGTGAGGATCCTGATCAGCTGGCTTCATCAGAAACCAGCTGATCTGGATCTACACTGTTTTCAAAAGGAAGATATATGCTTTTGAAATTTATGCAGATAATGCACTTACTACGTTTAATATGGTTTTTCATTCATTTCCATTATTTTGTCAGATTGTTACCAAATTTGACAAATGGGACATAATCTTCCAAAACTCTTTGTGATTCATCAACAATCTCTGCAGATTTGACTGAAGTTTTTTGTTCTATTTCAGTATACGACAGTATAGCTTGACATTAAATGAAAATGTACAGCCAGAGAAAGTATTTAAAGGAGAGATAGCTAGACTTGGCTCCTTTAAAAACCAGAGACCGTAAGTATTGAACTTTTTATATATACGAGGGTCATTTTTTATGTTCGTAGAATCGGGCTGTATCTCTACAAATATAGAATTTATGGTACCATAATTATATATATTTTGAAAGGTCTAGCTTTTGTCTATCAACTGATATAAATTTTATATCATTAGGTCTTAGTTCGGTCAAGATATATAGCTTTGAATAGGGCTAATAAAGGACACTGGTCGAAATTCATGCCATTTTAACCACGCAGTAAGCAGGAAATAAGACGCTGTTAAGTTCCATTCGCTATGGTGATATAAGCATTTTTCAAGCCGATTTTTCTTTTGCACCATCAAAATTAATTATTCAATCGCGAATCGTCAACAAGTGCAGCAAAACTATAAGTTTGTTGTTTGCTTTTCTATAACAATTTTAAAACACCCATCAATATACCAAAATGATCACAGTCAAGTGCTAGTTATTATATCTGTTAAAATTACGATTATGAACAAATTTTAAAATTTCTTCTAGTTTTGCATAGCACATGGTATACTCAATCATTCGTCAGCAGTTATATTGATGTATCGATTTAAGCGTGTAACTGGCAACCTCCGGTACTGGCATACCCCCATGTTATAAAAAAGTGGGTGGGGTAAATCAACCCCGCGTAGAAAACACATTAACAATCGGATCTGCATATTTTTCTTATTGCAGTGATTTCAACACCTGTTTATAAGCACAAAAACAGTTTTAATGTATTTTCTAAATATAGTAATGCTCCATAACGTCATTTATGTACAAAATAAGGGATTTTAGCACCCCTTAGGCTATTTATTTTGCAGTTCATTTCTAATAAAACAAAGATATTAACTTTGTTTTTGGATGAGAGTTACCATAACACTTCCATCTACCATATAAACAAGAAAAAATTTAATACTACTTTACAGCTAACATATTAAAAGTAAAGTAAGTAAGGGTGCAAAGATCAGGAATCGATACAATCAAGTACCACACCTGACCCAGGACATATTAAGCCACATTCAAAAGCCCGTGTCCAGCTTCTACTTGTGTCAACTTTTTACAATAAAAAGTTTATATGCCTACTGTTCAATTTGCTGAGGTTCCAAACAAATCTTCCATATCCAATAATTGCTGCGCATTTGCTATAATATTTATATAATATTGTAGCACGTGGTGTCCTTGATCTGCAGCAAAAGTTTCAGAAGCTGTGTATGGCTATGGACCCATTTTCATGCAATTGTTTCTAACCTTCTGTCAGAGACTAAGTCCATAAAATGTCACATTTCTAGCATATTTCCAGTGTGCGATATATAGGTATGTCTTTGACTCTAAGAAGGCATTGAAGTAATGTATTTTGAAAAAAATTAAGGTTGCATGTACAGATTAGAGCTCAATCTTTCCAAATATATGCATGATGTATGCATTTACTTTCGCCGTTTTCATTAAATCTACCTCTCTACGAACATAAAAAAAACGCCCCTCGTAGATTATGTAAAACTACACTAGTGAAAATTACCGGCTCTGTAGCAGAGTAGGTAGCGAGTCCGACTGCAGATCCAGCGGTTGCGGGTTCTATCCAGGCTTGGTCGCATACTTTTGTGGAGATTGATCATGAAATAATTTCTACCATCAATGATCATTCTCCTCCCTTCTGCTGATTCAAGAAGGGTTTTTGTCAGTTACAAGCAAAAGTATGTGCAAGAAGTACTGGTTAACCGCTTAGTCAAGCTTGCCCAGGAAAAAGATGTGGTTAGGTGAATTGACCAGCTCGACATGACCATAGCTGTTAGCTCCGCTTAGTCAAGCTTGCCCAGGAAAAAGATGTGGTTAGGTGAATTGACCAGCTCGACATGACCATAGCTGTTAGCTGGGATGTAAAACCTCAAACTGGTGAAATTAAACAATATAATTGCAAATGTTTTTAATGACATTGATAAGTCTTTATTTTTTGTCAAAAACCTGTTGTTTTCAATAAACCTTGACGTTTCTATATACAAGTATATGAGTAGTTAAAAAGCATTAGACATATGATAATGGTAGGTGTCAGACTAATGAATAATTGACACTTACATAGGGAACTGTCATAAAGGTAACAAAATATTATCAAAAGATTTTTAGCTTGTTCCATAATTTCCATTAAACTGCTGATTTGCTTTGCAATATAAATACATTATTTGAAAAGCAAAGCTTATTGTTTTGCTATTCAATTGTGCAGCAGAAAAACAAATGACTTTACCAATTCTTGCAGTAATGAGTCCTACACCATTTCCAAACTTTACTGAACAGAAATACTGGTACATGTATCCCCATTAACAGTGTGCATTTTTCACCCCATATAAATATACCATAATCACAATTACGTATCATTTTGACTGCAAGTTGTTTTTTAACAAAAAACATAAGATTTATTATTTTTTTAGCTCTGACCTCTAGATAAGAGTGCGTAATTAAAATTTTTATTTTTTATTTCTCTGCCAGGCCCTATAACACAATCTGTATGAGTCCAATTGCTGATCCATTTGTTGTAAGTCCATCCTGGCCTGGCCCCTTTACTTTCACAGAGATTGATCGTGAAATAATTTCTATGGTCATTCTCCCCCTTTGGTTTGATTCAAGAAGGGGTGATTTCAGTTACAAGGGAAAGTATGTGCACTGAGTACTGGTTAATCGCTTAGTCTAAGCTTGCCCAGAAAAAGGTGTGGTCTCAACGTCACCATAGCTGTTGACTGGGGCGTTAAACCACAAACCAAACAAGCAAAAGTCATCCACAATATATTTTGTGGGTACTCATAAGAAAGTCTCAATGAACTTGTTCTTCTTAGCACCCAAAATAAATGTTACAAAAAATGGGTAAGAATTAGTTACAATTCTAATGCACTTGCAAATGCAACGCGCTAACTGATTGGATAATGTCATAAATTTGCGACAGTATATCCTGCGATATACTGTCGGAAACCCGACGTCATTACGTAACGTCGCTTTCCATTGGTTGACAAGTAAATATATGCAGCTGGCAAGCGGTTTTATGCAGCTGGCAGCCGCTGGACGTATAAGCGTAACAAAGTACATTTTCACTGTCTTTTTGAAGGGAAATGTTGATAGTGCATTAGAATGGGGATAACCATGTTCAAAATTTTCATTTGGGGAGGTATATCGTCGGATATACGTTCAGAAATCAAGTTTTACGGCTCCGCTTACGCATCGCCGTAAAACTAAATTTCCAACCATATATCCGACGATATACCTCCCCAAATGAAAATTTTAAATACAGTTATCCTCTAATTTTACTCTCAAAATTGTTGTTTATCTTGACCTATGGAGTTAAACAGTTGTTTGTTTTCCCAATCATTAGTCTAATTAATGATCATATAAATTATTTTGAAAATTAATTTGATTATTTGTATCATATGAAAAATGTTCATTTTTTGAAAATCGCGCCTTCAAATAATTGTAGGTATTCTGGCCTGCAGTATACAATTTTAATAGGTTAAGCTAATTTTCACTTTATAATTTTCTTCTCTTTAACTCTTTACCTGCGGATGTCCTCTGCTTCTAACCATTACAAATAGTTTAGACCCAGATCAGGCATAGCATTCTGTTGAGCCTGATCGGGATCCAAACTGTTTAACACTCTGACGTTATACTTGAAAGAATTTTTTCATAGAGTTACTTTATTAAAAAACCAAGCAGACGACAATAACTTCTAAAAAAAAAACTTTTCAAATCCTCTACTGTATGTTTCAGACCCTATGATGCTAAAAACCCTTATTTGGCTCCTGTGAAAATCAACAGAGAACTGCATAAAAGTGGAGATAGATCATGTATGCACATTGAGTTTGACATATCAGGATCAAAAATCAGGTATATTATTGAGATAGCATGTAAGAATTTGGTATTATTGCATTGGCATGTAAATGGGCAGACTTACCCTAGCTTTCGCTGATCAGGATAAAGATAAAGAATCGCCCCAAAATTTAGACCTTGAGTCCTGCTGGATAGACCAATATGGGTGTTTAATGAGGCTTTTGAGCATATGTGATAAGTTGCCATTATAGGGATCAGACATGATTTACTATGCTTTAACATCTGCTGGGCCCTGAGGGTAGTTTTGAAACCTGAGCCTGAAAGGTTTTAACATTTTTGAGGGGCCTAGTAGATGTTGCTGTATCAGAAAAATATGTTATATCACTATTCTTGCATGAGGTCATTTTGTTGCATGATAAATTTGGAAATAACTCTTCGAAAAGTTCAATTTTTTGTATTACCTTAAAATGTAAGCAAATACCTGTAAGATGTGCATGTTTTAAAAATGCCAGTTCCAGAGCAAAGACTAACATCATCATGACCTCACAAAATAATGTTCACCACTCCTATGCACATTACTGTTGATATTGCCAATTTTTTTGTGATGGCCCCAGAAACTGTATACGTAAATTAAAAAAGCTGTGCACTAACAGCACAAAAAATGGCTTGTTAATACATTGGTTTATGCTGATTAAAACATGACTGCTGATATCGTGCAGCTTTTAATGCAATAATGACTGCTGAAAGTATAGCTAGCCCCTTATGAGCAGTTTGATCGGATGATTTACTGTTGTAATATGACTAAAAAAGACTGTTGAAATCAAGACAGTATCCTGCAATTTATCCAAGGTGACTTTTATTTTGTAGCTTTCGATTGTAGAACAAATTCCTCACCAAAGACAGCATTTGCACAGGCTTTAAAAGTGCTTGAAAATGGAGGAGTTTCTCAAAAAATCCTTGAAAATTAAATATGCCATGAAAAGTGGTGAAAAACCTCTCTTAGGCCTTGAAAAGTACTGAATTTTACTATTTTCTGTGGTATTTATATTAGTCCTATTAATGGAGTCACTTATTAAAATATCTTGCCTTCATTTGGTTCAGGAAATGCATAGCAATTTTATGCTTTGTTCATAAGCATTTTTGGAGTTATCTAGAGAAGTTGAATAAATACCACAGCAAATGTTTTGTTAAGGCATTAGTAAAACATGTTTCCAGTAGGAAAAAGGACATATCCTATTTTTGTCTCTCTTTCTCCATTTGAAATAAATTGTATTGGTACCTGCATTAGTGCTGAGTGTAATCTCTGTATTCACTTTTCAGATATGAAGCTGGGGACCATGTAGCAGTTTATCCAATGAATGACACTGCGCTTGTTGAAGCTATCGGCAAAAGATTAAATGTAGACTTAGACACTGTATTCACACTTACAAATGTTGATGGTAAGTTTTAAAATCTTGGACAATATGGTACGGTAAATGTTCTTTAATTTTGAACACTAGTTGCCTGCCAAAAAGGCGTAGAAAAAAAGCGCAGTCCCAGATCAGGGTTGTCCCTGTTTGCTATTCTGACAAGTGTTTTGTGAACCCGCAACCCTGAACAGAAAGAGAAAAGGGTTCTAAATTTTAGAACAGTTACCCTACTGCACATGTCGAAGACATTTTCAAAATATTAAACGTAGACTTCGATATTGTGTATTATATTGTACTAATGGCTAGAAATCACATAAAAAGCATTTTCAAATGTTCACCTATGAGCATATACCATAAAATCTCTATTTCAGGCCAGGGCTTCTATTAGAATCATTACCGTTCATGGAGATGGGGGTAGGCCTCTATTAGAGGCTACAAGTGCGAGAAAAGTCTGTAGCTCCCTTGGTAAGGGTCGCCATCTTGAGATGCTGGTGGGGCGAAGTTCTTAGGTAGAAGACTATTCACAAGATATACGGTTATTTCCTCTCAATCGATACAATAAAACTTTTTTTTAAATAACACAGTATAACACAGTATGGGGTTCACAAATTGCTTGCGAGGGTAGGTCAAAAACAATGTCCCTCATTTAGAGGGACAATTCGTTGGAGGCGGACGACTAGAAATTTGCTGCTAATAACAAATTCGAGATGTTTCTGCATAACTTAGGACCTATTTTTTTCAATATTCTTGGTTGGGCTTTTATAAGAGGCTCGACTTTCTGGGAAATTTGCTTGAAAAATCAGCATTTTTGGCATTCAAACTGGGAAATGGGCCTCTATTAGAGCATGAACGTGTAAAAGAGATTTTATGGTATATGCATGTGTCTGTGTGCATGAATACAAATATCTCCTGAAATGAATGGGCCAGTTGAAGCTAAATATCATGATGAACCTTGATGGGATAGGGAAACAAATCTTTTCAAATCCATGCCATTTAACCCTTAGATGGAAGAGCTCATTAGTATACAAAGGGGTTAAAGGTGGAGCTATGTTAAAGGGTTAAATTTTTAATTTCAGATGAAGCGAGTAAGAAACACCCATTCCCATGTCCCTGCACCTACAGAACAGCCTTGTCACACTACCTTGATATCACCAGTGTACCACGCACACACATTCTCCGAGAGCTCGCCGAGTACGCAGCAGAAGATAAAGATAAAGAATTCCTTCTACAGATTACCTCCCCTACTCCAGAAGGAAAGGTAAGCAACTCTGAGTACCACAGGAGCTTTATTTTATTTTTTTTCTCTGCTTAGTCACCATATGATTCTGTAAGAATGGAAGGAGGGACACTCTTCAGCTGCTCAAAAGGTTTCTGGGTGAAGTTCAACGTTATTATTCAGTTTACAAACTCATGCACATATCTTTATTTACTATCTTCCACCACATATCAGAAATGGTCAACATTCACAATATGTCACACCAGATTTCCAACAATTTGGCATTTTGACAAGTGTAGACTCAGACAAGTCTGTTCAGCCTCCTTTTAGGCTAAGAAACCTCAAATGGTGTTCAGTCAGAAGCTTAACACTCATAGGATATTGGAGTGACAAGCAAAGGCTCTGATCAGACTGCGCGTATGCGCAGGCTGATCTGAGGCATTGCTGGTTGCACATACCACATTGTTTGAAATCTCATGCACTGGCTCATATCATGATCATGTCGTTTTTCTTAATGAAATTACATTTAACACAGTTGCTGGATACTGTACCATCTTTTTTCACATGGTGCATATTTAATCTGGTCATCAAATTGGTTGATATCTGATAAAAGAATGTTCCCATCATTTTGACCGATCAAATGCCAATATACATTTTGCTTGGAAAAAGTAAACATTGCAACAAATATTTGCAAAGGTTATCAACAGATGGCAAAAGTCACCACTGGCAAGGAAGTTGTTAAAATATATTCGGAATGGTACCGTTCTTTTTGTATCAATTTTTGTGGTTGCATTCATCAGCATTCAAAGGGTTAGGGCCACCTATAATTTGCAGCAGGCGACAATTAAAAATTCTTCCCCTTTTTCAAAAATAACAAATAAGGCATGATATTTCATGAGAATCGTCTGCTTGCAGACGATTCTCATGTAATATCATACCTTATTTTTGCTGAAAATTGTGAAAGATGTCGCAAAATTTGTCATCTGCTGCAGTTGTGATTGGCGCTTTAAGGGTTAATACATTGTCTGCACCTTTTCTCTTGTTTTCCTAGGCTCTGTACAGTGACTGGGTGCTGAAATCCCACCGAACCATCCTGGCTATATTGGAAGATCTCCCTTCTTTGATGCCACCAATAGACCACATATGTGAACTGTTGCCACGGTTACAACAGAGATACTATTCCATTTCATCTTCACCAAAGGTAATTTTTTCTAAATTAAAAAAACACATATTTTTGTTATTTCTTAAAATCCAGAATTCTTTCTCAGATACTTATTTTCGAAACTTATTATAAAGTAGATTAAAGTTGAAGCAATGTACAATTGTTAGAGGGTAGTTTTCAAAGTTCACTTATAAATGAAACTTAAAAAATTCTCTTGCAATGGATTTTCAGTATAAAGTGTTGAGAAGTCATGGTGCATGAATGTTTTTAAAAGAAATAATGGCATCGTTAGGTTCAGATTATCAAAATCTGAAAATGTGAATTTTTACTTATCCATTGGTCTAAATATGTTTTGGATGTTCAAAAGCACCATCTCATTGAGTTTTTTCTTTTGAGTACCCACAACATATGATTTGTTTGTTTGATAAGAACATTTTTGAATTCACCCTCTTAACTTGAACACCCCTCTTATTTTAATGAAAAACATTCTATCTCCAGGGTTTTTTCCTCAGCATTTTGGGAACATGACCTGACCTGTAGAATTAGGAATTTTTGGGTTGTTTTATACAAATTTGGGAAAAAACTCACTTTAATAGATATTCAAATAAAACGAAATAATTAAATATAAGGGTGATAGGATGGTGTGCTTTCTACTGCAGCTTAAGAGAGATGACCCTGTCATATTTGGCTTGTTGGCAGGATAAAATTTGCTTCACTTGAGGCAATGATGTAGATCTTATATAGGTCACAGCTTGAGGCAAATTTGGGTGAGTTGGGGCCTTTTAGTCTATCCCATGTATTTCCTCTTGGGGAGGGGGGGGGGGGGGGGGTACTGGTCCAACTGAAACTTGATCCGTACCAGCTATTTTCAGTCCTTACATGTATTTATTTTTATTACTATATGCTTAACCAATTTATTTATGAAAGATTATACCTGTATTTAAAATAGGTCACATTGTTGCTGTCTTCATGTCTTCAAATCGGCGATATCCCTATTCACATAGGCAAGAATATTGAAAAAGGGATGCTTGTTTTATTGCCATCCATACCACGCTGTGCTTCTAAAGCCGAGAAATTCCTACTTTCAGTTTCTACATTGACTGGTTCACACGAAATTACAAGTATATAAAGCAAACATCGCAAAAACTGTTTATCAGAATGGTGTCCCATCAAGCAAATTATAGAACAGAAATCAATACGGCAGAGTAGGATACCAGTCCAAAAAAAATGTGCAATCATCGATAATCTCCCCTGTTACTGAAATTGTATCATTTGGACTCGCTGATCTTTCGAATACAAAAATATGCCGTGAATGGCGGTAATTTATCAATTGTCCCCCTGTTGTTTTTTTTGTTCTTTAAATTGGGAATTTTTTTATGAAATTGGGGAAAAAACATACTTTTTGCCATTGGGAATTTGACTGAATATCGATCGTCAAAACAGACCCAAAAAATCACTGATCTCTCTTCATTTTTACTCATAGGAACATCCTACAGCAATCAGTATCACCGCTGTGTTGGTCGACTACGAGACAAAGACGGGAAGAACCATGAAAGGAGTGGCTACATACTGGCTCTCACACATGAAGCCAGACAACGGCAGCCAGTATAGAGTACCTATCTATGTGAGAAAATCACAGTTCAGACTGCCATTCAAAACCAACATGCCAGTTATCATGATTGGTCCAGGTACAGGGTTAGCTCCCTTTAGAGGTTTTCTGCAAGAAAGACATTTTCTCAAGAGTGATGGTAAGGATATTTATGTTTTATTTTAGGGATCAAACATAGAAGCCCTCAGTTTTTAATATCTTCCTTGGGACCTGACGAACATTAATGCATTGAAAAACAATGTTTGAACGGTATTATTGCATAAATTCAATGATACATGTATATCACCTAAAATTACAAAAAGTATGGCTTTATATTTTGATGCTGTTTCACTGTGAACAGGTGGTTGTATGTTTTCATTAATATTCATATTCCAGGGACAAGATTAGAAAGACAGCAAAGATCAGGAAACGATACAATCAAGTACCACACCCATATATAAAAGGGGTCAATAGATCAGCTGTCATAAAATGGAGTGGCCAGGAATGAGTGTTTTTAAGGAACTGAATTTATGCATTAACAGCACGTGAATTGCCTTGTTAATACATGGTTTGTGCTGGTTGGAACATGACTGTTAAAAGCATGCTGCATGGATTTTCTGCAACAATTGTGGTTAGTCCTTTTGTTGCCATTCATGAAAGAATGATACCTATGTTCTAGTTTTATATTTGATTGTTATTTCCAAATATTGGGATTTGGGTACGGGCAGTCACTAAGATATTTGTTTAAAAAAAAAAAAGCCTCTTATAACTATTAGATAACTGAGGGGCCACAGGTTCGAGCCTCACAGGCGTCACTGCGTTGTGGTCCTTGAGCAAGACACATTTACCCTAGCTTAGTACTTGTCCAACCCAGGAAGACCTGTCCCTGTTTAACGGAAAGATTGTTAATGGGACGTAAAGAATCAAATCAAACAAACAAAACAATAACTAATAGATGGATAGCTGAAGGTAGGACTGATTGTCCAGTACACAATTTTAATTTAAAACCCTTAAAGCACCAATCACAACTGCAGCAGACGACAAATTTTGCGACATCTTTCCTAGTTTTCGAAAAAAATAAGGTATGATGTTTCATGAGAATCGTCTGCCAGCAGACGATTCTCATGAAAAATCTTGCCTTTGTTGTTATTTTTGAAAAAGTGGCAAAAATTGATATTGTCGTCTGCTGCAAATTCTAGATGGCGCTTTATGGGTTGAATATTTTTGCCAGGTAAACCAGTAGGTGACACAGTCCTTTATTTGTTATTTTTAAAGAAGTGGCAAATTTGATATCGTCGTCTGCTGCAAATTCTAGGTGGCGTTTTATGGGTTGAATATTTTTGCCAGGTAAACCAGTAGGTGACACAGTCCTTTACTTTGGTTGTCGGAAGAAGTCGGAAGACTATCTATATCAGGACGAGTTGGAAAGTTACCTGGGTGACGGAACATTGACAAAGTTACACCTAGCATTCTCACGAGATCAAGACCACAAGGTGTATGTTCAACATCTGATGAAGCAGAACAAGGAAGAAATCTGGAAGCTGCTAGAAGCTGGTGGCCATATTTATGTGTGTGGGTAAGTAGGGTAAAAAAAAAGCTTGTGATAAAATTGTTTGTTTTTTTTCTTTTTTTTTTTTGTTGCTTTAAGTCCCAAGTCAACAGCTATGGTCATGGTGGGACGATCAGTTCACCTAGCCACACATTTTTCCTGGGCAAGCTTGAACAAGCGGTTAACCAGTACTTTGTTTGCATACTTTCGCTTGTAACTGACAACGATCCTTCTTGAATGATTCAGCGGAAGGGAGGAGAATGACCGTAGAAATTATTTCATAATCAATCTCCATGAAAGTATGAGACCGGGCCGGGATCAAACTCACGACCCCTGGATCTGCAGTCAGACTCGCATCTGTTGCCAGACACGTTACCGACTGCGCTATGTGGCCCGGTTATGTGATAAAATTGTGAATATTTTCTTTTCCATTTGTTTTAGCATACATTTTGGATGCTCAAAAGAACTGTCTAATTGAGAAGGTTCTTTTGAGTATCCACAATGTATGTTTCTGTTGAGATTTTTTTTAAAATTACACTCCTTTATCTAAAGGCTTGGGGGTATTATGTTTTATAGCTCAATTTTGCAATTTTAAATTAGTACAATGTAGGTACAAAACGATGAAGATAGCTCCTTTCTGATAGGTTGATGTTATTTAATAACTGGCAGCGATGTCATTTCTATTAATGAAAGTTAAATTGTGAAGAAAATAATTTATTTTAAAATCATCTTTTAACACCCTAAATATATCCATTTTAACGCATGATGTTTTGAAGATTACAGCTGCTGGAAATTAATTAGTCCTCAAGATCAACATAAAAATGGTGGGTAAAATCACAGGTTTAGATAAACAAAATTTTTGAACTTAAAATTGTAAATATTTTCATACCCATCATTTTTAACATATGTTTTGGGTGCTCAAAAGAACCAATGGGACAGTTCTTTTGAGTACCCACAACATATGTTTTGGATGAGAAATAAGAAAATTACTAATTTTTGTTACAGCACTCTTAACTAAAGTCCTGTAAAATTGTTAATATTTTCTTATCCATCAGTTCTAACCCATATAAGCCTAGCATCCTTTTTATGGGACATAAGCAAACAGTGCAGATCCAGATCAGACACAGCATCATATGGTGTCACTGTTTGCTTACAGAATGTTCTAGTAACATTTGAATAAAAATAAAAAATTATTCCCAGCAACCCTTTTAACGGAAATGGACTGGTCCAATTGATAACAGTCGTGAATTCCAATCAGATTAAAATGGGATAAACATTTGTTTTGGTCTTCTGCTGCATTGGCTTAGTGGTAGAGTGCTTGACTCGAGACTGAGGGGCCGCGGGTTCGAGCCACACCGAGGTCACTGCGTTGTGGTCCTTGAGCAAGACACATTTATCCTAGGTTAGTACTGGTTCAACCCAGGAAGACCCGTCCCTGTTTAACTGAAAGATTGTTGATGGGACGTAAAGAATCAAATAAAAACTTGTTTGATCTTTCGAATTTTGGCTTGGATCCAGATCAGGCCTGATGCTTTGTCAAGCATGATCTGGGTCCAAACTGTGTGCAAAGGTTATCAAAAGACTGCAAAATTCCTCGCTAGCAGCAAGGAGTTAAAAAGATACAGGGCTATTTGCTGGGGATTTCTAATCTATTTCTTATCTCTTCCAGTGATGCGAGGAACATGGCAAGGGACGTCCATGATGTATTAATGAATATTCTGAAAGAAAATGGAGAAATGGACGACACCAAAGCAGCTGATTATATCAAGAAACTTCAAAATAAGGGACGTTACTCTTGTGATGTATGGAGTTAATGGGTGCTAATTGTGGGACATCATCATGGAACATAAAACAGCAATGAGAAATAGCCATGCCATGAGAAATCCCACTGTGGGATTTGCAGCTGGGTAAGGCTCAAATTAACCTGCTCAGCTACAGAGAGTATCTAGTATCTTGGAAATTTTGATCAGCTTTTTTTATACCATCATATGGCACTGAACAGATTGTATGGATGAACGTGCTGATCTGTGTCATTGTATCCATAGGTTTTCTCATGGCATGGCTAATATGCTTTGCAGCAAAGAAAAAGGGCTCTTTCTGCAAATTGGGACAATCTAAACGCAGACAGATCTTTCTATACATTTACACCTATCTTGATACCAGGCCCTGAGGATATTTTTTTTTCATGCTCAACAGAGCACGAAATTTCAACTGCTCATAAAATCCAAAATACCGACAAATAAGGAAGTATCTTGCATTAAATTTCTCAGATGTTGTATTTATCATGCTCATAAATGTTAAAATGCCAACAATTGTTGTCATTTTAACATTTATGAGCAGGATAAATTTTGTGCTCAGCTGAGTTGAACATGAAAAAAGTTTTATAACCTCAGGGCCAGGCAGTCTCAATGTTATGATTGGCCCTTTCATTTGGGCCTTGTCACAAGAAAACCTGACTTTGAGATTTGCTTCAAAACAGCCAGCTTAGCTACTTCTTGCCAGAGAAGGAACAACAAAGGTGCTGACCAGACTGCGCAGGCTGGTCTGCACCTTTGTTGTTCACATGCAACAGTCAGGGTTTCTTGCGACATAGCCCATATAAGGTTGATATCTTTTAGGCTCACCAATTCAAGGGCTATGTTCTCCTAATTTGATGAACAGCTAAGAATGATCTCTCTATACAATATGGTGTCAGCATGCAAACTTTCAAACATCATAGTTATTCCTGCCCACAATGTTAACGCGAACAAAACCATCATCGAAATGATAATTCCAGGCCGCAGTGCTTTACAGTGTATCGTCATGAAAATAAATCAGACCCCCCGGCTATAAAACTTTTTTCATGCTCAACTCAACTGAGAACAAAATTTCAAATGCTCATCAAAACTAAAATACCGACAAATAAAGAAGTTTCTTGCTTTAAGTCTTTCAGATGTTGTATTTATCATGCTAATAAATGTTAAAATGCCAACAATTGTTGGCATTTTAACATTTATGAGCCAGATAAATTTCATGCTCAGCTGATTTGAGCACGTCAGACCTCAAAGTCATTTCAAGAATTGCTAATTCAAAACCTATGATCAAACAGAATGTGAACCTCGCTGTTTGAACATGGATTTTCCATGGATTTGACAATGGCTTCAGTCAGCTTTGCGCATAGGTATTATACTAGAATATTACATGGTTTATTGTTTTCTATATGTAAAAGTATTCATTTATCCATGAAAATCATGAATGAATATTATTTATAGAGGATCTTAATTGAGCACTCATGTTTTATTGACTTTCTTTTAAACGATTTGAGAAAAAAGCGATAAAATGCAAGGCTTTCGGAACATTTTATATCTTTTTCACAACGAGTTTAATTAATTCAACACTACAGGAGCAGGAGTTTTAGATTCTATTTATCACATGGCATTAAAATTGCATAAAATCACATTTTTGGGGTGAAAACTTCAATTTACCAACGTTATAATGGACGTCATTATGCAACGTTACTGAATCTGTAAACCAGTAGTGGTTTATCGATTTTATTGCATGGCGTTATATCACTCCCAGACGTGATGTCGTATGATAAACTGAATTAAAGGAATAATTGGCTTCTGACTCAGGTTTAGTTTTATAGAAAATTTAATGTATGACATGTTAAACTATTTTTGTAATGTATTGATAAGAAAAGTTTGGTTGGCTAGGCGAATCTTGATTTGTCTCCTGAGATGAATTGAAATGATATGATTCAGCAATAACACGGTATATAGACGCAAAGGAGCCTATCTGTGCAAAACTGCTTTTCCTGAGCCCTATCCGCTCCAGAAAAGGAGCTTATCCGCCAAAAACAAGACATGGGAGAGGAGATACTTAAAATCTGGGCCAATATTAGATTGTTTACGATGTAAGTAACATAAAATCAAACGCCACGGGGCTTTTAAGTCTCTGACTGGATGGACTTTGAAACATATGATAAGGCTGATATCAAGTCACGTCTACAAAGTTGAACAGAAAATGACTGCTCTGTTTTCGGCGATTTAGTTTGCGTTGGAAAATGAAGCAAAACTAAACAATTCAGTCAATTGTTGGCCTACACCACAGCAGAAAATGTTATCTGTTCCACCCCCTTACTTAAAGCGTCTGTTTTGCTTTTAAAATTGGTTTTCCATAGAAAAGAAGGGTCATGTTTGAAAACAAGATGGCTAAGGAGCCTATAAGTTCAGAGAAAAATGTCCATTTTGTGGCACATGATAATGAGCTGTACCCGTGGCACAGGAGCCTATATGTTTTCAAATAAGTGCCATGGGAGCCTATAGGTT
Source organism: Loripinus fragilis (assembly GCA_964019695.1). NCBI lineage: Eukaryota > Metazoa > Mollusca > Bivalvia > Lucinida > Lucinidae > Loripinus > Loripinus fragilis. The sequence continues at coordinate 31,083,728 of OZ026525.1, read as the reverse complement.
ATAAAAGTAAGAAATAGCATATAGGATCCGTAGCCAGTAACCATATAGGCTCATTAGCCAAAGACAAATAGGATCCCTAGCCAGATTATTTTCCTTTCCATGCTATTTAAAGAGAGAATAACGTATAATTCGGTCTGTGAAATGCACATGTCGTTTTCCACATAAATTCTTTACAAAATACCAAAAACAATTGGGAGAACAGCCCAAACTGTTCGAAAAAGTTTGTTTTCTTTCTTGTGTAATCGTCTGTGGACGTCCCCGCAATGAAGAGTGTCATGTTATAAAAAATCTGCATCATCAACGAATGTGTGGCTGTTTGATTTTTGTCTTATAGCTTCTCTGTTGTTCTGTTGCATTGCCCTTTTCGTCATGTAGTTAATGGAACTTATTATTTTACTCACCTTTTGATGTCACTGTCTATCGCTAAGCTTGTCTTTAGCTGATAGGCTCCTTTTCTGGAGCGGATAGGGCTCAGGAAAAGCAGTTTTGAACCAATAGGCTCCTTTGCGTCTATATACCGTGAATAATATATATGTGTAAATTTAAAGGTGAATGGCTTTAGCTGGTATTTAAGTAATGTTTCAAATGAGAATATTTAAATTTTTGTGGTAAATTTATTTTAGCATTGTGCGTGTAGTTGTCTTAGATAAAGCCAGCATTCTATCTGCTTGCAATTCTGGATGTTAAACAGTAAGTTATGTGTCATCAATCAGGCCCCTAGATCAGAGTACGTAGTTAAAAATTGATTTTCTTATTTCTCAAGCAAAACATATGTTGTGGGTACTCAAATAACCGTATCATTGAGATGGTTCTTTTGTCCACCCAAAACATATTGTCCCTTGGGAGTCAAAACCTCTATATCTGATTTTTGACATTGCGGGAATACCAGTCATATGGCCCACATTCTGTCAAATTCTCGTACCGCTAGGCCAATTAGAACCCCCTTAAAATGCATGTTATGGAAAGTCTTAATTCAATTGGCTGATGGAAATGCTACCCAAAACCTCGTATCTCCTCAAATGATCATATCTCGATTATTTTTTGAGATACGAACATTTGGGTAGTTAGTTGCATACAGCAATGTAACAGTTCTACCATGATACGATGTTTTGCTTGCAAAAATGCACAAAAGGGCGTAAGTCAAGTGAAAATTCTAAAACCAAATTGTTGTAACTCTTAAAATGGTATGAATTCTTTTTCCTAAGTTCAAAATTGCAATCTCAATGCATTTGGATGTTACTAAATATAATCCTCTCTGACTTTCATTAATATTGATCACTCCTTGTAAAAATGATCAGTTTTTGTCTCTCCTGAAAAATTAAAAAACAGAAAATATATACGAGGTTTTGACTCCGGAGCGAGGATATGATAAAACTCACGGGAAAGAAAATATTGATAATTTTAGGCTCAAAATGTTTTTGTTTATCATGAGAATTTTATGTCAACCATTTACTCTTTGTATACTTATGTTTGGATGACATTCCCATATGTTCATGAAGTTAAGAGTGCATGTTTTGCCATCTTTTTTTTTCAAAGTTTTAAATTCATATTATCAGATATTTTTATCAACCTAAAAAGTGCCCAGATCGAATGTGGCATCTGATCAGGGGCTACACTGTTTGCTTATAGAATTTTCTATTAAATTTGAATGAAATTGAAAAATACCACCCAGCAACCCTTAAAAATGAAATGGTCCAGTTGATAAGAGTGGTAAATTCCATACAGCTTAAAAGGGTTAAGTAACAGTTTTACCAATATCATGCGATAAATAGAGGACCTTACATGAGTGCTTATGCTTATTGAATTTATTAAAAGAGTTGAGGAAAAGTGATTAAATGCGAGGCTAGCCGAGCATTTTATCGCTTTTTCGCAACAAGTTTAATAAATTCAATGAAACAGGAGCAGGAATGTTAGATTCTATTTATCACATAGCATTAAGATTAATTAAAAATCACATTTTTGGCACGTAATCGTCAAATTTTTGCCATCTTTTACGCAACGTTTTAATGCACATCATTAATTTACCTTACTAAATCTGTAAACAACTAGTGTTTTATTGATTTTATTGCATGACTTTATATCACTCCCAGACGCTACGTCATGTGATAAGTACTCTTTCATCATGGATTGACCCAATTTTTGTTTGATGTTGAGACATGAGAAAACAGCAAATTAAATCTCTGCTATGGGCGGATCCAGAGGGGGATCAGGGGGTTAGCTTGAACCCCCCTGCCTGGCCCCTGTTTTTAAATATCCTATGAAAATGAAATAATTTGGTCTCGGTGAGACCAAATTATTTCATTTTCATGGGATATTTAAGAAAAAATAGATAAAATCAGCAAAGTCAACCCCCACACCTTTATACATATTAACTCCCTTTTCAGAAATCCTGGATCCCCCCCCCCCCCCCCCCCCCCCCCCCCCCCCCCCTCTGATGATAATTTGTTAATCATATTTATATATTTGAAAATAACCTCTATTTTGCTCTCTTCATTTATAGGTTATATATCTGTATGAATAAAATTTGATTAAGAAATGAATTTGTTTTTTGTATATTCATGAAATTTTGAGCGCCCTACGTTTAATTTAAAATAAGGCAACCTAAAATTTATCACTTATATTTACATTTTTATAATAGATGTCTATATAGAACTTATTTATACTTTGATATTTAATGTTTAATCATATTATCGGTTGTGTTGGATTGAAAAACTAAACAGCAGAACAGCCAATAAACAAGCAAAATGCTTATTGTGGGCTCGTCGTAAATGACAGCTTCATTGTAACAACTGGCAAATGGATTCTCTGTTTGATGAATGTTGCAAATGAGCATAGTTAGCTTTCAGTTAAGTTTTATGGCTCATGAGGTTCTGAGCATTTGCAAAGATTTAAGAATCAAGGGAGATTTGCTTTAAAACAGTAAATATGACGAAGTCTAACAGGGTATAACATTGACTAGTCCAAGGTATTTAAACTTTTCACACAATTCATGACTATTGTAGTCTGCTCCTCTCATCTGATTATGTTCTTAGGTAGCTTAATTTGCGAACAATATGGACCCAGATCAAACTGCTCCCAGGGGGAGCAGTCTGATCAGGGCTCATATTGTTTGCTTCCATGAAATAATTTTAATCTGAAGTGCACTTAAATATAATTATGCAGCTGAGATAAAAAGCAGACAACATTTTCAAGACAAAAAATTATTCGTAGAACAAGGGTTAAACACATGAAAAGGCAGTGGCTTTCCTGGGGCATTTTATAGAATACGCACTATAGATGGGGGTTCTGAAGTTACTCCCCCTGTTAGGGTTAAGAGGGCAAAAATCCTGGCAGAAAATGGTTTTTGGGCACATCACAGCGTTAAAATGAGCTCTAAAGACATGAAATTATTACTATTACTTGCATTTTTTTCTTCCAAACATCAAAATATGTAGCTAAATACCCTATTCTTGTGGCACAGAGTTGAATGCATGTGTATTTTTGCGTACATGTAGGTACGCTCCTGAAAGGTATACCCTCAAATATGCTGCCTTTCTATTTTGACAGGTTTAATGATATACCTATCTATTCTTATTCCTTTCTTGCATGATTTATAAAAGAGTACCGTACAGTCCCTTTATAACACATCTCAGTATAACACAGATTTGGATATAACACTGCCATGTTGTGGCTCCCATTTTTTATAGGGCAATTTTACAAATTAATTATATGGTCATTTTCCTATAATTCCTTTGTAGAAGTGTTCCTTTATATTATGATTCACTTATATGTTAACATGGTGAGTCCCTATGGGCCCCAAATTTAGGGTTATTAAGGGACTGCACTGATACAAAATATAATATTTTAGCCTATTCATGTGGATTTGGCACATATGGCATTTCTGTAAAGCTGTTTTAAAAACATATAATGAGGAGCGTGGTGGCTCAGTGGTAGAGTGCTTGACATAACTGAAATACTGTTGACCTGGATGTAAAGAATAATTGTATCAATATGTAAGGGAAAATCCATCAGAATCCAAAGAGTTAATGTAGCTTGTGACCTATATTCTGGTTTTAGTTTCCATCTTCATTTCTACTTTGTTGGGCCTGATCTGGACCCAAACTGTTTGACACTCAGATGGTGTCATTGAATGATTTTTGAAAATGTTAATTTTGTAAAAACAATAATAAAGCATGCAAAATTACCCAACATGCAAAGAGTTCATGGCTTCCCAGCCTTTCACATGATAAACACTATTATTTTCGAATGTGGAATTTATTTTTAATCCTTACCCCGCCATTCACATCTTTTGGTGTCTGCTCCTCTCATCTGCTTCTGTTTTAGGTAGCTTATATTGCAAACAATATGGACATGATCAGACTGATCCAAAGGGAGTCCATATTGTATGCTTCCATGAAAAATATAAAAATCTAGTCTGAATGCACTTGAATATATGCAGCAGACATAAAAAGCAGACAACATTTTCAGGACAAAAAAATAGTGATGGGATAAGGGTTAACTAAAATGTGAGAATTAGCAGGACGTAAGTAATTTTTTTTCATGAAGTCAGCTTTTGGCTTCAATTTTGAAAAACAATGCCTAACTCTTACATGTGCAAGTCTGAGAATTTCACACCCGGTAGGCGGCAATCGAAAGCGCTATCAACAATTGACGAACACGGATCAACAATTGATAGAAACAGTGTTTTCGATTGCCATTTGTCGCCAGTGTGGCGACAAATGGCAATCGAAAACACTGTTTCTATTGATTTTTGATCAAGGTTCCTCGATAGTATTGGCGTTTTCGATTGCCACCTACCCGGTGTGAATTTACTAGGTGTACATATACTGTTCACTGGTTACCCTCTTTTCAACAATACGTTAATTCCAATTTCCCTGTATATTTAGGGATGTAAGGGTTTGTAAGCCCAACCGCACACCAGGCTAAATATTAAAACCATTTTTAATTAAGTTATTTCCATTCTAAATCTTACTTAGTATTAAAAAAAGTACTGTAGATTTTTATGAGATAAAGCATCTGAATTAAAATGTTGTAAATCTAATTAATTGTAAATAAATTATTATATATTTCAAATGTTTTGTACTTATTATTTCCAGAGAATAAGCCATAATGCAATACAGCACTACTTCATTTCTAAATGCAGCACTTCATAACAACACAGCACTACTTCATCGCCTAATGCAGCACTTCCTAACACAATACAGCACTACTTCATCACCCAACGCAGCACTTCCTAACACAATACAGCACGACTTCATCACCCAATGCAGCCATTCCCAACACAATACAGCACTACTTCAACATCCAATGCAGCACTTACTCACAAAATACAGCACTACTTCATCACCCAATGCAGCACTTACTCACAAAATACAGCACTACTTCATCACCCAATGCAGCACTTCCTAACACAATACAGCACTACTTCATCACCCAATGCAGCACTTCCTAACACAATACAGCACTACTTCATCACCCAATGCAGCACTTCCTAACACAATACAGCACTACTTCATCACCCAATGTAGCCATTCCCAACACAATACAGCACTACTTCATCAACCAATGCAGCACTTACTCACAAAATACAGCACTACTTCATCACCCAATACAGCACTTCCTAACACAATACAGCACTACTTCATCACCCAATGCAGCACTTACTCACAAAATACAGCACTACTTCATCACCCAATGTAGCACTTCCTAACACAATACAGCACTACTTCATCAACCAATGCAGCACTTACTCACAAAATACAGCACTACTTCATCACCCAATGTAGCACTTCCTAACACAATACAGCACTACTTCATCAACCAATGCAGCACTTCCTAACACAATACAGCACTACTTCATCACCCAATGCAGCACTTCCTAACACAATACAGCACTACTTCATCACCCAATGCAGCCATTCCCAACACAATACAGCACTACTTCATCACCCAATGCAGCACTTCCTCACAATATACAGCACCACTTCATCACCCAATGTAGCACTTCCTAACACAATACAGCACTACTTCATCACCCACTGCAGCACTTCCTAACACAATACAGCACTGCTTCATCACCCAACGCAGCACTTCCTAACACAATACAGCACTACTTCACCCAATGCAGCACTTACTCACAAAATACAGCACTACTTCATCACCCAATGTAGCACTTCCTAACACAATACAGCACTACTTCATCAACCAATGCAGCACTTCCTAACACAATACAGCACTACTTCATCACCCAATGCAGCACTTCCTAACACAATACAGCACTACTTCATCACCCAATGCAGCCATTCCCAACACAATACAGCACTACTTCATCACCCAATGCAGCACTTCCTCACAATATACAGCACCACTTCATCACCCAATGTAGCACTTCCTAACACAATACAGCACTACTTCATCACCCACTGCAGCACTTCCTAACACAATACAGCACTGCTTCATCACCCAACGCAGCACTTCCTAACACAATACAGCACTACTTCACCCAATGCAGCACTTACTCACAAAATACAGCACTACTTCATCACCCAATGTAGCACTTCCTTACACAATACAGCACTACTTCATCAACCAATGCAGCACTTACTCACAAAATACAGCACTACTTCATCACCCAATACAGCACTTCCTAACACAATACAGCACTACTTCATCACCCAATGCAGCACTTACTCACAAAATACAGCACTACTTCATCACCCAATGCAGCACTTCCTAACACAATACAGCACTACTTCATCACCAAATGCAGCCATTCCCAACACAATACAGCACTACTTCATCACCCAATGCAGCACTTCCTCACAATATACAGCACTACTTCATCACCCAATGTAGCACTTCCTAACACAATACAGCACTACTTCATCACCAACTGCAGCACTTCCTAACACAATACAGCACTGCTTCATCACCCAACGCAGCACTTCCTAACACAATACAGCACTACTTCACCCAATGCAGCACTTACAAAATACAGCACTACTTCATCACCCAATGTAGCACTTCCTTACACAATACAGCACTACGTCATCACCCAACGCAGCACTTACTTACAAAATACAGCACTACCTTATCACACAATGCAGCACTTCCTAACGCAATACAGCACTACTTCATCACCCAAATCAGCACTTCCTAACACAATACAGCACTACTTATCAACCAATGCAGCACTTGCTAACACAATACAGCACTACTTCATCACCCAAATCAGCACTTCCTAACACAAAACAGCACTACTTATCAACCAATGCAGCACTTGCTAACACAATACAACACTACTTCATCACCCAATGCAGCACTTCCTCACAAAATGCAGCACTACTTCCTCACAAAAATGCAGCACTTCCTCACAAATTACAGCACTACTTCATCGCCCAATGCAGTCATTTATAACTTAATACAGCACTATTTATTCAACCAATTCAGCCCTTCATAACACAATACTGCCTCTAATATATTTGGTCCATAAGAACTTTCCTTTCTGTCTTTTGACCAAACTTGGACAAACATATCAACTATATGTTCATAGGGCATGTTAACGCTTGACCATAACACACACATTTATATCAGCATGCACTTTTATTGGCTTGCACGTTTATCACCATGCTATTCTTCGCAGTTGCAGATGCACACTTAGTACAGGTTTTTAGCTCACCTGAGCCGAAGGCTCCGAGGTGAGCTATTAGTATACCAGTGACTCTGTCGTCTGTCGTCCGTCAACATTTTCAAACATCTTCTCCTCTGAAACCACTGGGCCAATTGAACTCAAATTTTATATGGAGACTCCTTAGGATGGGGGAACGAAAGTATGTTCAAATGTTCCTGGTCACGTGACCAAGATGGCCGCCATGCCCATATATGGTAAAAACCCTTTAAAAATCTTCTCCAGAACCAGAGGGCCGATGACCTTGGGACTTGGTATGTAGCATTGGGGATGTGGGGCCTACCAAATTTGTTCAAATAATGATCCTAGGTTGACCTTGACCTACTTAACGTCAAGGTCAAATTTGCTTCCTAATAGATTTAAATGGGATTTTTTTTGAAAAGTTGATTTTTTGAATACTGTTAAAGCCAAAGTGATTATTCTCACTTGATATGTTTAACCTAATGAGACAATGGCTATAAATAAGTTTCAAAGGTCAAGGTTGACCTTTGCCCTTTCAGCCAAGGTTGCTCATAATGGGGTCCAATCAATATATTAAAACATAGTTTTCTCACAAACCATTGGCCCAATTGAGCTCAGATTTTATGTGAAGACTCCTTATGATAAGTCAGTCAAAATTTATACAAAATATTTTGGTCACATGACAAAGATGGCCGCCACGCCCATATATGGTAAAAACCTTCTAAAAAATTTTTTCTCCAGAACCAGAAGGCCAGTGACCTTGAGACTTGGTATGTAGTATTGGGGATGTGGACCTACCAAGTTTGTTCAAATGATGATCCTAGGGTGACCTTGACCTACTTAACGTCAAGGTCAAGTTTGCTTCCTAATACAATTGAATGGGAATTTTTTTGAAAAGTTGATTTTTTGAATACTGTGGAAGCCAAAGTCATCATTTTCACTTGATATGTTCAATCTAGTGTCTATAAATAAGTTTAAAGGTCAAGGTTGATCTTTGACCTTTCAGCCAAGGTCGCTTATATTGGAGTCCCATCAACATATTAAAACATAGTTTTCTCAGACAATTCTTGGCCAATTGAAAGCAAATTTCATTTGACAACTCCTAATGACTGGTTAGCCAAAACTTATAAAAATTGTTATGGTCACATAACTAACATGGCCACCATGCCCATATATGGTAAAAACTCTTTAAATCTCTTCTTCTCTGGAACCAAAAGGCCATTAGCTTTGGGACTTGGTATGTAGGATCGGGGATGTGGGCCCTACCAGGTTAGCACAAATGATGAATCTAGGTTGACCTTGACCTACTTTATGGCAAGGTCAAATTTGATTCCTAATGCATTTACATGGAGAAAATCTTAAAATGTTCATTTCTATAACTGAGCCAGCCAAATTCATAATAGTTAAAATTATTACGACAATGGTTTATTACTAGTAAGTACCAAATGTCAAGCGGACCTGTGACCTTTTATCCAAGGCCACTCATTTTGACTGCCACATACCTATCTAAACATTTTTTTCTCAGAAATCACTGGGCTGTTTGATGGATTATTCATTAGATTGTTACGGTCACTTGACCAAATTGTATATGGTAAAAAACAAGATTTGTTCCATTTAAAGCTGTAGTTGACCTTGACCTATTTTAACATTATAAAGGAGATCAGGTGAGCGCCTCAGGACCTTCAGGTCCTCTAGTTTATAACATCTGTTTGTCAAAACTGGAAAAGCCTTCATTTTGAAGGAGGAATATATTTGATTTGCAGAAAGAAAACAAGACTATTTGTATCTTCCTAAGTTTCAGGATTTTATTAAAATAGAATGGAATGTATATAGTCAAATTCACAATACACTTTGTAAATACATATGATTTACAATGGTATTTACATACATTTATGGAAAGTGATAATTGTGAGAGGATATGAGTTGTTTTAATGTTATTTGTCTGGCTCAAAGTTTATACAACTATTTCATACAGAACTCAACTGAGCACGAACTTTATCATGCTCATAAGTGCTGAAATGCCAACAATTTTTTTGCATCTTAACATTTAACGATAAATTCAACATCTAAGAATTTGAAAATAAGAAAAGTCTTATTTTTTCAGCATTTTAGTTTTTATTATGAACTATTGAAATAACATGCTCATTTAAGTTGAGCATGTAAAATGTTTTTTAACCTTTTAGTCAAGATTTGGGCTGCAATATTGAATGATAATAACTGTTGCACACAAAATAGGCAATTTCAGAATTATATGCACTTATAAATTAATTCAGATTTTGGATTTTTGAAACCCTTCAAAATTCTAAATTAATTCAAAATATATATACCAGATGTCATTTTTCTTTCACGAAACATTTAGTAATGGAGACAAAATATACCAGCAGATTTACGTCCCTGAATTTATCACTTATTCCTTATACAGAACAATTGCGTTTATAGCATGGCTATTGTATTTTTTGCTACAAGATGATTGCCTTGGTTTCCAATCTTAATCCAATGAATTGGGATCAGTCTAACAACATATGTCCATACAAGTGGGAGCTAGATTTTTTGTAAAGAATCGAATAGGGATCTAGTTCAATTACACAATTCGATTTACATTACACTAAACTGATAAATTGATTACGTGTTAATTTGGTAAATTTACATAAGTTTGAAAGGGGATCTCCATTTTATCAGTTACCATTCATATTAATTGCAGGGTTACACGTTGCCTGATAAACGGTGTCTATCTCACTGCATTTGCCTTTATCAGGTCATGATGACGTTGCACCTTTTGAATGACAAGCTAATGATGCTGAATCGACACAAAAACCGATCATTACGTCATATTCGCCAGTTTGAAGAGTAAATCAACTTGGTAAGCTGATAACAAGAATACCAGATTTGTGTCTTTTGATATCACGATTACCAGGATCAGCTTCGAGAACGCATGATGAATTGCTTGGCAGGCCTCGGGATGTCAACAAGCGTTCTCCAAGCCTTGCATGGTAAACTTGATATCAAAACACACTCACCTAGTATCCTCTTTTTGTAGCAAAATAAACACAACATAAATAAGAACACCGGTTTCGAACAGCATGTTCATGTCATATGATGGTTCTCATATATTTAACCCATTTAAGCCAAATGTATTTTCCCATCTTTATCAATTTGACGAGTCCATTTCCAATTTTAGGGTTGTTGGGTGCTATTTTTTCATTTTATCCTAATTTTAAAAGCAACTTCTGTAAGCAAACAGTGAAGAACCTGATCAGACGCCTGGTTTGGCGGCGTCTGATCTGGTTTTGCACTGTTTGCCGATGTCACACAAGAAGAATGCTAGGCTTATATAGATTAAAAAATACAGATAAAGTACAGGAAAATAATCACATTTGTGAAAACAAGTTTATTTTGATTAAAAACATTTAATTTTGATAACATGTATAAAATAATTATTTTATTAAAAAGTATAATAATAAGACTTATACTATTAATTATCTCATATCTTATAACACACCATTCTTAGAAACTTTATTCGACTGCTTTATTAAGAACAAAATTTTGGTACTTGTATCACACACTTAACCAGCAAAACTGTTTCCCTTTGGAATGTTCAAAACTCTTTATTATCAATGCACCAGGTTCAAAAGGAATTTATCTTTTCAAAGTGTGCTGTTATCAAACATATGTGCTGATAATGATTCACCTAAAAATCTGAAAAAAATCGGATCCTTCAGAAATAGAGAACATAAAATATGAGAAAACAGCAGACTCGGTTTTATGAGTCTGTTCACGAGCACTAATGGTAAATGCAACAATTCTCATGCCCCTTGCACCAGCTTAAGCTGTGTTCTGCTTTCAATCAGGACCCAATTTTCCTGAAGGACCAGAATATGAAAAAAATATCAGCACTATATCTATGTTCGGGGAAAAGTTTTACCAACTCTTGTGACTAAACTTTATATAATGGTGACATTATGTACATTTCAGTTGGTAAAAGTCCACATAATACCAAAATATGTCATAAAATACTAGCGTAACATTATTATAAAAAGATAATGAAAACATGCCACTGTTTTGTTGAGCTTATGTCAATAAGTTTTCAGTCATGCAAAATATAACCTGGATATATCACTTCTCACATAATAACAAATAATTTTGTGAAAAATAATGCTGTAAGGACCTAGGCGCCATTCACGCCAAAATAGTGATGTTTTTCTACAATAAAAATACAATGTACAAAATTGCCATATGGCTGGTATCCATTATTTGCCATTCTTTACAACTGCACAGTCGATATCCTGGCTCTGATTGAATTTATTACTTATATTTACATTTTATATTATCAGTCAAGTATCAATGTTCAATTTTCACACAACTTGGCTCGTTTTGCAGATATTTTGAATTAAATCAGACATAACATAAGGTTTGGAATAGCCAAGACGCCAAGTTTCCGCGCTTAACGTCAATGCGATACGTGTTCAACGTCACGCAAACGTCAGTAAACAAGCAACGTAATTGGATGGAATTGACGTGAGCCCGCTCAAATGGCGTGTATGTGGGTGTGGCTTAAATCGATTTGTTCATGAAGGTATGAACCACATCTCAAATGTAAAGGTTCATTTATAGACTTGCAGCGGAAATGTAAATATGTTAAAATAAACTTCTTAAACTACATTTGATAGTTCTATTTTATTGCTAGTCATGGTAAATATGCTAAAAAAGAATCGTGTGCAAAATACACAAGTTTCATATAGTGTGCATTCTAATGCACTTGGGAATATAATGTGATGTCTGATATGATAACGTCATTAATATGCAGGATATACTGTCGCAAACTAGACGTCATCAAAAATGTTGTTTTTCATTGGCTGACAAGTGGTTTTATGCAGCTGGCAGCCGCTGGACGTAGGCTCAATGTACTAAATTTTTACTGTCTTTTTGAAGAAAAAATATTACAGGTGCATTAGATAGGGGATAACACTATTCAAAATTTTCATTTGGTGAGGTATATTGGCAGATATACGTTCGAAAATCACGTTTTACAGCCCCGTTACCCACCTAAATGAATATTTTGAATACAGTTATCCCCTAACTTTCTGCAGTTGTTCGCCTGTAACATGCGATTGTGAAATTGATTATACAAACACACACATATATAATTTAGCTCACAGGATACCAAAATATGTCATGTAATACCAGTGTAAAACTATAATACAAAGTGAATGAACTTGTAATGAACATGTCATTGTTACATTATACAAACATACATAAATAATAAAGCCCACACAATACCAAAATATGTCCTGTTATACCAGTGTAAAACTATTATACAAAGATATTGAACTTGTAATGGACATGCCATTGTTACATTATACAAACATACATAAATAATAAAGCCCACACGATACCAAAATATGTCCTGTTATACCAGTGTACAACTATTATACAAAGAAAATGAACTTGTAATGGACATGCCATTGTTACATTATACAAACATACATAAATAATTAAGCTCACTGGATACCAATATATGTCATGCAATAGCAGTGTAAAACTATTATACAAAGTGAATGAACTTGTGTAATAAACATGTCATTATCATGTTTTACAAAATATATATGTATAAATAATTATTTTAAAATATAAAATATGTTATAAAATACAAATGTGTAACAATTTAAAATTACTGAACATGAAAAAGTAAGTTGTATATACTCCTGAAATGCAATAAAATGACGTAGATAAAATGTTACTCATTGATAATCTATCAATAAATGTACGAGTCCAAATGATATTTATTGCGTTTGAAAGTAGATATAAAGGTTTTTCAGAAAAGAGCTGTCGTTGTGCCACATGGAGTTGGATGAACTTTGCCACGCACCACCATATAGTGTAAATATTTTTTTTTTATTATTTTGGTCCCTCAGAAATATTGGGTTCTGACAGAAAGTAATACATTTCAAGGTGGCGCTAGGGGTGTGGTTGTGAGAGAGGTTTCACTGTCCATCTTTTGTTGCTGTGTACTCAAATTTAAAGCATGACCTTATGTATATGCAATAAGTATCAATAAATCCTTTTCCTGTTAGTCACAACTTTTGCCATCTGCTCTCTAGTCTGCATATGTTCTAACATAGCCTATATTGCAAACAATATGGACCTGAATCAAACTGCTCTTTAAGGAACAGTCTTACATTGTATCAGCGTTCATAGTGTTTGCATCCCTGAAAACTATCTAGTGTAAAGTGCCCATAAGCATATGCAGCACATGCAGCATATGTAAAAAGCAGAAAACATTTTCAGGACAAAAATATTGGCGGGTTAAGGATTTCAAGGTTAATACAAGCAAATTTGTGTAAAATTCAAGGACTTTTCGAGGACTTCTAAAAAGGCTTACATACTGTTTTCAAGGACTGAAATTTACATGTTAAAATTCAACATCGAAAATGCTAGAGTGCATTACTAAAGATATTAGTTTAGGAAAATTAGTATAAAATTGAGGTGCCTTTATTTGGTGCAGCATATGCTGCACCAACGGAAATGCTAGAGTGCATTACCGAGTATATTAGTTTTAGAAAATTAGTATAAAATTGTGGTGGCTTTATTTAGTGCAGCATATACTGCACAAAATAAAGGCACCTCAATTTTCTACTAATTTTCTAAAACTTATATCTTTAGTAATGCACTCTAGCATTTCCGAGTTAGAATTTTAAGGTGTAAATCCGTATTTTTCAGAAGTTCTCAATTTTATACTGATTTAGGTCTCCAAAGACAGTGTTGAATCCTCCTGTAAATGGTAAAATTCAAGAACTTTTCAAGACATTTAAGACTTTTCAAGACAGTCCTGTACATTCAAATACTTTTCAAGCCTGTGCGAACCCTGGATTATCTCATGCTCTCTCATGGACTGGCACAAAATATGTTTTAGAATATAAGATATATATACATATCAGTGTTGACTATAAAAGACTAATGGTATTTTGATTTTAAAGTTTCTTATCACAATACATTTCTGACCCTAAAGCACCTAGAAACCTAAGTACAATGGAGTTAACAGTACATTCCTGAACATGTATAACACCTAGGCACCTAAGTACAATAGAGTTAAAAGAACATTTCAGACAATAGAAACCTAAGTACAATAGAGTTAACAGTACATTTCTGACCCTATAGCACCTAGAAACCGAAGTACAATAGAGTTAACAGTACATTTCTGACCCTATAGCACCTAGAAACCTAGACACAATAGAGTTAACAGTACATTTCTGACCCTATAGCACATAGAAACCTAAGTACAATAGAGTTAACAGTACATTTCTGTCCCTATTGCACCAAGAAACGTAAGTGCAATAGAGTTAATAAATAGTACATTTCAGTCCCTTTAGCACCAAGAAACCTTAGTACAATAGAGTTAACAGTACATTTCTGACCCTATAGCACATAGAAACCTAAGTACAATAGAGTTAAGGAATACATTTAATTCACATCTGGCTAAATGAGTTCTAGCGATAAGGTGAACATTTCTCCTAGATGACATGATAACAAATATCAATTTTTCATGTTGCCTTATTGGTTTTAAAATTGGCATGGTTCAAAATACGTTTCAAAGCCAAATCATTATATACAAAGCCGCCAAAATGTGCGTTTTCAGATCCCACCCCTCAATTTACGTGTTAATACTGGATACCCTTTCGACCAAACTATGGGGGAAAGCATGGCTATTTTTCAAAAACTGAAATATTCAATGCTTAAAGTTTATGGCCTCCTTCCTGTGCATGCGTACTAAATATGCTTAAACCGTGAGGTTTGTCATTGGAAAGTTGAAATTCGTGTCTTTATTTCTTTCTAGATTCACGTTGGCCATTGAAATGTTGCTACATACATACACAACATATATAAAGGGCATCTTTAGTCTAGAGGGGGGACTGGGTTGTACAAGTCAAAGTCGATATCAAATATCTGCCACGCGTAAATGTCTTTGCAAAATGGTCATTTTTATTGTACAAATATATCAAATTGATTGTGATTAGGACACTTATTTACCTTGGTTTATTCGTAAATTTCCTATATAGGAATTATTTATTATATTTATTATATAGGAAAGAAGAACCCATTATACATTAATGTTAGTAGTTATTTCAACAAAATAAAATGAATGTCTCTTTTACGGAAAACACCCGCCTCGTTGTTAGAAACCCTTTTTGCATGTAGAGAACACCACATTATATGAGCCACTTAAAAAAGTTTTACCTGTAAAGCAGGCTAAATATAACAATATGAACACATTCTACATATTGATGTGAAACTAAAAGCGTTTTGCCTGCATGCCAAACTACACAAAACAAAGTGAACAGGCTCTTCTTATAACTTTATATAAAATTTTGCCTCATATTGCAATGGCATAGCCAGAATGCTTAAAAAGTTACGCACATCAAAAGGAGACTATTGGGTCAAGCAGTGATACTCTTCAATTGGGTCCCTTTTCAAAGTGGAAACTTCTCTTAAAGCAGACTTTTCTCTCTTACCTTTATTAGCAGTTTCTTATGGTATGAAAAATACTTTTATCACATTAGGTGACATTCCTTGAATGTTACTTTTTTTATTACGCACGTGCATAACTGCATAATGGGAGCTACGCCAATGTATTGTATTCCGCACTTGTCAGACTGTGAAACTTGAGTCTCAACATGTTCTTGTACACACTATCATAGAAATTATCATGATACAGAAAGGTTATTGAAGAACATATGCTTACTATGTGCTTACATAAAACTCTCATATACGCAAAGTCATAGAAACCAGAGTTTCTTTTCAATTTAAACTTATCAGTTATTTGAGTCAAAATAAAATTGGTCTGTAAGGAATATTTGCCAAAACGAATGACGATTATAATATGTCCTGTCCAATTTTATGATGTAGAATCTTAAAAGAAAAATCTGATAAGATTTTTGATACTAAATGAACTGACAACACAGTTCTTTTAATTCGTCACAAAATTTATAATGTATTATAACAAATTAACGATTTTTGGAATATATATCATTGACATAAAAAATCTTATTAATTTTAAACTAATAATAATCTAAGATGAATACTCTGGTTCTGTGGACTTTGACTTTAAAACATAATTCAGCTGTAATTACATTTTAGCTGCTTCATTTTAACTGCCTATAAATGAGCTTTGAATATCTGTTGGTGGACTTTAATCACCTGTATGTGAGCTTTGAGTTTGATCTTCTTTTATCTGCAGAACTATGACTAAACTATCATCAAGATGTCTCTTGCCTTTGTTTTAATTTTTCCTCTTCTAATACCATTGCTTTGATATGCTGCCATATAAAAAATCCCTGAAATAACAAAATAAGAAAATTATCAACATATTGTGTTGCTAACCAAAGGTCATCCTTGGTTACCAGGAGATATAAACTGTGAGGCTTGCTGAGTATTTTAAAGATTTTTTGAAACAATTTTAACAAATTCAATAATACCGGATTATGATCGTTAGATTCTATTTTTCATACGACTTTTAAGTTACTTGAGAAATTACTTAAGAAGGTTATGATTTTGCCATAGGTATATTTCTTGCACACAAGATAAAGATATCCAAGATTTTATCCTGGGATAGAAAATCTGATCTTACCCATGTTATAATACCCAGGCTGTCACGTGAAGGCTGTACATTGTTTGTATTGGAACACACGTACATGGTCGTCAAGTGATGGCATTAATATGTTAAAGTGATCATCATAACACGTCACATCTCGGCATATTCAGGAACTTCTGAGAGACTTTTTAAACATAAAATGCGGTATTTGATGGTTAGCAAGAAAAATAATCCACTATTCGTGTAAGGATGGGATAGAACATTACATTCCTCGTGATCACCGTTGTCATCAATCAGCAAACCTTGTGATGCCAAATGGTGGACTTCAGGACCAATTTTTGATCCCATCCTCACATTCATAATGGATTTTTATAATATGTGCGCAACATTAGTATGCTCTCATTACATAACGTTACTAAATGTGTAAACCATTTAGTGGTTTATTGATTTTAACACATGGCGTTATGTCACTTCCAGAGGCGACGTCATGAAATAATATTTATTTCATTATTAAACATCTGGTCCTACTGTGTTTATATTTTAAATTTCGTTATCTATTATAGATAAAATATGTCCTAACTTACCTCTGCTGTAAAGGCTAATAATCTTCCAACAACAAGAAAGGCACAGAGTAAATATTGCACAATGATGGGCATTTTGATTGTATCTTTGAGGAAACCTGACTGTATTCCATATATCCAGAGTGGTAGAACAAATATACCTGTTATGGCATAAGAACCAGTCGCTGTTTTAAAACCTGAAATATAAGGTAAAATGATATGACTGAAAGAAATCATAATATATATGAAACACACTTAATTTGTAAATATACCTGCACAATTGTGAAGCAGGTTACATGGTCTTAGGTTGTGTTGTGTTTTTGTTGTGAACAATTTAAGACTTTGTTGTCAAATCATCTATTGTGACCATTTATGAATATGTTGTTATGTTTATGTATATATGACAAGAAACTGTAAATTTTATGTCAATAAAATATATGTTCTATTCTGTTCTGTATACTCTTACGATACAACAAGATAACATACCATTTGCCATGACCTTTTTACATATCCATGGAAATTCTTCATCAGGAATCTTCCAGTTTGGACCTCGGGTATGGGTGGCTATGAATGTCAACCATTCTATCATCATAACGAAATAACCCCACTGAAAACCAGAAACGTTATAATCAAGCATGTACAGTCAACATGGTTTGGACCAGGTATTGGTGTCCATAGATGTCAACCATTATATTAATACAACGGGAAAAACACTGAAAATGGAAATGCTATAATCAAGCACTTGCAGTAAAAATGTTACATAGTTTGGACCAGGTATGAATGTCCATTAATGTAAACCATTCTATCATCACGAAACAACCCAACTGAAAAACGGAAACGTTATAATCAAGCACAAACAGTAGACACGTCCAAGAGTTTGGACTTTGTGTAGGGTGTCCATAGGTGTCAACAATACCAGCATCATAAAGAAATATATCCACTGAAAAACGGAAAGGTTATATCCAAGGACATACAGTCAACATGTCACACAATTTGGGCTTCGATTATAGGTGTCCATAAATGTCAACCATTCTATCACCATAGCAAAATAACCCAATGAAACGGAAATGCCATAAACAAGCATGAGCAGTAAACATGTCACATAGTTTGGACTTCGCTTTTCATTATACATACATGTTAACTATTCTATCAACATGATGGAATAATCACTTTGAAATATACGAGCACATGCAACTATCACGTATCAGAGTTTGGACATCACCTATGGAAGGCAATGTAGTTTGGCCATCACCTATGGTAGGAAATATGGGTCTCAAAGTGAGAAAACCTGTCTTTGGGGTTTTGCAATAAAAATGCCCAGATCAATTTGCGCATCCGCACAGTCTGTTCAGCGCCTTTGTTATTTGCTTATTGGAAAGTATATCTAGACGAGCTATTTTGCAATGAGCGAAATTCCAATTATCTAGCTTGTATTTGTAGCTGAGAGGACTGGTTTGAGTCTCGTTTTTTCGGAAACCCAGAATACAGGTTTATCTATTGATGAGATGGTAGGGGCCTGATGCTTTGGCTGGGGTTTACCTGTTGGATTTCTTTTGCTCCGGTATTCAGTTTTATTTACTGTTGAGTCCTTATCTTTGCTTTATCTCCTTGTTATATCTTAATTTATATGTTTTAGGAGATGATGCATTGATAAGTTAGGGGTCTTTCATGCAAACCAAATATCTATGTGTCTTGATCCACATCTGAATTAAGGGTGAGGTTGGCGCTGTTAAACCGGTTTAAGCCCTCCAGTAAAATATTTTACTGACCGTTACAAGGCGGTACTTCTTTTGTGGATCTTTTATGTTTTTGTTCTGTCTTGTGTTTGCTATGTCTTTGTGCGCGTCTGTTTATATGTGCTTTGAGGTCACCTGCTGGGAAAGGGCTGACCCCTTGGCTCTCGTTTGTGGTGTCTGCTGTGAGTTTGTCACTTTCCCATTGGCATCCTGGGTAAGGTGTGGTACTTGATTATATCGATTCCTGATCTTTGCACCCTTATTTACTTTGTCACGACGAGGCTCATTTATGTCAACTATACTATCAGCAAAACGAAATAAACTCACTGAAATATTGGGATAGTTTTAATCATTGACACGAACATACAGTTTAGACCACAAGTATGAGTGGCAAAAAATGGCAATATCATCATAACGAAATGATCGACTACAATATATATTGAGAATGTTATCACCAAGCACAGTCACATAGGGAGGGCGCAGAGTATGGGCAGATATATATGTCAAACATTTAATGGTCATAATGGAAACAAGCCCACTGAAATATTGGGATAGTCAACCAGATAAAAATAAAACGGCACATACTTTGGACGTCGCGTATGGGTAAAATAATATGTCAACTATGGGCGTAGCTACCATATACGCCAAAACGCATTTGCATACACTTTTCAATCAAATATGGGATTATTCTTTCCAGTTTTGAAGGGGTATGAGAATTGTTGCACTTTCCATTAGTTCTCATGAACAGACTCAATAAAACCGAGTCTGCTGTTTTTTTTACATTGTAAGTTCTCTCTATTTCTGAAGGATCCGTTTTTCCAGATTATTTGATGGTTTCTTGGTGATATGCATATAAAATGTGTGTGGAAAAGCAATTCTTATATGTTACATTCCAATTTTGGTAGGAGTTATATATACTGATGGACTTTAAAAACGCAACACTCTGATAACAGCTTTAATTTATGTCTCGAAAAAGAAGGCAGAACAATAATTTTGATTGTATGTTAAAGGGCATTCATTTGCTAGAAAATAAGGAAAACCTGCCCAACTAAGATGAACTTAATGCATTAAAATGTAAACTTTTTGAGATAGGGGTCAACTGTTTCATGTAACCAAATGTTATGAATGAAAGATTCCCTACTTCTTTAAATCAAGAAACACTAGAAGCATCAAATTTGTATCATGGACTTCGTTAGTCATCGAGAAACTACTCTCATATTGATTGACAGGACTGCGATACAGCTTTTATGCGTATATGACGTTTATCTGGGTGTACCCATTCATTCAATAGCTTAAAATCTCCTCTACTAAAGAAATGTTTAAATGGCTAAATTCATATGGAGCAAATAACGCCGTCCAGTTTAGTTGTACAATTAAAACTTAAGTGTTTGCTGAAGCAGCCAATTCATGATGACATAATCGAAGCAAAGGAAGTTTACATTCAACAGTCTTTTGGAAGATATAAGGGGAAGTTAGTGTTGCCTTATTAAAACCCGTCAGCATATGATGTCATTATCTGCTCTTAGACCTCCTTTAAGGGTTTAGCACCCATTAACGATGTGAAAGAATATTGTCCACCGTTACCAAGAATATGCTTAACATGGCAAATAGCGTAAACCCTGACGAGACATTATGCGGCCTCTCATCTTTGTCTACACTATTTGTAAATGTTCCCTTATTTGTTGCAAGAATACACAAAACACATCCCCACTATTGCATACAGTGATTTTTAGGCAAGCTATGCCCCTGTCAACCATACTATAATCACCTTGGAATATTGGAAATGTTACAATCATGCACAAAAAGTAGAAATGTCATATAATTCGGACTTCCAGTATCGGTGGATTCAGGCGGAAATATACGTCATCTATTTTATCATCATACCGATATTAACCCACTGAAATACTGGGAAAGTTATAATCAAGCCTATATAGTTATCATGTGACACATATTTTAGATATCACGGAAAGATGGCACTAAATGTCAACCATTTTATCTTTATTGCGAAATAAACCCACAGAAATATAGGGGGAATTATAATCAAGCATATAAAGCAGAAATATCACATAGTTTTGGGCCTCAAGTATGGGTACCAATATGTAAACAATTCTATCACGGAAATGTTTTCATCTAGCGTACAAAGAATATTGTATCATGACTTTGCCTCCTTAAATTCCTTTGATCTAAACTGTTCAATCATTTCCACAAGACCCTGTCAAGGGTGTAGCTTATAATTGACTTGAATATCTGATGAATAAATGAAATCATGATTGTTTTATTGGTCATGATACAAGAATTTTATTTAGCTGCCGTGGTGTAGGGGATAAAACTATGTCTTGTAAACCAGGGGTCACAGGTTCGATTCCCGGCTTCTCCCAGTCTGTTGGATGAGACTTTAAGCCGTTGCCCCGTCTTCTGAGACGCTTTAAAACCAGAACCACTGCTGGTTGAGCCTTCGGGAGTTCCTGGATAAAGAACCACAAGAAGCATAAACCCACCCGGCCAGTACTGGTACAGCCAAGTAACATGGCCACAAAAATAAATTTTATTGTGAATATACAAATATTCCCTCTTGAAGCGGGAAACTCGTCTACGACTCAAGTACGGGAATCAATATGTCAACAATTCTATTAAGAAAATGTTATCATCTAGCGTACAGAAAAATATTGTATCATGCATTTGCCGCCTTTCCTTTGATCTAAACTGTTCAATAAATTCCACAAGACCCTGTCAAGGGTGGAGCTTATAATTGACTTGAATATCAGATGAGTAAATTAAATCCTGATTGTTTTATTGGTCATGATACAAGAATTTTATTGTACCAGTGCTCGTGAATATACAAATATTCCCTCTTGTAGCAGGAAACTCGTCTTCGACTCAGGTATGGGTAGCAATATGTAAACCATTCTATCAAGGAAAGGTAATCATCTAGCGTACAAAGAAATATTGTAACATGACTTTGCCGCCTTTCCCCTCTTTGATCTATGCTGTTCAATAATTTCCACAAGACTCTGTCAAGGGTGGAGCTTATAATTGACTTGAATATCTGATGAATAAATTAAATTGTAATTGTTTTATTGGTCATGATACAAGAATTTTATTGTACAAATACTCGCGAATATACAAATATTCCCTCTTGTAGCGGGAAACTCATCTTGGACTCATTCCGCCTGCAAGAGGGAAAATTTGTATGTACACTCGTAAAATTGTGCAATAAAGTTAACATGTTGTACAGTTTGCACCTCGAATATGGTGTGGTAGTATATGCTAACTATTTATCAATTTATAGTTTACTCCGCCCCTTCATGTGCTTCACAACTAATCGGTTTGCACAGAAGTTTAAATTTTTGGCCGACTTAATCACATATTTTCAATATGTGTAATATCTATTAGGAAAAATCATGAAGTAAATCCGTGAAGTGGCCAATGCGTCTATTTTCACTGGGAGGGGAGGAGAAACTATAAGTAGGTCATAGATCATATATTACAATTATAGGCAAACCCCTAAATTGGAAAATTTGTTAAAGTGCATTATGTCATTTTTGGTCAATAAAAACAAATTAGACAGACAACTTACTCTTGATATAAAGCACCACAAAGAACCTCGGCTTATCAGATCAATAACAACATCAAACTGAAATAATAATAATAATAACAATAATATATTTTTATGAAACACTTTCTCTCCAATACATAATAACATTCTTTAAAAGTTTACAGAATACCTTTATCAACATTTACAGGCCTTCTGATAATAGTGTGTAATCAAAAATTTTCTTTTTTCTCAACTAAAACATATGTTGTGAGCACCCAAAACAAATGTTTCAACTGAGTATTAAGACAATATTAAAAAAAATTACGCCCAAAGTTTTTGTTTCACTGGAAGCCTGCACGCATTTATTTTCAACAGTAGAGCAAGGGTCAATATCATATATTTTGATATGTCTGAAAAACTCTTCCCACAAAGCAGATACATTATTATCAAAACATGGAGGATCTTAAATGAGTGCTCATATTTTATTGATTTTTTTTTTAACGAAATGTGGAAAATCGATAAAATGCTAAGCATGTTTAGCATTTTATCGCTTTTTCGTAACGAGTTTAATAAATTCGATAATTCATATTCTATTTTATCACATGGCATTAAAATTACTTAAAAAGTGCATTTTTTGCTTGAAAAAGTCAAGATTTTGCCATCTTTAGCGCAACGTTTTTATGGACGTCAATACGCAGCGTTAAGAAATCTGTAAACCACTAGTGGTTTATTGATTTTATTGCATGGTGTTATATCACTCCCAGGATAAATATTTAGATGCCTTAGATCTAGGAATTCAGAATTTGCGTAAGGCTGATTTAGGACTTTCATTCAATATTTTGCTTAACTGGGCATATGTAATAGTGCAGATTATGGTTCTACTTACCCATGCACCAAATACAGATGTTTGGTTCAACTTTCTTGCTACGATCCCATCAACAGCTACAAAGACAAAAAACGAAAAGAAGATTGAAGATTAAACAGATAAAAATAACGTCCTATGAAAAGGTTCATTTACCGTTATGCCTTTTTTTCGAAAATTTCTTTAAGGAATGCCATCAGAGTGTCAGACAGTTTGTATCCAGGTCTGGGTTGAGAGTTAAAAAGAAAACTAAGAGCCTATTCATCTCAAGTGATACTGAAAACTATACTGACACCATTTTTTTTAATATACCGAGTTCCACTGTCAACACAACTTTATTTTTCTCTCTCATCTTTTAAATCTGCAAATAATCTGAAATTTGTGTCCAATTATTATCTGAATGACCCGATTTACTTTCTGTGTTATCAAAGCCAAGTTTTAATTCATGCGCGAATACTCGCCTCGGCGTCAAATTGCATTTTTCCGTGCTTCATTTGCACGGGCTCGAGTTTTTTTTTTCAAAACTATGCACACATTAAAATCTTGAAATATCGCCCGATGAGTGCACGTGCTCTGAAATGCCTTAATTTGCTTAGTAATGCCAGGAATCACTTTAGATTTTTGGCACCCGTAAATCGGTCGTTTTTATGGCACCAACCTCACTTGACGACGTTGTCGACGTCATTGCAGATGTTGCCCATATGCTTTACTTTGTGTAAGCAAGCAAACCTTATTCATGCATGCTGAAACATTTTGCATGATTTTTTCTCTCTTAAAAGTAATTTTCCTTCTTTCTTCACAGTTAAGTTATTAACCCTCTTATGATACATTGAATAAGCTAGAAAGCCTCCATGCGAGGGAAACATTTATGTCTATAACGACAGCAGAATCTAGGGCGAATATTTTGTTGGAAAATAGAATTGCGCGGCGTCGCGACAAAACCTGTCTTCGGGGTTTCCGACAAATTGATATTCAACCAGCCTGCTCAGCTACAGAGACTAGCTAGAAAATTGAAATTTCGCTGGTGGCAAGTACAGATATGATACTTTCCAATAAGCGAATAACAAAGGTGCTGATCAGACTGCGCATATACGCAGGCTGGTCTGCGTCTTTGTTGTTCTCAAACCCCGAAGACAGGTTTTCTCGCGTCGAGGTCAGATATTTAAGTGGCTTTAAATGCTGTCCATTTTAAGTCAATGATTCTGTTGATATTGAATTATTGTTTGTTGTTGCTCCGAGTGAGGGGTTGTGCACAGGCGTTTGAAGTTCGGTCCTTATATCACCTCTATAGCCTCAAAACCAAAAGCTCACAAAAATATGTCAGTGTAACTTTTGGGTTTGAAACTACAGTAAAACCTGTGTAAAACGGCCACTCAAAAATAGAAAAAAAATAGGTCTTAATGACAAATGGCAGCTTAATGAAGGTCGAAAGTATTGCAGAATGCTCCCCTTGGAGCATTCTGCAATACGTTTGACCTTCATTAAGCGATAATTGGTATTGAAAACCAATGTTCTGTCTTTTTGAGAGTGATCGTTTTACACAAGTTTTACTGTATATAAGTGATATAAAGGCCAAGCTTCAAGTTCAAGGTTTTTTTGGGCAGCACTTAGTGTTCTTTCTAGTTAGTTAATCATTTCGCTGAGGAAGAGAGAGCGGAATACTTTAAATGATTCTATTATTCCTTTCGAGTGTCTGTGCTTGTCCCCATGTCTCTTTCTCATGGTGCCATGCATGCGCTGATCAAAAAAGTTGTGTCAGAGGAAGTCAAACTCAACTTTTAACCTTTTTTGTTAATGAGGGGAGAGAGGGTCCAAATACCAATAAAAGCGGGACATTATCAGCCTGCCAGCGAAACGCCATTTAATGGCGTTTCGCTGGCGGGCCAATAATGGCCCATAATTTTGTGATTTTTCAGGGGATCCGGACCAGAAGTGCTAAGAAACTCTATAGCTTTGTGATTTTCCAGGGAGTGGGGGTGGTCCCCCCCATGGATCTATGCATGGCCATGAGTTGCTCTGTGGCAGTGTTGATCAAACTCACTCGTTTTCTGTTAGTGGGGAAAATGTAGACTTACCATCCAGTATGACAGACACAATGTACAGGCCTAGAAACACATTAGGGTTCTCGTACAATAACAAACTGCCCAGGAGCAATAGAAGACGAATGTATCCTGCAAAAATATGATATAAACAATTCAGATTTACAAAGATTTTTAACTGCAACCCTTAATCTTTATTACTATAGACAGTGATTCATTTACAATTTGGGCTTAAGGGTCCTGGGACTCGCTGTTTCCAATATCAATGAGTCCCAACTGCAAATTTATGAGTCCAAAACACTATTTTTAATGACAAGTCTGCAATACTATTGCATCCCAGGACTCACCGAGACTCGCTGAAATAAAAACTTATGCGCAAAAGATGCAGGATGTGCAGGTAACAAAATCACTGTATATATAATCAGAACATACGCGGATCCAGAGGGGAACCCCTCCCAGAACTGATAACTTAAGTTTGAAGTTTTACGCCTATGGCGATGTCCATGGTGCTTTAAACACTGGACGGGTCATTTTTCTGAAACCACACATTGAAGGTTAAAATTAAAATTGAATGCTTTTCGCGGCAGCAAGTTAAATTCAAATAAAAGAATAAATCACGAAAACGTCGCTGTCAGTTGTTCATTCGGGCACTCAAAGGGCAGTATATACCAACCACTTTTATTGTGCGGATTCAAGTTGTATGACAAGTGCTTTCCAGTGCCAATATTCAAGGGAAGTCCATTTAAAGTTAGAATGGCATAGGAAATATATTTCAATGAAACGGGTAGAAAACAGAATATGTTCAAGCTTTTGCCACCCCATCAACAGAGTGTGAGGACGATCCACACAATATCAATGGGTAAAGAAAAATGGTGCATTAAAAACCACTATACTTTTAATCAAAAGGGGTTAATTTGCTGCAAAATCAATTTCAAAACTCGAATTTTGAACCGGATTCCGTATAAGTTACCACTTTGTGTTAATTTTCTTAGTGTCTAAACAGCAAAGATTATCATGATAAAAAAATACTTCTGGGCATGCGCAGAGCTAACTTTGTACTGATCTTGCTTGAAAACGTCTTATTGCGATAATTCTAGCAAGGACTAAAAGATGATATTGCAGCAATCATATAAATGCTAATTTGGCTTAGTCTATAAAACACTCAGTCGAGAATAATGATAAAAAACTGTAAACATTCTTTTTTGATCAGCATATATTTATATAAAAAGAAACTAATTCCAAATAAAAAACGTGATGAATAAATAAATAAAAGTAACAATATAGAAAGATAGAACAATAAAAAATGTAAAAAAAATATGAGTTTTGCATGGGTTTTGAACCACTGACCGTACGGAACAAAATTATATATTACTGAAGGACTTTAGAAACGCACAACATGCTAAAATTCTAATTTATTGTCAAAGTGTGTGAAAAATAAAACTGACAAGTCTCTTCATTTTGCTTGCATTCAATAAGAAAATCGAAACGCTGTGGCTTATGGTTGCCGTGACGTTGCCGGATTATTCGGAGACATCCCAAATTAAAAAAGTCACAGAGTATCAATACCTCCCATAACGAGCACAAACAAGTTTTCGAAGTGATGTTTGTTGTCGTAAGCACAAGGAAAGACAAAATCAAATCATGAAGTTTAG
Organism: Loripinus fragilis; assembly: GCA_964019695.1. Taxonomy (NCBI): domain Eukaryota; kingdom Metazoa; phylum Mollusca; class Bivalvia; order Lucinida; family Lucinidae; genus Loripinus; species Loripinus fragilis. Next base: position 31,056,110 of record OZ026525.1, on the reverse strand, counting down.
GGCCTCTGGTAAAGTTAATTTTGTCTATGTGACGTCTTATTTTTGACGTAATTGGCTGTTTATATCCTAAGAAACAGGAATAATCATTTTTTTAGTGCCACCAGATACTCCGCAACCCGTTGTGTAGAAGACAAAAGTATCGCGACATGCGTGAACGTCATCCACCTGTTATTGTCGTTTGAAAAAACTAAAGAAACGCTGCGACTGGGAGTGTACTTAAACGATTATTTCCGATTATTTCAAAAATAAAATCTCGTTTTTCCGTTGGGTAAGACATCTGGCTACCAGCTCAAAGTGTTTGCTTTTAAATTGAACTATCTCAGAGTTGTCAGACGACACTTGTTTAAAAACACTAACGTCAGAATGAACTGCGTGAGCAAATCGAAACTATGGCAAATCATGGTTCATTTTGTAAGCGGATAAAAGTGATCTAGAAAACATCCTCAAATCAACCATGTGGAATAGACAGTGAATAAATAATTGGTGCGTTTCTAAAGTCATTCAGTATAAAAAGGAGTTAGGACTAATAGTTGCCTGTTTTACCACTTGAGCCAATTATTCGTGTTGCCTTAGAGAACGAGTAATGCTATTTTTCTTGTACACCAGTGTGGTTACCATGACCTTTCTCGTATAACGAAGTTTACCGAAGCTATATTTAGAACTGCAACGAGGTGTGTAATTGTGCTAATAGAGGTCACCATTGTCAGGTGAAATTGTAAGCACTATACATTAGAAACTCTGGCGGCCATGTTTTTAACGGCCATGTTTTTCAATATAATTTGAACAATTATCACCTAATGGCCTTTTAGTGTCACATTATTTTCAAATCGGCCATGTAGTTTTTGACAAGAAAATTTGTAAAGTTGTTTCTTTCGGTTGCCACGGTAACCAGACTTCTGCATGAAATTGAAACAGTTGAACAGCTTTGAAAGAGAGCCATCCATGTAAATTCCTGTAAAGTTTGGTGCAATTCAACCGATTAATTATGGAGATGTTGCTCAAGGAAATTGTTAAGAGACATAGGACGGACGATGGACACCCTTTGATTACGGACCAGCCTCAGGTGGGGTAAAAGCTGAAATGGCGTCCCATAGTTTTTACAGTTTGTCATATAAACAGAGATGGCGTAGCATACTTTTTACGTAATGTACAAATACTAAGGTAAGACTTCTAGCAGCAAATTTTAAATGACTGAATGTGAAGATATAATGTAAGCGCTTTATATAAAATAATTTATATATACCTATTATATTTGGATAATAAAGTAAGACACTGTACTCCATATTGACCGACTCGGTTTGTAAACATAACCTTTGAACTCGACGATCACCTGTTCAAGTACTAACTTTCATAAAAAAAAGTGTTGACCTTCACATGAAAAAAAATATTAACGATTGTAATAGGACACTAGCATTATCAAATGTATTTTTTCTGACGGAGCTCATTCGTGAAAGTGTCGGTAAAGTACATCGTAACATGTTTTTGAAAATCTTGAGGTAAATAGATGGATAAATAAATGTATCAATAAATAAATAATGTCGGTAACGTTATTATCGCATATGATATAATATAATAGGAAACTCTTCGCGCAGTCACTCGCCGAAGAAGAGACCGTAAGATACAATTGACCTACAAGAAACGTGATAAGTCACTTATGTGATATGTATCGTTATACATATGGCATGGACTGGTCCTAAAACAAAAAAAAAACACCAACAAACAATTGAAATACATACTGTCGTGCCAACCAAAAGTGACAGTTTCGTAATACTTTGTTTACAATTGCTAAGTAAAACACTAACGTGCACACTGCACTTTAGCTATCGCGAATTGATAGATCACTTGTGTATTAATCCTATCCTGTGGAAAGGAATTAATACACCAGTGATCTATCGATTCTAAGCCCTTGATAACTTTGTAAACAAAACATGACGTCACTGTCACTCTTGGTTGGCACGACAGTACATGAATAAATAAATAAATAAATAAATAAATAAATAAATAAATAAATAAATAAATAAATAAATAAATAAATAAATAAAAGTGTGTTATATAGTTACCTATTTTATGCATATTACGTTGTATGAGGCCCGGCATAAGGCTAAAACAAAAACAGTCACTCGAGATAAGGCCACGTGTTAAAGAATTATCTATTGATTTAAGTATCATATCCTGTAACAAACAGGAAGCTATATCTTATGTATAGGTTACCTTTCTTACAAACGTACATGGGCAGCTACCTAGTGAGGCTAGCTGTTTTCTTAGCAATATTGGTCCGGATACCCTGTAAAACCACAAAGTTTACAAGCCAGGCTTTCAGTGTTGGGCCACCATCGGCCCGCCAGCGAAACACCATTTAAGTAGTGTTTCGTTGGCGGATCGATGATGGCCCGCTTTTAGTGCTATTTGGTTCATCTTTCTCCTTATCAAAATAATAATACTAAAAAAAATGTTGGACACCCTCTGGCAAAACATTCTGTATCCGCGCATGCGTCTTCTTATGAACCGATCCGATATATGCAATAAGTCCATGTTTAAGATGACATTGTTAAATTACATGTAACTTGTGTTTGCAGTTGATTTTTAAAGCCCAAATAAGATATTTTAGTCTGTTTAATATATTCCAAAATAAACAAAATAGAAGCGCCTAGAAGAAAAAACACGCCTTTACAGATGGAAAAACCCAGTGACTCATTCAATGTAAATATAACCTGGAAACTATATATACACCAACAAAAAAAGAAACGCAATCAAATTTTAGCAGAGGCAATTTCATTTTCAAAACCATGATTGTGACTGCTATATTGCGCATATTTTATAATCAATGGCCACAAAACTGTGTTCAAAAAAACTGGTCATAAAGCAGATGGGGTAAAATTGTAAAGTCACATAAAACGTGCATCTTTAGGGAATAGCTTATGCAATTAGAATAGTCTCAGTAGACCTAAAGCAGCGCTTTTTTGCGCATTTCAGTATATCTTTTGCGCACTTGGATTCCTTCATTTGCGCACGATTCTGCATATTATTTGCGCACTTTTTCACACCTCATTAAAAATTTATTAGCGGTTATTAAGCTAGTTGAACGAATTTACAGCAAGTTATAACTCGGTTATAAAGGTGCATTGAGCATTCTTATGCACTGTATGCATAGCTACTTAAAGTCTATGTGAACGGTGGTAGGTTCAAAGATTAAATTACGTCTTTCACATAAAGCTATAATTGCACTCCACATGCTACGGCAAATGCTCTGACTTTCCAGGCAACAACATGAACACTATGGGAGCATAATGTCCATTGCATAATTCATTATACATGTATTGTACATTTGAAGAAAGAACTTTGCACAACATTTAAAAGTACCATCAATGAAAGCGTCACCGATTACCAGTACAGGCCATCTTTTCACGGCCACTTATCACTAATTGCTCCTGATTTGGGTGCGAAAATAGTGCGCAATTGAAATCGCAAAAAAGTGCGCAAAAGGTATCATCGCTTTTTTGCAAAAAATGCGCAAATACAAGGCGCCAACTAAAGCTACTCAGACACTTCTTCTTTGCGCCTTCTATCTACTTTTTGATCATACTCGATTAGTGACCACTTGGTAGCCCACGTTTTGACCTTCTGGTTAGGCCAAATAAAAAAATAAGTGTGTTTTGGGTAACGGGTCTGAAAAATTTAGGTAGGGTAGGTACACACATATTTTTTTTCTGGAAAAAATAAAAGATATGCATTTTGAAAAGCATTTCGCCTTTCAAAATGCATAAAATTATATTTTTTCCAGAAAACCTGAAAAAGTATAGTTTTCACCATTGAATTTAGGTAGGGTCGGGTTACTCTAAACACAGATATTTTTTTTATTTGGCCTTAATGACTACATACTGGACATAAACCTAACATATCTTGAAACTATTTAAGCATATATGTAATCAATTCATACGGCACTATCCTATAAAAATGGTTTTGGAAAGACAAAAAGTATGTGTAAACTTCAGAGATGTCTCAAGTTATGAAAGAATATCGTTTTTGCAGTTGTAAAGAGTGCACACCATTCCATGTGGACAGTGCAGTACATTTGAATAAACGCCTCCAAAACATGTTAATGAGTGCGCTACTTTCTCTTTTTATTTTTTGTTGGGTATACATAAAAAGTTACCGTGGTACAAATTACTAGTGGTTTACAGATTTCGTATCGTTATGTTATGACGTCCATTATAACGTTGCCAAAAAGATGATAAAATCTTGATGTTTTTGTGGCAAAAATGCTATTTTAATTAATGTTTATATCATGTGATAAGTAGAATCTAACATGAATGCTCTTGTATTATTGAATTTATTAAACTCTTTGCGAAAAAAACGATAAAATGTTCGGCAAACCTCACATTATATCACTTTTCCTACACTCGTTAAATAAATTCAATAAATCATGAGCACTCATGTAAGATCCTCTATTTAATTATTGAAGCAATATTGCCTAGATTGGTGTTGGTTTCAGTAGACCTTGATTGAAAGTAGACGCTTTTTTTAGCGTTTTAAATACGATCTTGAATAATTGAAGTCCTAACGCTTGTAGTGGTCTTAGTAAATCTTGAATAATAGTAGCCATATTGTTTCTAGTGCTTTAAATGCGATCTTCAATAATTGAAGAAATATTGCTTCTGGTGGTTTCAGTAGATCTTGAATAAAAGTAGCCATATTGTTCTAGTGCTTTAAATGCAATCTTCAACAATTGAAGCAATATTGCTTCTAGTGGTTTCTGTAGATCTTGAGTAAGAGTAGCCGTATGGTTTCTAGTGTTTTAAATACAATCTTGAATAATTGAAGCAAAATTGCTTCTAGTGGTTTCAGTAGTTCTTGAATAATAGTAGCCATGTTGTTTCTAGTGCTTTAAATATAATATTGAATAATAGAAGCAATATTAATTCTTGTGGTTCAGTAGATCTTGAATGATAGTAGCCATATTGTTTCTAGTGCTTTAAATACAATCTTAAATAATTGAAGCAATATTGCTTCTAGTGGTTTCAGTAGATCTTTAATAATAGAAGCCACATTGTCTCCAGTGCTTTAAAATAATCTTGAATACTTGAAGCAATATTGCTTCTAGAGGTTTCAGTAGATCTTGAATAATAGTAGCCATATTGTTTCTAGTGCTTAAATACAATCGTAAATAATTTAAACAATATTACTTCTAGTGGTTTCAGTGGATCATGAATGATAGAAGCCATATTGTTTCTAGTGCTTTAAATGCAATCTCCAACAATTGAAGCAATATTGCTTCTAGTTGTTTCAGTAGATCTTGATTGATAGTAGCCTTTTTTTATTTCTAGTGCTTTAAACACAATCTTGAATAATTGAAGCAATAAAGCTTCTAGTGGTTTCAGTAGATCTTGAATAATAGTATCCATATTGTTTCTAGTGCTTTAAATATAATATTGAATAATAGAATCACTATTATTTCTCGTGGTTCAGTAGATCTTGAATGATAGTAGCCATATTGTTTCTAGTGCTTTAAATACAATCTTAAATAATTTAAGCCATATTGCTTCTAGTGGGTAAAGTGGATCTTGAATAATAGAAGCCATATTGTTTCGAGTGCTTGTATACAACCGTATAAATTGTAACAATATTACTTCTAGTGGATTCAGTGGATCATGAATGATAGTAGTCATATTGTTTCTAGTGCTTTAAATGCAATCTTCAATAATTGAAGTAATATTGCGATAGTGTTTTCAGAAGATCTTGAATGATAGAAGCCATATTGTTTATAGTGCTTTAAATACAATCTTGAATAATTGAAACAATATTGCTTCGAGTGGTTTCAGTAGATCATGAATAACAAAAGCCATATTGTTTCTAGTGCTTTAAATACAATCTTGATTTATTGAAGCAATATGGTTTCAGTAGATCTTGGATAATAATTGCGCATTGTTTGAAGTGCTTTCAATACAATCGTAAATAATTGAAATAATATTGTTTTTAGTTGTCTCAGTTGATCTTGAATAATAGTAGCCATATGGTTTCTAGTGATTTAATACTTTCTTGAGTAATTGAAGCAATATTGCTTCTAGTGGTTTCAGTAGATCTTGAATAATAGCTCGAAGCAATATATTGCTTCGTGATAATAGTAGCCATATTGATTCTAGTGTTTTACATACGATCTTGAATAATTGAAGCGAAATTGGTTTCTAATGGTTTCAGTAGATCTTGAATAATAGTAGCCATATTGTTTCTAGTACTTTAAATACAATCTTGAATAATTGAAGCGATATTGCTTCTAGTGGTTTCAGAAGATGTTGAATAATAGTAGCCATATTGTTGTTTCTAGTGCTTTAAATATAATCTCGAATAATAGAAGCAATATTGCTTCTACTGGTTTTAGTAGACCTTAAATGATAGAAGCCACATTGTTTCTAAATACAATCTGGAATATTTGAAGCAATATTGCTTCTTGTGGTTTCAGTAGATATTGAATTATAGTAGCCATATTGTTTCTAGTGTTTTAAATACAATCTTGGATAATTGAAGCCATATTGCTTCTAGTGGTTTTAGTAGATCTCGAATAATAGTAGTCATATTGTTTCTAGTGCTTCAAATATAATCTAGAATAATTGAAGCGATATTGCTTCTAGTGGTTTCAGTAGATGTTGAATAATAGTAGCCATATTGTTATTACTAGTGCTTTAAATATAATCTCGAATAATAGGAGCAATATTGCTTCTACTGGTTTCAGTAGATTTTAAATGATAGAAGCCACATTGTTTCTAAATACAATCTGGAATATTTGAAGCAATATAGCTTCTAGTTGTTTTAGTAGATTTTGGATGATAGTAGTCATATTGTTCTAGTTCTTTACATACTATCTTGAATAAATGAAGAACTATTGCTTCAAGTGGTTTCAGTTGATCTTCAATAATAGTAGCCATATTGTTTATAGTGCTTTAATTGCAATCTTGAATAATTGAAGCCATATTGCTTCTAGTGGTTTCAGTAGATCTCGAATAATAGTAGTCATATTGTTTCTAGTGCTTCAAATATAATCTAGAAAAATTGAAGCGATATTGCTTCTAGTGGTTTCAGTAGATGTTGAATAATAGTAGCCATATTGTTATTACTAGTGCTTTAAATATAATCTCGAATAATAGGAGCAATATTGCTTCTACTGGTTTCAGTAGACCTTAAATGATAGAAGCCACATTGTTTCTAAATACAATCTGGAATATTTGAAGCAATATAGCCTCTAGTTGTTTTAGTAGATTTTGGATGATAGCAGTCATATTGTTCTAGTTCTTTACATACTATCTTGAATAAATGAAGAACTACTGCTTCAAGTGGTTTGAGTAGACCTTCAATAATAGTAGCCATATTGTTTAACGTGCTTTTATTGCAATCTTGAATAATTGAAGCAGTATTGCTTATAGTGGTTTCATTAGATCCTGAATAATTGTAGCCATAGTGTTTATAGTGTTAAAAATACAATCTTTAATAATTGAAGCAATATTGCTTATATTGGTTTCAGTAGATCTTGGATAATAGTAGCCATATGGTTTCTAGTGTTAAATACAATCTTGAATAATTGAAGCAATATTGCTTCTAGTGGTTTTAGTAGATCTTGAATAATAGTAGCCATATTCTTCCTAGTACTTTAAATACATCTTGAATAATTGAAGCAATATTGCTTCTAGTGGTTTCAGTAAATCTTGAATGATAGTAGCCATATTCTTTCTAGTACTTTAAATACATCTTAAATAATTAAAGCAATATTGCTTAAAATGGTTTCAGTAAATCTTGAATGATAGTAGCCATATTGTCTCTAGTTATTTAAATACAATCTTGAAATATTGAAACGATAATGCTTCTAGTTGATTCAGTAGATCTTGAATGATAGTAGCCATATTGTTTCTAGTGCTTTTAATACAATCTTGATTTATTGAAGCAATATTGCTTCTAGTGGTTTCAGTAGATCTTGGATAATAAAGGCACATTGTTTTAAGTGCTTTAAATACAATCGTAAATAATTGAAACAATATTGTTTCTAGTTGTCTCAGTGGATCTTGAATAATAGTAGCCATATAGTGGTTTCTAGTGATTTAATACTTTTTTGAGTAATTGAAGCAATATTGCTTCTAGTGGTTTCAGTAGATCTTGAATGATAGCTCGAAGCAATATATTGCTTCGTGATAATAGACATTTTTACCCACAGGCTGACACTTTACGCGTACACCTTACACTGACTTTATGGGTGCAGTGTATTGTGCATTTGCGGTCAACTTTTGAATTTTTACCAAGCAAACTTATAGGCAGATATGTTGTCTTATATGCTTTAGTGCATTATGAAAACACTGTATTTATAGAATGTTCTGCTGTATATATCGTCACCGAACGTAATGTGAATTAAGAGTGATGACCACAAAACTGCAAATGACATGTTTCTGGGAATTAAAATATTTCAGCCACTATTTCAAGTGCTTTGAGCTATTAAAAAACATCATAATATAAGACCAACATTCTGCCCTGGGTTACATATAACAACCTCCGAGTAAGCAAGACATCTTGGGATAATAGGAATTATTGACCACAAAAACACAATCGCTATATTTCATGCTCTGGTTAAGATATTTGGGGATTTTCTCAGAATACGCAGGATAACTACATACAGCATGTACATGTACGTCGGTACGGTCTATGCGTCTGCTTTGATTTTGTTTGTTTGATTTGATTCTTTACGTCCCATCAACAATCTTTCAGTTATATAGGGATGAGTCTTCCTGGGTTGAACCAGTACTAAGCAAGGATAAATGCGTCTTGCCCAAGGACCACAACGCAGTGACGCCGGTGAGGCTCGAACCCGCGGCCCTTCGGTCTCGAGTCAAGCACTCTACCACTGAGCCACTGCGCTCTGCAGTTTAAAGTTGTCGGACACTGAATTGCAGAGTCCATCCGTTGTCTACACTTGTTGATACAATAACATTTGCTCGTCATTTCACATGCTTTAGAGTCTCCAATTTATGGCGGCAAAGAAAGTCGTTCCCGTTGTCCTTATAAATTTTACCCATACTGTCTAGGACACATTAAAATATGAGATTCTTCCATTAAACATTGACTGCTGCACCAATGATTTCTCTCTTATGTGGAATATCCTACATGTACATGTACCTCAGCGGATGTATATAGAATATGTGGAATATCCTACATGTACATGTACCGAGCATCTGAGATTAACCTTTTTTCGCGTTGGTGGCGAGTTGTGTCTTCGGCTTCAGTTTAGAAGCAGATCAGACCGACAATATGTGCTTTGTAACTATTTGACATTCTGGTGGTATTCTGGATTATGTTTTGAAATACTAATTTAGAGAAACTGAGCAGACTTCAAAAAAAAAGCATGCAAAATAACCTAGCATGCAAATAGAAGAATCCAGTTTTTAACATGGTGGACAATGTGGTTTGAGGTGTTTTTGTGTCAATGGTCGGTTGTGAAATTCAGCTACGGTCTTTTTGAAGTTATCAGACTTTTCCATGGCATGTGAAAACATTCACAGTCATATATGTGATTATTTGTGGTGCTCATGAAATAGCATGCACATTATAATTGTTGTGGCGTCAACTATTTTTTAGCACAGAATGTATACTCAGAAGAAAAAGTTTAGTCAGTATTTATGTTTTCTCATAAAATCAACAATACTGCATATATCATTGTCAAATTTTTTACATGAGTTTTATTACCGTAACTTTACATTTACGTGTTCATTGCGTGACAAATAATGCCTCTATTAGACTGTATCAACCGAATTCCAAAATGCACGACGTGCACGTGCTGAGGTAAACTGGCAGGGTTATTTTCTCATATACTGTTAGATATTGAAAGAGAGTTATTCCTATTGCAATAATCCGGAGAAAATTCAGTGCTAGCAAGCTTAATTCGCCAGTCAAGCTATCTACAAATTACAGAAATACCACGTTTTGACGTCTTGAAACAGGTACACGTGTGCTGACGTAACACGCAGTTTTGGATGCAGTGAACAAACAATTTATCGTCTGCAGGTTGCACTTCACTATTAAATTTCCATAGACGACAATGTTAACATTTAGCCACTTTATTAAAAAACTGTACATACAAAGCTTAACAAACCTGTCTTATTCTAAACAGCCATTCTATCCGATCAATTTCATATAAAAACAATCATATGTTTCCCTGGTCAGGGGGCTGCCATATTGGATGGAGTCTGACAACCATCAATTCGTACCTGAAAATTTGGCATATTTTCTACCTTGGGGGTCAGTTAATGAAACCAACCCTATCTCCCTATAATAAAATCATTTCAAAATTAAATATGCCTATTAGTAACTGACATTGGTTGGTCTGTTTTTATACTACAAAATAATGAACATGCATGATTGACAGATGACGTCATCCATCTTATAATGTTAGCCTAATGGTCTCCCCACAAAAGGCGGGGCCAAGCTTTGTCTATATTTAGTGGTGTGTACCCTAAATTGAAATCAAATTTGGTCCCAAAATGTTTGTTTTGTAATTTAAATGCAAGTTAGTACACTTATAAAGAGAATTGTAAATTGTAGAGTCTTTGTTTTTAGTTTGTTTCCTTCTGTGAGAGGTTCAGTGTCACAACCCCTAATCCTCGGCAACGTCATGAGAACATTTTGAGTAAAACAACAACTTCAGGTTCTCACCTTGGGGATTCAAAATGTATAAAGTACAGCAACCTCTCCACCCATAAGTTTGCTTCATGTGCCTCTACATTTTCTAATAAGCATATAAAATATAGGCCATGAGCGATATGCAATTTTTTGCCAAACAAGGCAATTGAGTATAGCAAAATACTTAAAATGGATAAATTTTATAAATGAAATCAAGTTTAGTTATTATTCTCTTAGTAAAAAACCTAATTGAACATATTCTGTTATGAGTACTAGAAACATGTGGCGTAGCCAGTACCAGGTATCAAATCCAGGCTCGGAACTCCTTATACAAGGACAAGCAGCATGCAAACTTCATTGGCTACTATAGGTTTTCTTGTACAGATATCAGAAACAAGTCTTGTTTTACTGATGAATTATTGTGTGCCAAATGAGCTCAGAGTACTGAAGAAAAATAGATACATGAAAAACTTACATAAAAAGGGTATTTATAGATGATACTGGTTTCAGAGTGGATAGTGTATCGGTATACTGGTTCAACAGAAGTCTAGTCTGTCTGAGCATAGAACAGTGGTTTGTTGGTAGAGTTCTCCATCTAGAATCTATGTAAACCCACTCCTTGAACAACAGCACTGCAAAATACCTGTAAAACAATGCAATTAAGTGCATAGATAATGTTTTTAAAGTGGAAACTTGTTTTTGTATCTACTTCCTCTATCTATCAAAAATAGTTTTAATTTTTTAGGAATACATGCAATAAATTGCCAATGATGTTTTTGCAATTTAAGCAATAAAATGGCAATAAAAAACATCAGCTTGCGTATATTTTACTATAAATCTCATTCCAACGTTATTATGACGTCACAATATGCTTCCATAGCAACCATAACGTTACAAAGCTATAGTCTGCTCATAGTAGCATAGTGAAATGGTATTTAAGAAAAAATCACGAGGAGACCTCAAAACAAGATTTAAAAGAGGTCGTGTTGACCCAATGAAGGGTAAAACCTTCAAAATTTGTTGGGAAGCTGAAAGTCAGCCTTTTAAAAGGCTTTTCAAGGAGGAAACGGAAATTCTTCAACAGGAGGATGACCTAAAAATCAGGCTACTGCGGCCGAAAGCAAAGAAGATAACAGAAGTGGAGAAATGTGATAGCAAAAGTGTTGGGTAGGGTATTCTTCTTCTTCTTCTTCTTCTTCTTCTTCTTCTTCTTCTCCTCCTTTTTCTTCTTCTTCTTTTTTTCTCCTTCTTCTTCTTCTTTTCTTCTTCTCCTCTTCTTCTTTTCTTCTTTTTTCTCCTTCTTCTTCTTCTTTTCTTCTTCTTCTTCTCCTCTTCTTCTTCTTTTTTTCTCCTTCTTCTTCTTTTCTTCTTTTTTTTCTCCTTCTTCTTCTTCTTCTTTTCTTCTTTTTTCTCTCCTTTTTTTTCTTCTTCTTCTTCTTCTTCTTCTTCAGTTAAATTCAATTCCTATCATATATGCCTCATGAGTTACTAATCTTTAGGGAAAGAAATGTAGACCTTTAAAAATTATGCAGGGAAAACAAAATTCTTATTTCTCAACCAAAACATAGGTTGTGGGTACTCAAAAGAACCGTCTCAATGAGACGGTTCTTTTGAGCACCCGAGACATATGTTCTTCTTCTTCTAGTCTTCTTCTTCCTTCTTCTTCTTCTTCTTCTTCTTCTTCTTCTTCTTCTTCTTTTCCTCACTTTTTTCACATTTCTCCACTTCAGATCCGAGATTGACACTTACAGACTATTACATCTCAGACTTACCGCCATTATGTGGAATGATGCATTTGCTGAACATTCTAGATATTCACCAAACTGCAGTTCAGGCTTCTTAAAATGGGATATTGACAGGGAAGTAAAAATTGGCCTCTGCTGGAGAGAAGCCCTGAGCTGCAGCAAATGCCAATACAAAAGCAAAACATACAAACTGTATGAGGAGCTGCAATGCACCACGAGAGGACGTCGGCCAGCTAAACTAAACAGAGGATTACACATTGGACTCAGCCAATCATCAATTGGTCCAGCAAGCCTCGCGAAAATTCTTTGCAGTATAAACACTCCCCCTCCGTCCATCAGTGGCATGCAGAAGGCTGGGAATCTAGTGATGAACACTATTACAGATGAAAACAAAAAAGACATGCAAATGCGTTGTCAGGGTTTACGAGACCTCAACATATTACGCGGGAAAAATCCTGCTGCCATCAACATTCAGTCAGATGGTTGCTATAACAATGCACTATATTCTGGTGTTGGTAGAACTCCATTCCAGCCTAGCACCCAAGCAATTTATCTTTTTGCTGAGAATGAAACGGACAGAAATCAAATCATAAATTTGCAAACCATTTCCAAACTCTGCTCCAAACGCAGAAATGGCTTCAACATTGAATGCCATCATGTGGGGAAATGTTTTGCAAACATTGCAATGGCTACCAGCATTGGCAATGAAGAACAGTGGGCAAAACAAGGTCTCTTGGATCTGTCTGGTGCTGGACTGGAAGCGGAGTTCATAACAACTGATCCAGATTCATCTGCATATAGAGCTGCCATGACCTTGTATGATCAGGGAATTACTTCTATTGAGCCGAGCCACCTTCTTGACACCCGCCACATAACACAGAATCATAGAAAATTCATAAAAAATATGACAGAACTGACCGCGCATATGCCAGGCAGAACTAAAATTGAAAGACAGAAAACACAAAACAAATTCGCAATCGATCTTGCTGCACGATGCCAAGCAGAATTTAATCAAGCTTTTCGAAAGTTCAGAAAAAATGTACCTAAACTCAAGTCAGTTCTGTCCTACACCTGTGATTTGGTGGTAGAATGTTACCATGGCAACCATGCCCTATGCAATACCTACTCATTTGTATGCATGGCTAAAACAAACACCACTTGGCTGCAACGAAGCCATTATTTACATGCTGACTTCACGGTCAAACCTGGCGGTGATAGTTTGGTCATGCTACGCAAATGTGTAGAATATCGCCTGGGACAAGGAATGCTAGAAAAGACCAGGCTCAACACAAACACTCAGAAATGTGAAGCGTCCAATAGAAGTTTCCGAAGGTCATTGCCAAATTTGATTAAGGTCAAATAATGACGTCACACAACACTTCCAGGAAGCAAGCAGCTGATTTAAAAAAAAAAAAATCTGCCTTTTAGGTTGCACTTCACTATTAAATTTCCATAGACGACAATGTTAACATTTAGCCACTTTATTAAAAAACTGTACATACAAAGCTTAACAAACCTGTCTTATTCTAAACAGCCATTCTATCCGATCAATTTCATATAAAAACAATCATATGTTTCCCTGGTCAGGGGGCTGCCATATTGGATGGAGTCTGACAACCATCAATTCGTACCTGAAAATTTGGCATATTTTCTACCTTGGGGGTCAGTTAATGAAACCAACCCTATCTCCCTATAATAAAATCATTTCAAAATTAAATATGCCTATTAGTAACTGACATTGGTTGGTCTGTTTTTATACTACAAAATAATGAACATGCATGATTGACAGATGACGTCATCCATCTTATAATGTTAGCCTAATGGTCTCCCCACAAAAGGCGGGGCCAAGCTTTGTCTATATTTAGTGGTGTGTACCCTAAATTGAAATCAAATTTGGTCCCAAAATGTTTGTTTTGTAATTTAAATGCAAGTTAGTACACTTATAAAGAGAATTGTAAATTGTAGAGTCTTTGTTTTTAGTTTGTTTCCTTCTGTGAGAGGTTCAGTGTCACAACCCCTAATCCTCGGCAACGTCATGAGAACATTTTGAGTAAAACAACAACTTCAGGTTCTCACCTTGGGGATTCAAAATGTATAAAGTACAGCAACCTCTCCACCCATAAGTTTGCTTCATGTGCCTCTACATTTTCTAATAAGCATATAAAAAATTGCTTTTGACTATTATAGGAGGTGAAAATCTTCACATTTTTAGGCCTACCCCCTATAGGCCATGAGCGATATGCAATTTTTTGCCAAACAAGGCAATTGAGTATAGCAAAATACTTAAAATGGATAAATTTTATAAATGAAATCAAGTTTAGTTATTATTCTCTTAGTAAAAAACCTAATTGAACATATTCTGTTATGAGTACTAGAAACATGTGGCGTAGCCAGTACCAGGTATCAAATCCAGGCTCGGAACTCCTTATACAAGGACAAGCAGCATGCAAACTTCATTGGCTACTATAGGTTTTCTTGTACAGATATCAGAAACAAGTCTTGTTTTACTGATGAATTATTGTGTGCCAAATGAGCTCAGAGTACTGAAGAAAAATAGATACATGAAAAACTTACATAAAAAGGGTATTTATAGATGATACTGGTTTCAGAGTGGATAGTGTATCGGTATACTGGTCCAACAGAAGTCTAGTCTGTCTGAGCATAGAACAGTGGTTTGTTGGTAGAGTTCTCCATCTAGAATCTATGTAAACCCACTCCTTGAACAACAGCACTGCAAAATACCTGTAAAACAATGCAATTAAGTGCATAGATAATGTTTTTAAAGTGGAAACTTGTTTTTGTATCTACTTCCTCTATCTATCAAAAATAGTTTCAATTTTTTAGGAATACATGCAATAAATTGCCAATGATGTTTTTGCAATTTAAGCAATAAAATGGCAATAAAAAACATCAGCTTGCGTATATTTTACTATAAATCTCATTCCAACGTTATTATGACGTCACAATATGCTTCCATAGCAACCATAACGTTACAAAGCTATAGTCTGCTCATAGTAGCATAGTGAAATGGTATTTAAGAAAAAATCACGAGGAGACCTCAAAACAAGATTTAAAAGAGGTCGTGTTGACCCAATGAAGGGTAAAACCTTCAAAATTTGTTGGGAAGCTGAAAGTCAGCCTTTTAAAAGGCTTTTCAAGGAGGAAACGGAAATTCTTCAACAGGAGGATGACCTAAAAATCAGGCTACTGCGGCCGAAAGCAAAGAAGATAACAGAAGTGGAGAAATGTGATAGCAAAAGTGTTGGGTAGGGTATTCTTCTTCTTCTTCTTCTTCTTCTTCTTCTTCTTCTTCTTCTTCTTCTCCTTTTTCTTCTTCTTCTTTTTTTCTCCTTCTTCTTCTTCTTTTCTTCTTCTCCTCTTCTTCTTTTCTTCTTTTTTCTCCTTCTTCTTCTTCTTTTCTTCTTCTTCTTCTCCTCTTCTTCTTCTTTTTTTCTCCTTCTTCTTCTTTTCTTCTTTTTTTTCTCCTTCTTCTTTTCTTCTTTTTTCTCTCCTTTTTTTTTCTTCTTCTTCTTCTTCTTCTTCTTCTTCTTCTTCAGTTAAATTCAATTCCTATCATATATGCCTCATGAGTTACTAATCTTTAGGGAAAGAAATGTAGACCTTTAAAAATTATGCAGGGAAAACAAAATTCTTATTTCTCAACCAAAACATAGGTTGTGGGTACTCAAAAGAACCGTCTCAATGAGACGGTTCTTTTGAGCACCCGAGACATATGTTCTTCTTCTTCTTCTTCTTCTTCTTCCTTCTTCTTCTTCTTCTTCTTCTTCTTCTTCTTTTCCTCACTTTTTTCACATTTCTCCACTTCAGATCCGAGATTGACACTTACAGACTATTACATCTCAGACTTACCGCCATTATGTGGAATGATGCATTTGCTGAACATTCTAGATATTCACCAAACTGCAGTTCAGGCTTCTTAAAATGGGATATTGACAGGGAAGTAAAAATTGGCCTCTGCTGGAGAGAAGCCCTGAGCTGCAGCAAATGCCAATACAAAAGCAAAACATACAAACTGTATGAGGAGCTGCAATGCACCACGAGAGGACGTCGGCCAGCTAAACTAAACAGAGGATTACACATTGGACTCAGCCAATCATCAATTGGTCCAGCAAGCCTCGCGAAAATTCTTTGCAGTATAAACACTCCCCCTCCGTCCATCAGTGGCATGCAGAAGGCTGGGAATCTAGTGATGAACACTATTACAGATGAAAACAAAAAAGACATGCAAATGCGTTGTCAGGGTTTACGAGACCTCAACATATTACGCGGGAAAAATCCTGCTGCCATCAACATTCAGTCAGATGGTTGCTATAACAATGCACTATATTCTGGTGTTGGTAGAACTCCATTCCAGCCTAGCACCCAAGCAATTTATCTTTTTGCTGAGAATGAAACGGACAGAAATCAAATCATAAATTTGCAAACCATTTCCAAACTCTGCTCCAAACGCAGAAATGGCTTCAACATTGAATGCCATCATGTGGGGAAATGTTTTGCAAACATTGCAATGGCTACCAGCATTGGCAATGAAGAACAGTGGGCAAAACAAGGTCTCTTGGATCTGTCTGGTGCTGGACTGGAAGCGGAGTTCATAACAACTGATCCAGATTCATCTGCATATAGAGCTGCCATGACCTTGTATGATCAGGGAATTACTTCTATTGAGCCGAGCCACCTTCTTGACACCCGCCACATAACACAGAATCATAGAAAATTCATAAAAAATATGACAGAACTGACCGCGCATATGCCAGGCAGAACTAAAATTGAAAGACAGAAAACACAAAACAAATTCGCAATCGATCTTGCTGCACGATGCCAAGCAGAATTTAATCAAGCTTTTCGAAAGTTCAGAAAAAATGTACCTAAACTCAAGTCAGTTCTGTCCTACACCTGTGATTTGGTGGTAGAATGTTACCATGGCAACCATGCCCTATGCAATACCTACTCATTTGTATGCATGGCTAAAACAAACACCACTTGGCTGCAACGAAGCCATTATTTACATGCTGACTTCACGGTCAAACCTGGCGGTGATAGTTTGGTCATGCTACGCAAATGTGTAGAATATCGCCTGGGACAAGGAATGCTAGAAAAGACCAGGCTCAACACAAACACTCAGAAATGTGAAGCGTCCAATAGAAGTTTCCGAAGGTCATTGCCAAATTTGATTAAGGTCAAATAATGACGTCACACAACACTTCCAGGAAGCAAGCAGCTGATTTAAAAAAAAAAATTCTGCCTTAAATTGAAATCAAATTTGGTCCCAAAATGTTTGTTTTGTAATTTAAATGCAAGTTAGTACACTTATAAAGAGAATTGTAAATTGTAGAGTCTTTGTTTTTAGTTTGTTTCCTTCTGTGAGAGGTTCAGTGTCACAACCTCTAATCCTCGGCAACGTCATGAGAACATTTTGAGTAAAACAACAACTTCAGGTTCTCACCTTGGGGATTCAAAATGTATAAAGTACAGCAACCTCTCCACCCATAAGTTTGCTTCATGTGCCTCTACATTTTCTAATAAGCATATAAAAAATTGCTTTTGACTATTATAGGAGGTGAAAATCTTCACATTTTTAGGCCTACCCCCTATAGGCCATGAGCGATATGCAATTTTTTGCCAAACAAGGCAATTGAGTATAGCAAAATACTTAAAATGGATAAATTTTATAAATGAAATCAAGTTTAGTTATTATTCTCTTAGTAAAAAACCTAATTGAACATATTCTGTTATGAGTACTAGAAACATGTGGCGTAGCCAGTACCAGGTATCAAATCCAGGCTCGGAACTCCTTATACAAGGACAAGCAGCATGCAAACTTCATTGGCTACTATAGGTTTTCTTGTACAGATATCAGAAACAAGTCTTGTTTTACTGATGAATTATTGTGTGCCAAATGAGCTCAGAGTACTGAAGAAAAATAGATACATGAAAAACTTACATAAAAAGGGTATTTATAGATGATACTGGTTTCAGAGTGGATAGTGTATCGGTATACTGGTTCAACAGAAGTCTAGTCTGTCTGAGCATAGAACAGTGGTTTGTTGGTAGAGTTCTCCATCTAGAATCTATGTAAACCCACTCCTTGAACAACAGCACTGCAAAATACCTGTAAAACAATGCAATTAAGTGCATAGATAATGTTTTTAAAGTGGAAACTTGTTTTTGTATCTACTTCCTCTATCTATCAAAAATAGTTTCAATTTTTTAGGAATACATGCAATAAATTGCCAATGATGTTTTTGCAATTTAAGCAATAAAATGGCAATAAAAAACATCAGCTTGCGTATATTTTACTATAAATCTCATTCCAACGTTATTATGACGTCACAATATGCTTCCATAGCAACCATAACGTTACAAAGCTATAGTCTGCTCATAGTAGCATAGTGAAATGGTATTTAAGAAAAAATCACGAGGAGACCTCAAAACAAGATTTAAAAGAGGTCGTGTTGACCCAATGAAGGGTAAAACCTTCAAAATTTGTTGGGAAGCTGAAAGTCAGCCTTTTAAAAGGCTTTTCAAGGAGGAAACAGAAATTCTTCAACAGGAGGATGACCTAAAAATCAGGCTACTGCGGCCGAAAGCAAAGAAGATAACAGAAGTGGAGAAATGTGATAGCAAAAGTGTTGGGTAGGGTATTCTTCTTCTTCTTCTTCTTCTTCTTCTTCTTCTTCTCCTTTTTCTTCTTCTTCTTTTTTCTCCTTCTTCTTCTTCTTTTCTTCTTCTCCTCTTCTTCTTTTCTTCTTTTTTCTCCTTCTTCTTCTTCTTTTCTTCTTCTTCTTCTCCTCTTCTTCTTCTTTTTTTCTCCTTCTTCTTCTTTTCTTCTTTTTTTTCTCCTTCTTCTTTTCTTCTTTTTTCTCTCCTTTTTTTTCTTCTTCTTCTTCTTCTTCTTCTTCTTCTTCTTCTTCAGTTAAATTCAATTCCTATCATATACGTATGCCTCATGAGTTACTAATCTTTAGGGAAAGAAATGTAGACCTTTAAAAATTATGCAGGGAAAACAAAATTCTTATTTCTCAACCAAAACATAGGTTGTGGGTACTCAAAAGAACCGTCTCAATGAGACGGTTCTTTTGAGCACCCGAGACATATGTTCTTCTTCTTCTTCTTCTTCTTCCTTCTTCTTCTTCTTCTTCTTCTTCTTTTCCTCACTTTTTTCACATTTCTCCACTTCAGATCCGAGATTGACACTTACAGACTATTACATCTCAGACTTACCGCCATTATGTGGAATGATGCATTTGCTGAACATTCTAGATATTCACCGAACTGCAGTTCAGGCTTCTTAAAATGGGATATTGACAGGGAAGTAAAAATTGGCCTCTGCTGGAGAGAAGCCCTGAGCTGCAGCAAATGCCAATACAAAAGCAAAACATACAAACTGTATGAGGAGCTGCAATGCACCACGAGAGGACGTCGGCCAGCTAAACTAAACAGAGGATTACACATTGGACTCAGCCAATCATCAATTGGTCCAGCAAGCCTCGCGAAAATTCTTTGCAGTATAAACACTTCCCCTCCGTCCATCAGTGGCATGCAGAAGGCTGGGAATCTAGTGATGAACACTATTACAGATGAAAACAAAAAAGACATGCAAATGCGTTGTCAGGGTTTACAAGACCTCAACATATTACGCGGGAAAAATCCTGCTGCCATCAACATTCAGTCAGATGGTTGCTATAACAATGCACTATATTCTGGTGTTGGTAGAACTCGATTCCAGCCTAGCACCCAAGCAATTTATCTTTTTGCTGAGAATGAAACGGACAGAAATCAAATCATAAATTTGCAAACCATTTCCAAACTCTGCTCCAAACGCAGAAATGGCTTCAACATTGAATGCCATCATGTGGGGAAATGTTTTGCAAACATTGCAATGGCTACCAGCATTGGCAATGAAGAACAGTGGGCAAAACAAGGTCTCTTGGATCTGTCTGGTGCTGGACTGGAAGCGGAGTTCATAACAACTGATCCAGATTCATCTGCATATAGAGCTGCCATGACCTTGTATGATCAGGGAATTACTTCTATTGAGCCGAGCCACCTTCTTGACACCCGCCACATAACACAGAATCATAGAAAATTCATAAAAAATATGACAGAACTGACCGCGCATATGCCAGGCAGAACTAAAATTGAAAGACAGAAAACACAAAACAAATTCGCAATCGATCTTGCTGCACGATGCCAAGCAGAATTTAATCAAGCTTTTCGAAAGTTCAGAAAAAATGTACCTAAACTCAAGTCAGTTCTGTCCTACACCTGTGATTTGGTGGTAGAATGTTACCATGGCAACCATGCCCTATGCAATACCTACTCATTTGTATGCATGGCTAAAACAAACACCACTTGGCTGCAACGAAGCCATTATTTACATGCTGACTTCACGGTCAAACCTGGCGGTGATAGTTTGGTCATGCTACGCAAATGTGTAGAATATCGCCTGGGACAAGGAATGCTAGAAAAGACCAGGCTCAACACAAACACTCAGAAATGTGAAGCGTCCAATAGAAGTTTCCGAAGGTCATTGCCAAATTTGATTAAGGTCAAATAATGACGTCACACAACACTTCCAGGAAGCAAGCAGCTGATTTAAAAAAAAAAAAATCTGCCTTTTAGGTTGCACTTCACTATTAAATTTCCATAGACGACAATGTTAACATTTAGCCACTTTATTAAAAAACTGTACATACAAAGCTTAACAAACCTGTCTTATTCTAAACAGCCATTCTATCCGATCAATTTCATATAAAAACAATCATATGTTTCCCTGGTCAGGGGGCTGCCATATTGGATGGAGTCTGACAACCATCAATTCGTACCTGAAAATTTGGCATATTTTCTACCTTGGGGGTCAGTTAATGAAACCAACCCTATCTCCCTATAATAAAATCATTTCAAAATTAAATATGCCTATTAGTAACTGACATTGGTTGGTCTGTTTTTATACTACAAAATAATGAACATGCATGATTGACAGATGACGTCATCCATCTTATAATGTTAGCCTAATGGTCTCCCCACAAAAGGCGGGGCCAAGCTTTGTCTATATTTAGTGGTGTGTACCCTAAATTGAAATCAAATTTGGTCCCAAAATGTTTGTTTTGTAATTTAAATGCAAGTTAGTACACTTATAAAGAGAATTGTAAATTGTAGAGTCTTTGTTTTTAGTTTGTTTCCTTCTGTGAGAGGTTCAGTGTCACAACCCCTAATCCTCGGCAACGTCATGAGAACATTTTGAGTAAAACAACAACTTCAGGTTCTCACCTTGGGGATTCAAAATGTATAAAGTACAGCAACCTCTCCACCCATAAGTTTGCTTCATGTGCCTCTACATTTTCTAATAAGCATATAAAAAATTGCTTTTGACTATTATAGGAGGTGAAAATCTTCACATTTTTAGGCCTACCCCCTATAGGCCATGAGCGATATGCAATTTTTTGCCAAACAAGGCAATTGAGTATAGCAAAATACTTAAAATGGATAAATTTTATAAATGAAATCAAGTTTAGTTATTATTCTCTTAGTAAAAAACCTAATTGAACATATTCTGTTATGAGTACTAGAAACATGTGGCGTAGCCAGTACCAGGTATCAAATCCAGGCTCGGAACTCCTTATACAAGGACAAGCAGCATGCAAACTTCATTGGCTACTATAGGTTTTCTTGTACAGATATCAGAAACAAGTCTTGTTTTACTGATGAATTATTGTGTGCCAAATGAGCTCAGAGTACTGAAGAAAAATAGATACATGAAAAACTTACATAAAAAGGGTATTTATAGATGATACTGGTTTCAGAGTGGATAGTGTATCGGTATACTGGTCCAACAGAAGTCTAGTCTGTCTGAGCATAGAACAGTGGTTTGTTGGTAGAGTTCTCCATCTAGAATCTATGTAAACCCACTCCTTGAACAACAGCACTGCAAAATACCTGTAAAACAATGCAATTAAGTGCATAGATAATGTTTTTAAAGTGGAAACTTGTTTTTGTATCTACTTCCTCTATCTATCAAAAATAGTTTCAATTTTTTAGGAATACATGCAATAAATTGCCAATGATGTTTTTGCAATTTAAGCAATAAAATGGCAATAAAAAACATCAGCTTGCGTATATTTTACTATAAATCTCATTCCAACGTTATTATGACGTCACAATATGCTTCCATAGCAACCATAACGTTACAAAGCTATAGTCTGCTCATAGTAGCATAGTGAAATGGTATTTAAGAAAAAATCACGAGGAGACCTCAAAACAAGATTTAAAAGAGGTCGTGTTGACCCAATGAAGGGTAAAACCTTCAAAATTTGTTGGGAAGCTGAAAGTCAGCCTTTTAAAAGGCTTTTCAAGGAGGAAACGGAAATTCTTCAACAGGAGGATGACCTAAAAATCAGGCTACTGCGGCCGAAAGCAAAGAAGATAACAGAAGTGGAGAAATGTGATAGCAAAAGTGTTGGGTAGGGTATTCTTCTTCTTCTTCTTCTTCTTCTTCTTCTTCTTCTTCTCCTTTTTCTTCTTCTTCTTTTTTTCTCCTTCTTCTTCTTCTTTTCTTCTTCTCCTCTTCTTCTTTTCTTCTTTTTTCTCCTTCTTCTTCTTCTTTTCTTCTTCTTCTTCTCCTCTTCTTCTTCTTTTTTTCTCCTTCTTCTTCTTTTCTTCTTTTTTTTCTCCTTCTTCTTTTCTTCTTTTTTCTCTCCTTTTTTTTTTCTTCTTCTTCTTCTTCTTCTTCTTCTTCTTCTTCAGTTAAATTCAATTCCTATCATATATGCCTCATGAGTTACTAATCTTTAGGGAAAGAAATGTAGACCTTTAAAAATTATGCAGGGAAAACAAAATTCTTATTTCTCAACCAAAACATAGGTTGTGGGTACTCAAAAGAACCGTCTCAATGAGACGGTTCTTTTGAGCACCCGAGACATATGTTCTTCTTCTTCTTCTTCTTCTTCTTCCTTCTTCTTCTTCTTCTTCTTCTTCTTCTTTTCCTCACTTTTTTCACATTTCTCCACTTCAGATCCGAGATTGACACTTACAGACTATTACATCTCAGACTTACCGCCATTATGTGGAATGATGCATTTGCTGAACATTCTAGATATTCACCAAACTGCAGTTCAGGCTTCTTAAAATGGGATATTGACAGGGAAGTAAAAATTGGCCTCTGCTGGAGAGAAGCCCTGAGCTGCAGCAAATGCCAATACAAAAGCAAAACATACAAACTGTATGAGGAGCTGCAATGCACCACGAGAGGACGTCGGCCAGCTAAACTAAACAGAGGATTACACATTGGACTCAG
This sequence comes from Loripinus fragilis, assembly GCA_964019695.1. Taxonomy (NCBI): domain Eukaryota; kingdom Metazoa; phylum Mollusca; class Bivalvia; order Lucinida; family Lucinidae; genus Loripinus; species Loripinus fragilis. Next base: position 31,032,401 of record OZ026525.1, on the reverse strand, counting down.
CCAATCATCAATTGGTCCAGCAAGCCTCGCGAAAATTCTTTGCAGTATAAACACTCCCCCTCCGTCCATCAGTGGCATGCAGAAGGCTGGGAATCTAGTGATGAACACTATTACAGATGAAAACAAAAAAGACATGCAAATGCGTTGTCAGGGTTTACGAGACCTCAACATATTACGCGGGAAAAATCCTGCTGCCATCAACATTCAGTCAGATGGTTGCTATAACAATGCACTATATTCTGGTGTTGGTAGAACTCCATTCCAGCCTAGCACCCAAGCAATTTATCTTTTTGCTGAGAATGAAACGGACAGAAATCAAATCATAAATTTGCAAACCATTTCCAAACTCTGCTCCAAACGCAGAAATGGCTTCAACATTGAATGCCATCATGTGGGGAAATGTTTTGCAAACATTGCAATGGCTACCAGCATTGGCAATGAAGAACAGTGGGCAAAACAAGGTCTCTTGGATCTGTCTGGTGCTGGACTGGAAGCGGAGTTCATAACAACTGATCCAGATTCATCTGCATATAGAGCTGCCATGACCTTGTATGATCAGGGAATTACTTCTATTGAGCCGAGCCACCTTCTTGACACCCGCCACATAACACAGAATCATAGAAAATTCATAAAAAATATGACAGAACTGACCGCGCATATGCCAGGCAGAACTAAAATTGAAAGACAGAAAACACAAAACAAATTCGCAATCGATCTTGCTGCACGATGCCAAGCAGAATTTAATCAAGCTTTTCGAAAGTTCAGAAAAAATGTACCTAAACTCAAGTCAGTTCTGTCCTACACCTGTGATTTGGTGGTAGAATGTTACCATGGCAACCATGCCCTATGCAATACCTACTCATTTGTATGCATGGCTAAAACAAACACCACTTGGCTGCAACGAAGCCATTATTTACATGCTGACTTCACGGTCAAACCTGGCGGTGATAGTTTGGTCATGCTACGCAAATGTGTAGAATATCGCCTGGGACAAGGAATGCTAGAAAAGACCAGGCTCAACACAAACACTCAGAAATGTGAAGCGTCCAATAGAAGTTTCCGAAGGTCATTGCCAAATTTGATTAAGGTCAAATAATGACGTCACACAACACTTCCAGGAAGCAAGCAGCTGATTTAAAAAAAAAAAAAAATTCTGCCTTTTAGGTTGCACTTCACTATTAAATTTCCATAGACGACAATGTTAACATTTAGCCACTTTATTAAAAAACTGTACATACAAAGCTTAACAAACCTGTCTTATTCTAAACAGCCATTCTATCCGATCAATTTCATATAAAAACAATCATATGTTTCCCTGGTCAGGGGGCTGCCATATTGGATGGAGTCTGACAACCATCAATTCGTACCTGAAAATTTGGCATATTTTCTACCTTGGGGGTCAGTTAATGAAACCAACCCTATCTCCCTATAATAAAATCATTTCAAAATTAAATATGCCTATTAGTAACTGACATTGGTTGGTCTGTTTTTATACTACAAAATAATGAACATGCATGATTGACAGATGACGTCATCCATCTTATAATGTTAGCCTAATGGTCTCCCCACAAAAGGCGGGGCCAAGCTTTGTCTATATTTAGTGGTGTGTACCCTGCAAACACGTTTTTAACGGCCTAGCGGTAAAAATGACAAGCCTCCGTTGGGGAGACCACGGATAACGACGCCATTTGAAATTCGGTTCATAGTGACGTCAACATGACGTAATCGCTTCATGGCCGCTTGGAAACTTCTTAAATTCCTTAGTCATGCAACAGATACGAAAATTTCCGTCTGTACTACCAAAAATCGTCTGAGGGGCGCTAGACTAATTTTTGAGTTATGAAATTTGAATTTTAATATTGACCACTTTGTTTATTTTTGATGAAGAAAATGGGTATATTTTCGGAATGTTTTGTTGAAAATGTTCACATTTGTAAGACAATACATGAATTTTATTTTTAGTAAGGTTTTTGTCAATATTAAGACTGTCTAACAAAATTATTGCACACAGTGTCTGAACTGACTAAACTTTTTCTTCTGAGAATATTTGTAAGCGCAGTTTCAGATTTAAAAGTGATATATGATCCATCTTTCTTTAATCTAAAGTCTAATCTGTTCACGATATGTGAGGTATAAAACCGGGTAGGCGGCGATGCTGTGCGCAATTCTAATAACTAAGAGTCCAGATAATACCACAATCACATACTGCAGACCAACCAACCACACCGTGAGGAAGAGACATGGAACACTTACAGTCGCATGACAGCAAGAAGACAATTAAAATAAAGCAATCAGCTCTCTCTTCCCTAGCGGAATGAGTGCAAAACTAGAATTGATACTAAGTACTGTATAGCAAAACAAGGAACAAACACAAAACTCCCACACACAATGAGAGCAACAATAAACTATAAAATCAACCGGTCGTATTGTGCACGACCCGTGGTGAACGTATATCTTAGAAACAGCATTTTAAAGTTATATCAGTTATTACTGATCTGACTGCGCCGAGACTGAATAAAGCGAGAGCAACATTGGGGATATGTTGCAGTTGCGGTTCACATACATTTCGCCTGAGATTCGTATTAGTTTTCTTTCTTGCTTTGACTAGTTGAGAAAGGGATAGTTTGAATTTGGGAGTGAAAGAATTTTAAGATATTCTAGTATAGGGGTCCAAAATATCATATTTGAGTTTAAAATCATGATATATGAGTTTCAGCTAAAGAGACTTGTAGGGTGGGTATTTCTACAAATTGAAATGAAATGCGAAACAAAGGTTACATCAAACAGAACTGGTACAAATGCAAAATAATTTCGTAGAAATGTTCCCCATAATGCCCTCTAACAAAATTGCCTAAATGATTTTGCTCCGGCAAACAAGCTGGCTGCCAGAACTGTAGATAAGAAATATCTTAAAATGCCATATTCTCTCGAGCCATTGGTCCCAATTCAAAAACACATCACGCAAAGGTTTATTATAAAGTCATCTGGTAAGATTTCTCAATCGGTTCTGATCAGCTGACTACCAGAGTTAAAACAAGAACACCACATTACACAGCATCAGATTTCTCGGCTATTGTTCAAGATTCAAAATAATTATATTATACCAGTGTTAAGGATAAGTATGAAAACTTTGATCAAAATACATATATAACATGCCGTTCAAAGTTATGAGTATTTTCACTAAAATACATCGACCGGCCTAAATGATGCTAGGCAAATTTTGCATACATGTGTCCGAACAATGTTAAAATTAATAGTAAGAAATAATTATGCAAAATTTGATCGAAGTACACCATGTGGTTTAAGATTTATGAGCATTTATACTAACTGACCATGACCCGCCTGACTGATGCTCGGCATAACCTTGTCCGCCAAACGAAACTTTTACGCATGCCAGTGTTTGGACAATGTTGAAATGTATACGTATGCAAAAATTTGATCAAACTAGTATACCATCTGTTTATAAAGTTATGAGCATTTAACCGCCAAAGAAAGAACAGCAGCGGAAGCTAATGGTTGCTTAAATGCGTTATGGCGCCAAATCTTTGCTCTGGATTCTGCTGGGTTTCTTTTAAAACACAAACGTGTTAAGCTCGTATAGAGGATTTCTAATTTATGTAAAACATTACCACAGAGGAACAAACTATCAATAATTTGGTGAAACAAAGAAAATGGCTCACCGAGAGTTAGAACTAAAGAGCATCTCAAGTTGAGCCACGGTGGGCCCAGCTGAAAACAAGCATAAGGGGCCAGCATAAAGACGAAAGCTTCTGAGACTGAGGTCTGCTCCATCGTGATGCAATTAAAGTGGAAACCATAGCTAAATCGTGATTTGGTTTTCTGCCAGGCACACTGACTATCGCAATGTATTAAATTGCTGACCTCCAATACAGTGGCAATACAGTTTCAATAAATAGACTACTTTCCACTGTTTCTGGCGTACAAGCAAGGTCCTGGCCAGCCCAGCTTACCTTGATTGTGATTGACTTGTGATAACTCACCTAAAACACATTTACGACATGGCACTCTGCCATCCAAAGATGCAGCCACACACCAAATTTGGGATCCCTAGCTCAAATAATGTAGGTGATATGCTCCGGACACAATAATTCTATAAACTGGGTCAGCGGTCAAGGTCACAATGACCCAAAAATGGTATGCGACATTCTGCCATCCCAGGATGCATCGACTCATCTAATTTGGAATTCCTACCTCAAAGAATATAGAAGTTTTGCACCAGACTTGATGCCATTTCTAGAACCTAAGGTCAGAGGTTAGGTCACAGTGACCTGAAAATGGAACGTGATAATCCGCCATTTCAAGATGCATTCACACACCAAATTGCCATCCAAGATGCATTTACACACCAAATTTGGAATTCCTACCTTAAGGAATGTAAGAGAAGTGCTCCAGACAAGAATTCTTAAAACTAGGTCAAAGGTCAATGTCACAGTGACTCGAATATGGTACGTGACACTCCGCCATCCCAATACGCATTTTTACACCAAATTTAGAATTCCTACCTCAAAGAATATAGGAGATATGCTCCAGACTCAAAGCAGTTTCTAGAA